>JAZHEH010001709.1:0-233118 GCA_036589455.1 Ateles fusciceps
AGATTTTTTAATGAACGTCATTCTAACTGGTGTGAGATGGTATCTCAATGTAGTTTTGATTTGCATTTCTCTAATGACCAGTGATGATGAGCATTTTTTCATATGTTTGTTGGCCACATAAATGTCTTACTTTGAAAAGTGTCTGTTCATATCCTTTGCCCACTTTTTGATGGGGCTGTGTGTTTTTTTCTTGTAAATCTGCTTAGTTCTTTGTAGATTCTGGATATTAACTCTTTGTCAGATGGGTAGATTGCAAACATTTTTTGCCAGTGCACTCTAATGATTGTTTCTTTTGCTGTGCAGAATCTCTTAAGTTTGATTAGATCACATGTGTCTATTTTGGCCTTTGTTGCCATTGCTTTTGGTGTTTTAGTCATGAAGTCCTTGCCTATGCCTATGTCCTGAATGGTATTGCCTAGGTTTTTTTCTAGGCTTTTTTATGGTGTTAGGTCTTACGTTTAAGCCTTTAATCAATCTGGAGTTAATCTTAGTGTAAGGTGTCAGGAAGGGGTCCAGTTTCAGCTTTCTGCACATGGCTAGCCAGTTTTTCCAACACCATTTATTAAACATGAAGTCCTTTCCCCATTGCCTGTTTTTGCCAGTTTTGTCAAAGATCAGATGGTTGTAGATGTGTGGCATTGTTTCTGAGGCCTCTGTTCTGTTCCATTGGTCTATGTCTCTGTTTTGTTACCAGTACCATGCTGTTTTGATTACTGTAGCTTTGTAGTATAATTTGAAGTCTGGTAGCATGATGCCTTCAGCTTTGTTCTTTTTACTTAGGATTGTCTTGGCTATGTGGGCTCTCTTTGGTTCCATATGAAGTTTAAAGTTTTTTTTTTTTTTTTTTCAGTTCTGTGAAGAAGGTGGATGGTAGCTTGATGGGGATAGTGTTGAATCTGTAAATTACTTTGGGCAGTATGGCCATTTTCACGATATTGATTCTTCCTATCCATGAGCATGGGATGTTTTTCCATCTGTTTGTGTCCTCTCTTATTTCGTTGAGCAGTGGTTTGTAGCTCTCCTTGAAGAGGTCCTTTACATCCTTTGTTAGTTGTATTCCTAGGTATTTTATTCTCTTTGTAGCAATTGTGAATGAGAGTTCGCTCATGATTTGGCTCTCTTTTAGTCTGTTATTGGTGTATAGAAATGCTTGTAATTTCTGCACATTAATTTTGTATCCTGAGACTTTGCTGAAGTTGCTTATCAGCTTGAGGAGGTTTTGGGCTGAGACGATGGGGTCTTCTAAATATATGATCATGCCATCTGCAAATAGAAATTTGACTTCCTCTTTTCCTAATTGAATACCTTTTATTTCTTTTTCTTGCCTACTTCCTCTGGCTAGAACATCCAATACTATATAGAATAGGAGGGGTGAGAGAGGGCATCCTTGTCTAGTGCCAGTTGTCAAAGGGAATGCTTCCAGTTTTTGCCTGTTCAGTATGATATTGGCTGTGGGTTTGTTGTAAATAGCTTTTATTATTTTGAGATACGTTCCATTGATACCTAGTTTATGGAGGGTTTTTAACATAAAAGGCTGTTGAATTTTGTCAAAGGCCTTCTCTGCATCTGTAGAGATAATCATGTGTTTTTTTGTGTTTGGTTCTGTTTATGTGATGGATTACATTTATAGATTTGGGTATGTTGAGACAGCCTTGCATCCCCAGGAGAATCCTACTTGATTGTGATGGATAAGCATTTTGATGTGCTGTTGCATTCGGTTTGCCAGTATTTTATTGAAGATTTTTGCGTCACTGTTCATCACGGATATTGGACTGAAGTTTTCTTTTTTAGTTGTGTCTCTGTCAGGTTTTTGTATCAGGATGATGTTGGTCTCATAAAATGAGTTAGGGAGGATTCCTTCTTTTTGTATTGTTTGGAATAATTTCAGAAGGACTAGTACCAGCTCCTCTTTGTACATCTGGTAAATTTGGCTGTGAACCCACCTGGACCTGGATTTTTTTGGTTGGTAGGCTATTAATTGCTGCCTCAACTTCAGACCTTGTTATTGGTCTATTCAGGTTTCAACTTCTTTCTGGTTTAGTCTTGGGAGGGTGCAAGTGTCCAGGAATTTATCCATTTCTTCCAGATTTACTGGTTTATGTGCATAGGGCTGTTTTTAGTATTCTCTGATGATGGTTTGTATTTCTGTGGAATCAGTGGTGATCTCCTCTTTATTGTTTTTTTTTTTTGCATCTATTCAATTCTTTTTTCTTTTTTTATTAGTCTGGCTAGTGGTCTATTTTGTTGATCTTTTCAAAACACCAGCTCCTGGATTTACTGATTTTTTGAAGGGTTTTTTGTGTCTCTATCTCCTTCAGTTCTGTTCTGATCTTAGTTATTTCTTGTCTTCTGCTAGCTTTTGACTTTTCTTGATCTTGCTCCTCTAGCGTTTTTCAATTTTGATGATAGGGTGTTGATTTTAGATCTTTGCTCACTTCTCATGTGGGTATTTATTGTTATAAATTTCCCTCTAGACACTGCTTTAAATATGTCCCAGAGATTCTGGTACGTTGTGTCTTCATTCTCATTGGTTTCAAAGAACATTTTTATTTCTGCCTTCATTTCATTGTTTATCCATTCATCATTCAGGAGTAAGTTGTTCAGTTTCCATGTAGTTGTGTGGTTTTGAGTGAATTTCTTAATCCTGAGTTAATTTGATTGCACTGTGATCTGAGAGACTGTTCGTTATGATTTCTGTTCTTTTGCATTTGCTGAGGAGTGATTTACTTCCAATTATGTGGTCAATTTTAGAGTAAGTGCAATATGGTACTGAGAAGAATGTATATTCTGTGGATTTGGAGTGGAGAGTTCTGTAGATGTCTATTAGGTCCTCTTGGTCCAGGTCTGTGTTCAAGTCCTGGATATCCTTGTTGATTTTCTGTCTCGTTGATCTGTCTAATACTGACAGTGGAGTGTTAAAGTCTCCCACTATTGTGCAGGAGTCTAAGTCTCATTGTAGGTCATTAAGAACTTGCTTTATGTATCTGGGTGCTCCTGTATTGGTTGCATATGTATTTAGAATAGTTAGCTCTTCTTGCTGCATTGATCCTTTTACCATTATGTAATGGCTTTCTTTGTCTCTTTTGATCTTTGTTGGTTTGAAGTCCATTTTATCAGGAACTAGCATTGCAACCCCTGCCTTTTTTGCTCTCCATTTGCTTGGTAAATCTTCTTCCATCCCTTTATTTTGAATCTATGTGTGTCTTTGCATGTGAGATGAGTTGCCTGAATACAGCACACTGATGGGTCATGACTTTTTATCCAGTTTGCCAGCCTGTGTCTTTTGATTGGGGCATTTCAGCCATTTACATTTAATGTTAATATTGTTATGTTTGAATTTGATCCTGCCTTTTGTTACTGGTTGGTTGTTGTGCCCGTTAGTTGACACCATTTCTTCATTCCTTCATTGGTCTTTACCATTTGGTATGTTTTTGCAGTGGCTGGTACTGGTTTTTCCTTTCTATGTTTAGTGTTTCCTTCAGGAGCTCTTGTAGGGCAGGTCTGGTGGCAACGAAATCTCTCAGTAATTGCTTCTCTGTAAAGGATTTTATTTTTCCTTCACTTATGAAGCTTAGTTTGTCTGGATATGAAATTCTAAGTTGAAAGTTCTTTCCTTTAAGTATGTGGAATATTGACCCCGATTCTCTTCTGGCTTGTAGGGTTTCTGGGGGAGAGATCTGCTGTGAGTCTGATGGGCTTCCCTTTGTGGGTGACCCGACCTTTCTCTCTGGCTGCCCTTAGCATTTTTTTCCTTCATTTCAACCCTGGTGAATCTGATGATTATGTGCCTTGGGATTGCTCTTCTTGAGGAATATCTTTGTAGTGTTCTCTGTATTTCCTGGATGGATTTGGATGTTGGCCTGCCTTGCTAGATTGGGGAAGTTCTCCTGGATAATATTCTGAAGAGAGTTTTCTAGTTTGGATTTATTCTCCCCATCACATTCAGGTACACTGATCAAGCATAGATTAGGTCTTCTCACATAATCCTGTATTTCTTGGAGGATTTGTTCATTTCTTTTCACTCTTTTTTCTCTAATCTTGCCTTCTCATTTTATTTCATTGAGTTGATCTTCAATCTCTGATATCCTTTCTTCTGTTTGATCAATTCAGCTATTGAAACTTGTGTATGCCTTGCGAAGTTCTCCTGTATGTTTTTCAGCTCCATCAAGTTGTTTATCATCTTCTCTAAGCTGGCTATTCTAGTTAGCATTTTGTCTAACCTTTTTTCAAAGTTCTTAGTTTTGTTGCATTGGGTTAGAACATGTTCCTTTAGCTCAGAGAAGTTTGTTATTACCCACCTTCTGAAGACTGCTTCTGTCAATTTGTCAAACTCATTCTCCATCCTGTTTTGCTCCCTTGCTGGTGAGGAGTTGTGGTCCCTTGGTGGAGAGGCATTCTGGTCTTTGATAATTTCATCCTTTTTGTGCAGGTTTCTTCCCATCTTCATGAATTTATCTACCTTTTATCTTTGAAGTTGGTGATTTCAGATGGGATCTCTGAGTGGACATCCTTTCTGTTGATATTGAAGCTATTTCTCCTGTATGAAGCATTTTTTTTTGGTTATGTAGTTGTCAGGAAGCTGCTTGATGATGCAGTCTGTCATTTGTCTGCTTGCAGAGGCACTGCTGGATTGTCTCGGGCTCAGCCCGGCTGCTAGGTAGTTTTCCTGTGGGTTTTGTTTACACAGGTGTGGTTAGACCCACCTTCCCAATGGTAGGCATCCTTCCTCCTCTGAATGGGCTCATCCCAGGTTGAGTTCAGACTGTGTACTGGCTGCAGAACTCTAGCAAGAGGGCTTCAGATTGCTGGACTTTGTAGGGGGTGGGACCTACCAAGCTGTATCACCTGTTTCCCTGCTTGCAACTCTCCGTCTTTCTGGGTGACTGGTTGTTCTGTGCTGCAAGAGTTCTCAGTGTTAGTCCAAATTTCCACCTAGGTCTGTGCTGACAACTGGCGATGCCAGGCAGGCCGGAGCAGTTGCTCAGATCTGTTTTGATGACTCATGCTTTTCAGCCTGGCGGCATTCTCCTGTGCTGCGGGTTGCAGAGGTCATGGGGGAAGCACAATATCTGGACCAGTGTGCCGAGGGGGGTAAGGTCCCCAATCCTCCGGACCAGTTGTACTTCCCAGGTGGGGCAGTGCCCTGCCCTGCTTCGGTTAGCCCTCTTTGGGCTACTCCCACCCTACTTTGGTTCACCCTTCTTGGGCTATTCCCACTGTCTGAACAGTCCCATTGAATTGAACCTGGTACCTCATTTGGGAACGTGGAGATCGCTCACCTTCTGGGTCTCTTTCGCTGGGCACTGCTCTCTGGAGTTGTCCCTATTCAGCCATCTTGGCAGAAGCCCCCTGTGGTTCATTTTCAAGTTATTCTAAATATAAAACCCTTGAGAATCTTCTCTAAAAGGCAATTTAATATTGAGTTACAACTACCGTTTTTAAATTCCTCTGCCTCCCGGGCTCAATTGATTCTTCTGCCTCAGCCTCCCAAGTAGCTTGGTCTACAGTCACATGCTACTGTACTCAACTAACTTTTGTATTTTTTGTAGAGACAGGGTTTCACCATGTTGCCCAGGCTGGTCTTGAACTCCTGAGCTCAAGTGATCCACATGCCTTGGCCTCCCAAAGTGCTGGGATTACAGGCGTGAGCTACTGTGCCTGGCCAACACTTTGGATTTATTTAATTTATATAGTAACCTTTGTGAAAAGAGATTATATATAATGATTTTCTTGAGAATATGTAACATATTGTCAAAACATATTGTCAAACATATTCTTAATTCCCTTTACAGTTTATATAAACTATTGTGTTAACTTTTCTATACTACTGAAATAATTTATCATAATAACTTATTTAATGAAAGCACCTGTAGTGACATATATAGGCTAATTCTTCCTGAAATATAACCCTTAGCATAGATCCTGTAGCATAGTAGGCCTTCAGTAGGTGTTTATTGAATGAATGAATGAATGGATTGAAAATTCACTGAAGAATATAGACTGAAATACGACAAAGGAGGAAGAAAAAAAAGACCTTATTATTTTGAGGTTTGCTAATATCATGGTCTCATAACAAATTTCACAAAAAGACTATCACAGCAAGATTTTAATTCTTAAGGGAAAATATATTCATATATATAGACTACTATTTGGGAGAAATGTGTTTAATCTGTCTGTAAGAAATTATATATCTAAGGAAGCAGATTAATAATACTGTATATATAAAATGCAGTTTACCAAATGTTTCCATAAGCATGAATAGCTACCATTTATGGAGAGTTTAATAAGTGCCAAATGTTTACATAAATTTTCTCTAATCCTCCTATCTTACTAAGTGAGTATTCTAAATTTACAGATGAGGAAAATGAGACTCCAGAGGGTTAAGGGGCATATCCAAGGCCTTATATGTGTAGGCCTTGGTACAGAAGGGAGAGCTTGGATTTGAACCCAGAGTGTACTGCTATGAGTTCCATGCCTCTGCTAGACGTATCACCTCCATGAAGGAAAAAGGTGAATATTATTATTCTGTATAGCACAGATGAAGCAAGGGAGACTCAGAAAGTTCAAATGACTTAACCTGTAGGTACAAAGCTACAAGTTATTAAATTGTAATCCTAATTAGACTTCAAAACCTCTAACCTAATTACAGGTTTTCCTAATTCTCGGGATTGCTAAAAGAGTTTCCTAACCAAAACAGATTACATAGGCATATAATTATAAATGTAGTAGTATCAGTACAGATGTTTTTAAATCACTGAAATTGGTAAATTAAGCAACACAGAGATGTGTAACCTCTTTACAAGCTTATATCTTAACATGAGTTCATAATTTTCCCAAGTGTTGGAAAATTATTTTTCTTGCTTAAGACTGACTGGTAAAACACTTACCACTTATTCCCTTAAAGCTTATTTGTAATTTTGATAGAAGCACTTTCCCTGATTTTTGATATATTTTAAATGAATTATGTAATATTTCATAAACTACTCATGACAAAAAGCATAAATGTAAAAATCAAGAGTCCTGTAAATAACTATTTCTCTGAGAAAAACTGTAATATTCTTCAAGAAGACTTCCATCTGGAGTTCTGTCTCATACTAGGTTAGTGCTGTGGATTGAAATTCTGCAATTTTCTAAGTAGGCAGGCACCTATTTTTTATGTTTGTTTGTTTTTTTTTTTTTTAAATATGTGTTGCAAATAACATCAGAAGCATTAGGCATTTTTAAAGACAGTCTCTTTTTAAATAAATAAATTTATGAATATGTGCTTTGATGTTATGTTTAAAAAAAATAGAAAATCTGTCTTTTGGATACTTTAGAACTGTCACTTAAAGAAACTTTGAAAGATGAGCTGGTTTGGTTCCTGAGACTTTCTATAAGTAATGCTGGTTTTTAAAATCCAAATGGCTTTGATCTCACATATATTTCAGTTATATATGAGAACTCTTCAGTTTTCTTCATGTCTTTCATTTGAGGCCTTTCAAATCTAAGATATGGACTATTTTCTAAGCCTCCCTGGTTTTCTTGTTTTTTTTTCTATTAAAATAAAATACTTTAGAATTCAAAATATCTTACACATGCTCTAATATACTAGTAAAGGATAATGAAAAGACATTTTTTTGGAAGTAAAGAGAGGCTGTATGACAGAAATTAAAATATATCCAATTATGCAACAGAGTTCCATAATACCAACTCCTTTTTCAATATCACTATCAATTTATCTATTTCCTAGTGCTAAGTTTCAGTATGTTGATATGTTATTATGAATTTTATGTTTTTTTCATAGTTGTTAAGAATACAAATTTTTCATTCAGAAGGATCTTGAAGATCTCAGATCTTTTATTTGTTAGCTTTGTGACCCTAGGCAAATATCTTTGCCTCTCTAAGCCTCAGTTTCCTTGTCTGTAAAATGAGAATAGTCATGTTTTCCACATAGGTTTACAGTGAAGATGAAAGGAGACAATACTTGCAAAGCACTCAGCATGGTGCCTGGCAAACAGTAATGCACAATGCACATGAGATATTATTATCCTGGAAATGACGCAGAACATCTGCAAACTTGTTTTTTCTGAGTTGCCACAATTAAGACTCAGCCACAATTCAGGAAAACTTAATTGTGCCCAAGCTTGTGCCTTGACTGATTAAGGTTACAAAAAAAATGAAGGCTTAGATCCAATTTTGGTTAAATTAGTTGGGAGAAGCTAATTGGCACAGAGCCACTCTGGTTCCCAATGGAGAAGCTGGCAGGAGAAAGATACGATTGAGTGCAGAGAGAGATGTCATTGTCCAGGGGCATCTTGTGTCTATACGAGCAACCTCCATGGGCAGAGGAATCACTCATCCAGCAGTATTTCTTGACGACTTAACAATTGGATGTGCCGAGCACCATGGTGAATACAGGAATATAATAGTGAGCCAGACATAATCTTTTTTCTCAAGGAAGACTACAGTCAAATAAATTTTAAGGGAGAAAATGGTCCAGAGTCCAGGCCAAGCCATTGGGACAAAAGGAGGAGTCCATTATGACAGAAAAGAGACAGGCCCTCCATTATGGGACAAACTAATGAGTTGGGGGTGGGAGAAGCAGCCCAGTCAGTCCTCAGGGATAGAATTGCTGGCCAGATAGAAGCACTAGGAGGGGAGTGGAGGCTGGGCAGGTGAGAGCGTGCAGAGGACCCAGAAAACCAGAGGAGGGCAGAGAGCTATGGGTATGATGCAGCCGTGATGAAGCCTGGTTAGGCTAAATCACAAGAATATCTTGTTGTTTTCCCCCAGTTACTATTTAACTTTGGAATTTGCCACTCTTTATCTAGTTAGAATCTTAGTACTAAGTGGAACTCATACCAAAAGACATGGTATGTAACTGTTTCGTATGTGCCATAAGATAGCGTTGAGACCCCCTAACAACAGAGTCACCCTCTCAGCTTTAGATGATAGTTCAAAGATCCTCTTGAACCCACCTGTTATTTAAAAATACAATTTGGATTACATTACTCCCATGTTTAAAATTTTTCAATCATATCTCATTTCCTTTTAACAAAAACTTCTCCCCAGGACTCACAGCTGTGTGAGCTATAGCCATCGCCTGCCTCCACAGTCTATTTCTCCATTCAATCACCATGCTTCCAGAGCCGCATCTCTTCCTCTGCTAAAGCAAGCCCTTTGGTGACTGGATGTGCTCATAGTTTCAGGAGCCTGGGATCCTTTCTGTCATCCCCACCTGTCAGGGCCTAGCTCAGATGTCACCTTCTTTGATCACTCTCACGTCAATCAGTGCCCCCCTCTCCCTCTCTCCCTTTCCCCTCTCTCTATATATAGATATAGATATAGATCTATATACACACACATATATATAAATCAATATATATAGATTATATAATTATGTATATAAATCAATATAATCAATTGAGATAATTAATAGATAATAAATTGTATATTCATTATATGTATAAATCAATCTCCATCTTACTCATTTTCTTCAGAGCAATCACAATCAGCAATTGCCACCTTAATTATTTGTTGAGTTATTAATTGTCTGTATCCCTTCCTATTTTGTGAACTCTGTATGGACAGACACCTTGCCTGACTTCCCTCAGTATCCCCTTTTCGTAGTATGGAGCCTAATATGTGACAAGTGCTCAATAGTATTGTTGTGTGGGTGGATAAATAATGCTTGCTTGGTTTTCCAGTATCCTAGTCTAATTACCACACAGACTGTGTTTGAAGACTCCTGAGGACCAAGAATTCACTCTTTCCCAAGGCATCCACTCATCTTACAGCAACTTCCTTAGAAAGCTCCATATGTTCAGTGAGAACTTGCATTTTAACTTCTGCTTAACAACTTGTCTTACCTGTATCCCTGTCACTTCATGAGGCTCATCTTCCTTCCATAGCACAGCCTGATCATTTTCATGGAGAATGAAATCCCAGATTTTTTTTGATACACAGTTTCACTCTGTCACCCAGACTTCTTAACTATTTCATGAAAAAGACAATCTGGTCACTCTTGCCTGGATCATAACACCTACTGTATATTCCTTTTAAAACATGACAATACTATTCCTGTGTGTAACTTGTGTTAGAAATAGGCATATATAACAAAATTTTCTATCAAGTAATGAAGAGTTATATACACGTATTTAAAATATGCAAAGCAGTAAAAATCAGTACAGATCCCATCTAATAGTTTACATTATATATTTTCCTGAGATTTTCCAGAGTCAAGATTAGTTTCAGCCATTCCAAACTGAAACTATTTCCTCGATGTAGCCTACACTACAATAATCTGTCCAAACAACTTCTAAGCATTTCTATTCAAGACCACTAATTTTTTAGCTATTTATTGATAACAGTTTTACATATTTACTTAAAACTGAGAAACTTTTCTAAAAACTAGAATGGCAGCCTTATAGTTTCAGCAGTTACTGGATCCCAGCAATGCTCTAAAGACATCACACCCATTATCTTATTTAATCCCACAAGTCTGAGATAGGTACCATTAGTATTTCCATTTTTCAAGACAAGAAAACTGAGGCTAAGCAAATAAGAAACCAGAATTCTGATTCAAGCAGCCTCATTCTAGAATTCCAACTAAGCCACCCTGCAGTGTGCAGAGATGGTGAGCATTGTAGAGTTGTGCTAAAGACACTAGAGGAAGACACAGTACACTGGGCAGGCAGTGGGCAGCCAGGGAAGTCACTCCAGATACACAGTGACACTCCAGGCATCCAGACCACACCCATGTTCCTGGGATTTCTCGCTGTGCCACAGTGGGTCATCACATGTATCCTGGTTGTGCAACTTTTCCTGGGTTCTTGTGAAGCCTGATCTCTTATTTCCACAAGTGTCCTTGCAATAAGCCTTCTCTATTGCTCTGGATAAACTAAGGTATCTTCCATTACTGCCCCTCAAAAGCCTAACACTCAAGTAAACTCAAAACTATTATCCAATAGTAGTTCTCAAACTTTAATTTACATCAGCATCCCCCAGAAGGTTTGGTTAAACAGACTGTTGTGTTCCACCCCCAGAGTTACTCACTCATTAGATCTGGGATAGGGCCCAAAAATTTGCATTTCCAACAAGATCTCTGTGGATCCTGATGCTGCAGATCCAGGGATTATATTTTGAGAAGCCCTGATCCAGAGTCTCTGTCCCCAAAATGTGGAAAGCAGCAGAAGCAACAGCATCACATGAGAGTTGTGAGAATTGCAGACCCTCAGCACCCGCACAGGCCTGCTGAATTGGAATCTGCATTTTAATAAGAATCTCAGGTGCTTACTGCACATGTTGAAGTGAGAGAAGCCCAGTTAGATCAGTGGTTCTCACCAGCTGCTTGAGAAAGACCAGACCTTTTAAGGAACACATGCCTCAGTCCACACTCTTGAGATGCTGATTTTGGTTCCTGGCCTCCTCCACAGAGATGCTAATTTGCCAGGCTGGGAGTGTGGCCCTGGCATGGGGATTTTCAAAATCTCTCCAGGTGATTTTAATATTCAGCCAAGGTTATGAACCACTGACACAGAGATACCGACTTTGGCTGATTTGTTGGCGCTTCCTCTTACCTCTTACTCATTTACAAGGTATGTAGTAGAAGAAGAAAGAGTGGTCACTGTAATTCGCTTACTAAGGTGACAGAATAAGAGAAAGACTGTAAAGAACATTATATCTGAGGTCTCCATTTTCACCAAGACAGGCTTCAAGCTATAAAAAGTTGAACAATAAAGTGAGACCAACAAAGTGAAATTATTTCTAAACCCAGAAAATACTACTGCAGTACGTATCAGCTGACCCAGCCAAGGAGTCAGAAAAATATGCTCTTCTCAAACAAGTATTTATTCTCAACATGAAATGGTTCACTACTGCTTCCTTTTCCTCTAAAGCATTTTTTGTCCCTTGTTTTGTGTTATTAAAAAAAATTTAAATCGACAAGTAAAAATTGTATATACTTATGGTATACAACATGATGTCTTAATACATGTCCACCTTGCAGAATGGTCAAATCAAGCCACTTAACATACTTATCATTTTTTTGGTAAAAACGCTTAAAATCTTTTAGCAATTTGAAAATGTACAGTATAATATATTGTTATTAACTATAGCCAGCATAGTGTACAATAGATGTCTTGATCTAATTGTCCCTGCCTCACTGAAAATTTTGTTTTTTGACCATCTCCCCAGAACCCAGAAACTTTTTAAAATATTTTTTGTATTCTTCTAATTCGATTTTTTTCCTGACTTCTACCAGTTTTTTTCTTATTCATGCCCAATAAGTACAATGTCTGAATTTAGGATTTAGCATTAACATCTAAGGTCAATAATTTAGCTATGAATTATCATTGCTAGCCTATAAAAGAAATCTTATAGTCCTACCTTTTTAAAACTTGTTGTCACCAATCCATGCTCTGTAGGACTCTGGTCCTGAACATAATTTGCCTGAAAATACTTTCTGGTCAGTGATGTGACCTTTCGGTGGGTCAAGGATTGATTCAAATCCTGCGTACTATTATCGGTGGCAAGTTAGCCAAAATACATGGTGCCTTGTACTTGGTTTTTTGTTTGTTTGTTTGTTTTTAAGCACTATAAACATCAGTAGTCCTGCTTGTATTTCAATCCTCCCACTTTGTATGAAATTGAAAAGTAGGGCTGGGCGTGGTGGCTTACACCTGTAATCCCAGCATTTTGGGAGGCCAGGCAGGTGGATCGCCTGAAGTCAGGAGTTCAAGACCAGCCTGGACAACATAGTGAAACCCCATCTCTACTAAAAATGCAAAAAATTAACCAGATGTGGTGGTGGGCGCCTATAATCCTAGCTACTTGGAAGGCTGAGACAGGAGAATAACTTGAACCTGGGAGATAGAGGTTGCAGTGAGCTGAGATCGCGCCATTGCACTCCAGCCTGGGCAACAAGAGCAAAACTCTGTCTCAAAAAAAAAAAAAAAAAAAAAAAAGAAAGAAAATGAAAAGTAGTAGCTGCAAACCTCTGATTTCAGGCAAAGTAAAGCCACCTTATTGCTTTTCTCGGATAATTGATTCTGGTCTTTCTAAGGAGACTGGTGTTTCTAAGGAGACTTCATCTTGTCAAATTAAGTACACTTTCTCTACACTGAAGCATATTTTTGGCATATAAAGTTTTATTTCTAGACTGAATTGATACAATTCTTCTCTCCTGAGCCTCTCTGATGAGAGAGTCTATTCTTTTGCTCCCAGAAACAGACCATTCATCCTGATTCTGATGTTGCTGTTTTGAAATTATATTTTCTTTAGGGTACCTTTGTATACCTGAACTAGAACAAAGCCATTTTTTACATAGAAGGACTTTATGTTTACTGTCAATCATATACTCAGGGAAACAAAATTGCTTTTCTTTAAAAAGTCACTCATTTGAATTACTTTCTCTTATATCTGTAAGTGCGACAAGCAATTTTTTAAATCAAATGAGCAAATGCTCCCACTGCCCACTTCTGGACAGTGCCACACCTCATCTTCCCCCTCACATGATTGTTCCCGTGCCAGGACTGTTCCCTCCTCCTAAAGCAAGTTTCCTTGCCCATTTCCGTGGCTTATTTTTCCAAATCCTTCAGGGTACAGCTTCAGCTTCACCTTCCCCAAACATCCTATGTAAAGTGGAAGTTTTCTCTCTCTACACCTGTTTTACTGTTTCTTAAAATTTTTATTTGGGGCAGGGCGTAGTGGCTCACACCTGTAATCTCAGCACTTTAGGAGGCCAAGGTGGGCAGATCACAAGGTCAGGAGTTCGAGACCAACCTGACCAACATGATGAAACCCCGTCTCCACTGAAAATACAAAAATTAGCCAGGTGTGGTAACATGCACCTGTAATCCCAGCTGCTCAGGAGGCTGAGGCAGGAGGATCACTTGAACTCCAGAGGTGGAGGTTGCAGTGAGCCAGGATCGCGCCATTGCACTCCAGCCTGGGTGACAAAGTGAGACTTTGTCTCAAAAAAAAAAAATTTTTTTACTTTATGGCACTGATCTCAATTTGTAATAATTCCTTTTGTTTGTTTACATATGCGCTATCTCTCCCAGTAAAATGGAGGCTTCCTGGAGGCAGGAAACTTGTACTTTGGTCACCAGTGTCCAACAGCTCCCTCTGCTTCCAAATGCAGATTTCAGTCCTTACCTTGCCATGTACCCCCAACCCCCCCCATTCACTCAGCCCACTCAACTCTGTGGGCTCTGTCTTAACTCTCTGCCCCAGCTTTTCGAGGCTTGTGTATCCTTGTGCACCGTCCCTTGCTTTTGCCCCAAACCCGAAAAGTGAAGGAGTCATGGATGTCAAGTTGCTTAAAGTCTTCTGAGCCTGAAAAACATGCAGCAGCCAAGCTTTGCAACAGGGTCAATCCCATCAACATAGACGTTTAACATTAGTAATACATTGATGTGTTTGTTCTCCCAATAGGTTTTGAGCACATGTAAACAGTGATGCACTTGCTATCTGCGACGTGGTACCAGGAACTGCCATATTACAATGTAGCCCTTCATTAGTTGTGTTGGAAAGTACCTGGCCAATGCTAGACCTAGTGTACCACACACCATGAGCACAGTAAATTTGTTGTCCAGGGGATGGGAGGCTGAACCAAGCTTGGCCAGTGATTCCCTTTCTGGGGGATTCTGGCTTTGAGACCTGGAATATAGACTGAGTACTTGGACTGTCTGATGCAAAGTTCAGAAGCCTGTTCGGCTGTTTTCTACTATGTGGACCAGAGCAGCTGAAGATGCTAGGCTTAGTATAGAGAGAGAAGAAAAGCAGACAGGAAGAGAGGAGCAGAGTTATATACAGGCAGCCCCAGCAAGTGTTGGGGTCCCTGGATCCATTTACTCCCAGATCTAACACTGTTCCTACTCTTTCTAATTTTCTTTCCTACCCTCAGTGAGCACTCATCTGTCTCAGAGAAGGCTTATTAAATTTCAGAGGGGCCTCATGATGAACCCCATTAGCCTTGTTTACCTCTTAGAATAGAGGGTAAAGCAGAAGATGTCACAGAGCAATCCTTCTTCACTGTTTTAAATTCATTTTACACCACAAACCCGAAGGTACTGCCTTGTTCACTCCTGTGCCCTACCACTAAGCATAGTGCCTGGCACATAGAAGATGATCAGTAAGTCTTTGCTATTCACCCCAAAACTAAGCTCAACTAAGCTAAGGAAGACAAGTGAGTCTGGTGTTTAACTCGATTTTTCAGAAGTTAAATTGCTTGGTTTGGGGTGGGGTGAGGATTTTCTCCAGGGCTATCCTGAAATGTCTTCATTGAGATCAGAGATGTGTTATCTGTAGTTTATTTTTCCTTTTGCTATACAGTATTTTGTTTGAACAAAACACTGGATCATCATTTAGCTGACATGTTGGGAAGAAAGTCAAAACTTGAATGAGGAATTATACAAAATAACCTTTTAACGTCTCTTACAATGTTAAATTTTATGTGACTATCATTTTGTGTCTAAAGGAGATGTTAGTGAAAAAAAGCTAATCTCTGTGAAATATTTTAAAGAAGCTTATTCCGAGCCAGTAAGTAACCATAGCCCAGTGTAAACACAAACCCAAGATGCCCTGAGTAAATGGTCCCAAGGTAGTTGGATGGCAGTTTGGTTTTATACATTTTAGGGAGGTGGGCATTACAATCAAAGACATATATCAATACATGGAAGGTATACATTGGTGTGCCTGAAAAATGCAGGATATCTTGAAGTGTGAAGGCTTATAGATTAAAGGTGGATTCAAAGATTCTTTAACTTACAATTGGTTAAAGGAGTAAGATTCTGTTTAAAGTTTGGACTCACAGAAAGAAATGTTTTAAATTAAAACAGGGATGCTTGTAGCGCAAGATTAATGGCCTGCAGGTGTGACTTCACCCTTGCCTTTCATGACCTTAGGTCTTATTTATAATTTGTTATCTATTGCCACAAAAAGTCTGTTCTGTCAGTCTTATGATCTCGATTTTAACATTAATGCTGATCAGTTGTGTCTAAACTCCAAGAGAGGAGGGGAAATCAGTTTCTCATCATAGCCAGGAAATTAGTTTTGTTTTTGTTTTTTTTTTTGAGACAGAGTTTCACTCTTGTCGCCTAGGCTGGAGTACAATAGCGCAATCTCGGCTCACTGTGACCTCCACCTCCCAGGTTCAAGCAATTCTCCTGCCTCAGCCTCCCAAGTAGCTGGGACTACAGGCACGTGCCACCATGCCCGTGTAATTTTCTGTATTTTCATTAGAGACGGATTTCACCATGTTAGCCAGGCTGGTCTTGAACTCCTGACCTCAGTTGATCCACACACTTTGGCCTCTCCAAGTGCTGGGATTACAGGCATGAGTCACTACGCCTGGGCAGGAACTCAGTTTTTGAAGGTTTCTCTAGTGTCCCCTTGGCCAGGAGGGGGTCTATTTAGTCGGTGCGAGATGTAGGATTTTATTTTAAGTTTATACAGTTATTAACAAATAAGTCTCAGAAGCTCTCCAAAATGGATTAGTATTTAATGCTCCAATTAGTAGTTTGTAGTGAAAAGTATTGTCTAGGGTGCTCACTTCTCACCTGTCTTGTGTCTTTGAACAAATTGGTAAATCTTTGTTTATCATGCTTTCTTTTCTTCTTTCATTTTCATACCTTCTTTCTTGCCTTTCTGAGGTAACCCCATCCTAAATTTGATGTTTACTACCACATACCTGTATGTCTCTATAATTTTTAACACATGCATATATTTCTTTTTCATATTCGTAGCCTTATATAAAATGTATCTATCTGTATTTACCCTTTTGCAGCTTGCTTATTCATTCAACAGTAGGTTTTTGAGATTTATTTGGATTGATAATGTAGGTCTTGGTCATTTACCTAACTGCTAGCTAATATCTCATTATATGAATCAGCTGCAATTTATATATACATCCTCCAATTGATGCACATTAAAGTTGTTTTTAACTTTTTACTCTCATGCATAATTCTGCTAAGAATATCATTGTGTAATATCTTTGTTTACATGTTTGAGAGCTGCTATAAGGGGCTGAGTTGTATATTATCCAAAATCCTATCAGCTAAAATATTCTGTGCTTCCAGATTATATCTTTTCCTCTGCTCACATGAATCCAAATTAGGGTTTCTTAAAACAGTAGACATGTACAATGATAATTCTAATAAAACATACACAGAACTGTTTTTTAGATACACTGATTGCTATTCAGAATTATAGTTGAAAGATATAAATATAAGACACAGTATCTGCTCTCAGTGTTTCTTACTTTATTGGTATGCCAACAGAGTATTTCACAGTTCATTGAAAATCGATTAAAATAATTACTAGGTCATTAGTGTAGACTTTGAGTATGAGTATAAAGACCTCACTCACTAAATAATTCACGGCAGTCAGCAAGTTAAGACCCGTTAGCAAGTATTGATTCAGTAATGTAATACTACCTTGTCCAACCTATCTAATTTTCCTAATAGAAATAAACTCTTTTAAATGTTAAAGCATCATCTAGTCCCAGCCTCCTCCTTTTACAGAGAAACAACTGAAAGGCTTAAATTTGCATAGCCATTAGGTAACAAAACTGGCACTAAAACAGAATTTCTGATAACTATTTTTCACACCATATTTTTTCCTTTCTTCTCCTCCACCTTTGCCTTCTTCTTTCCATACTTCTTGAGATCTAAGAGGGCTCAAGATCCTTTGGAATTACTGGCTCATTTCCCAGACTGGCTTGAACATAGCTATTATAAAACCTAGAATTAGGAGGTTTAGCAACTAGATGCAACACGAGGAGCAAGAATATGGTTTTCTGTTCTCCAGTTGAACATCTGTCTGCTGAGAACTTACTTACTGCTTTAACAACCCCAGATTTCAAGACAAAGTTCAGAAGTACAGAACCAAGGTCTTTGGAACAATTCACTGTGGTTTCTTTCAAACATACCTTTTAAGAATAAACCAAGACTGGCGTGGTGGCTTACATCTGTAATTCCAGTACTTTGGGAGGCCGAGGCCAGTGGATCATTTGAGGTCAGGAGTTCAAGATCAGCCTGGTCAACATGGTGAAACTCCATCTTCTACTAAAAACAAAAAAATTAGCTGGGTGTGGTGGTGCATATGTGTAATCGCATCTACTCGGGAGGCTGAGGCAGGAGAATCACTTGAACCCAGGAGGTGGACGTTGCAGTGAGCCGAGATCATGCCACTGCACTGCACTGCACTCCAGGCTGGGTGAGAGCAACACTCTGACTCAAAATAAAATAAAAATAAACCAAGCAATTAAGAGGTTTAGTGGCAAGTTGCACAATATCTCTAGTTCATCACAGACTAAAGAAGTATAAAACTTGAAAAGAAAATAAGGATCGTTTTTAAATGAAAGAAGAAACTTAGTTTTCATTAAGTGTTCTGTCTGTTATTTTTTCCCCAAGTCACAGAATACTAAAAGTTTTATATAGAAACTTGAAAGTACATTTTGTGTTTGTGTGTGCTAATCCAACAGACAGAATTAATCACTTGTCTTTCCTCTATTTCTCAACCTTTTAGCTGCATTTCTTATTGTATGAGTCTTCCTGGGTTGTAAACATTTGCTCTTGTACCTGCCTGCTTCCTTACTGAAAGCCCCCTGAGGACCACAGGGCCTGGAACATTGGAGACCCCAGAAAGGAATTCAATGGAAAGAAATTTAGGAGAGATTCACGAAAGAGCTGCCAACAGTTTATCCATGATTCACAATGTATCAGGTCTTTGGTGTAGTCACTACCTTCTAGCTCTGGTTGTGACCATTGCAATTCTAGATACTTGGTTTTGCCAGTTTCCAAGAAGTAAGCAACTTTTGGGTCACTAATCATACTACACAGTCACATAGGAATTAATGTATAACCCAGAAATCATTTAACCAATGATTATCATATTAATGGAGTGATATCTTCTAGCAGTTAAGCAGATATATGGACTGGCCAATCTTCTCTGTTTTGCTACATTCAGAGTGTTTGGGAAAAAATGTACTCTTCCTGGATTCACTTAATGATTTTGGAATCTTCTTTTGGGAGTGTTTTGCTCAGGTCAAGAAGAAGCCTCATAAACAATGTTTCACAAAATATTATATTTTATGGTTTCAGCTCCAAGATCAGCCAGGGTATCTGTTTTTATGACTGGCAACTGTAGATTGTGATAGAAAATTACACAAGGCGGATTGGTACCGGTATAAATTGATGTGTCCTTAATGTTGCTTGGTAATCCTAAGTTCTCTATTGAGCTTTTGCTCTCCTGTTTTCTAGAAAGACAACTTTTTTTTCCTTTTCTTGTAATGTCTTTTTTCGTTTTGTTTTGTTTGTTTGGTTTGGTTTGGTTATGTTTGTTTTATTATTATTATACTGTAAGTTCTGGGGTACATGTGTAGAACGTGCAGGATTGTTACACAGGTATATACTTGCCGTGGTGGTTTGCTGCATCCATCCCCCCCGTCATCTACATTAGGTATTTCTCTTAATGTTATCCCTCCCCAATCCCCCCCACCTCTGCTATCCCTCCCCTAGCCCCCGCAATCTGCGACATGCCCCAGTGTGTGATGTTCTCCTCCCTGTGTCCATGTGTTCTCACTGTTCAGCACCCACTTATGAGTGAGAATATGCGGTGTTTGGTTTTCTGTTCTTGTGGGGACAACTTTTATATTACTTTCTCCTTGACACTCTAAGCACATCTCCTCCCCATCTCTCCGCAGATCACTCTCCTCTGTCATCACAGAAAAGAGATGGCTAGCATCAAAGAAAACCCCCAGAGCTTCCTGCTACCAAGACAGACTCACTTATTTCCACCTTCATGTCTGGTTCCCCTCTCAGCTACTTCCTCCTCCTCCTCCTCCTCCTCCTCCTCCTCCTCCTCCTCCTCCTCTTCCTCCTCTTCCTCCTCCTTCTCCTCTCCTCCTCCTTATTCTTCTACTCACATCTGGCTCCCAAGGGCTTCTTCCTCCTCAGTGGTCTTGCCCATCTTCTATGTATTCTCTTCTCCTGTATCATCTTTTCTTTCTGTATTGCTTTGCTGTTTCTGTAATTATATACAATTCAATCTCCTCTATCTAAAAATATAGCACAACTCAAATATCTAATTCTTTCAACCATATTTTCCCTATTGCCTCCAATTTATTCCTTCCCTTCTCTTTAACTTCTTTGAATAACTTTGCATCATAACCATCTCCACTTTATGACTGTCCTCACCCTCAACTTACTTACTGGAGTCTGCCCCTGTCAACCAGTGGTCCTGTTCTCCCCTGCCACCTTCCCATCATTAAATCCAATAAGTCCTTTTCAGTCCTCCTCTTTTGAGCTCTGTGCACATTAGATACTGGTGATGTCCACTTCATGCCACTTTCCCTTGATGTCCATGAAGACAGACCCTTCCGGTTTTCTTACTGCTCTCTGGCTGCACTCTTAGTTTGCTCTTCAGACTATTTTGTTTCCTTTTCTCATCCCTTAGATATTGATGTTCTTCAGAGTTCTACCCTTATTCTCTTTCATCTCACTCTACTTGGATCCCCTGTGTGATCCTGTACATAGAAATTTCATCCCTTGCAAGTCTCTGTTGTGCCATTTGTTCCCTGGGCATCTATACTTGAATGCCTCCAAACCCCTCAAACTCAGTAATTAACCTAAAGCCATAATTTCTCTCCAAAGTCTATTCTTCCTCCAGAATACCTGGATTCAGTAGTGATACAATTGCCCTACCTAAGACTATTACCATGTATGGATGCCTCCAGTTTCCTCTTCCTTCCTCTCTGCCTGCAACTACATGCTATCCAAAAGGATCTTTGTAGCTACTCCCAAGCGTGCCTACTTCTCTTATGTTATTACTACTGCTTCAGTCTATGACACAATTATCCTTTTCTGGGGTTGCTGTAGCAGCCCCTAAAGCAGCCTCCCTCCCCACCCCATGACCTTGCCCTGTCCCCATCCCATTGTCCTCACTGAGCCTCCTTGTCCACCTTGGAAGTCTGATTATCCTCCTCCTTGAAGCTCTTCATGGCTCCCCAGTGGCTCTCAGGACAAACCTCAACTCCATACTTCGGATCTCAAGGCCCTTCATGATGTGACCTCTGCCTAACTCTTCAGGCTCATTTCTGGTCACATTGCTCACATTGCCCTAAACCTTCAACTGTGCTAAACTTTCAGTCTCTCAACTGACCATCTCAACCCCAGGCCTCTGCAGGTGCCTCTCAAACAGTTCCTGTCACTCAAACGTTTAAGTTGCCCCTCCCTTGTGCTCTGTTCCTCCCTACTGAAGCCCTCATGAGGGTAGATTTGGAGTGTTGTTTAATATCATCCTTACCACATTCAACGCACTAGACCTTGAGATCTGTGACGGTGGCACTAGGGGAGCACTGTACCATTGCATCCTCTGTCCTAACATATGTCTTCTTGGCCACAGTTGGTAGGATTTTGTTAACTCAATTTGAAAATATCAAGTTAGAAATCTTGGAAAAGAAATACAGGTGTATGCCTGCTCTGTTAGTCACAGGCACCATGTATATACCTCCCAACTTTTGTAACCATGAAAATGATGTTTTTATGAGTGTCTGTGAGAATCCATCATCTGATTTCATGGAGCGAAAAGTGCATGATTGTACTCTGTCAGAGTGACATGCTCTTGCAAAACTTCTTTATCTTGCAGTATTTTACTGAAAAGGTAGCTACATTTTAGCGTAATATAATTTTGTGTTTTTTTCTGTAATAAATACAATTTACTATACGGATTAGTTATTAAACTTTCATTCTGTTACCCAGACTCCTTATTTCTCTTATTTTATCCATGTTACCCTTTTACACTTTCTTTGTTTTAAAGAACATTTAAACTCACTTGGGTGGCCTGTCTAGGTGACCCACAGAAGAAAGTTGTTGAAAGTACTTGTGATGTTTAAAAGCCAACAAAAAAGAATATGGAGGGAGAGCTGACATCAGTGACATTGACGGCTATCTTCTCAGGAAGCTTCCCATTTGTTTGGATCCGTCTCAGAGAAGTAACAAAATATATCCTGTACAGATGCTATTTTCTTCTTTTCCATTGACATTTAACTGATATGTGGGTGGCTGCCGGCTACATATTTAGTATAAATCTCTTTAGTAAGAATTTTGATAGAGAATTTTTCTCATTAATTTTTCAAAAAATTGAGAAAGCCAAAAATTGATATCAAAAATGGCTCAGATTTATTTAGAGAGGAAGCAATACAGAAGGAAACTCCCCAGCTTCCCATGCTGTGTCTGTATTCTGAGCCCAGAATTGGTAGAAAATGCCTAAAAGTACTCTTAATAAAAATATCAGAATGATAAACCTAGAATTCCAGAATGTTTGTCAGGTACCATATGGGCAAAGTCTCAATTAATACTTGTTTGCAAATGAAAAACAATAGACATAAATACTTATATATTTCATGGTCTTATGAACAGCTTTCAAATTACTTTTATAACTAATTTACTGTGAATTGCTAGTTTGTATAAATTAGGGTTCTCACCATTTTACATTTCTTATAATATGAAATATGTTTAAAAACAGGAATGATTTTATCATAAGATGTTTTCGTTGGTTTCTGTATGAGCTAAGAAAGACATAATTAATAGCATAAAGAAAGATCCTCAATTAGAAAATTCTGTTCAGATGTATAAAGCCAAAGAATGTCTAGTAACAGGAATAAACAGAGTAGCAGCCAGCTTTCATATACTCAATAAACCAATGTAAGTTTTACTAAGCCTTCTTTTAAGTTTGCTCCAGAGAGAGACAAATCCATAAAGCGATCAGGCTGCTTATTATGATTCTGCCAGAAATGTACTGTAAACAATGAAATTGCTTCAGAATTTTGGACTCAGAATTTTATGATTGACATTAAGGGTCAGTGCCTGCATTTCAGACCCTCCCAGAAGCAATTCAATAATCAACAGAAATCAGAATTCTATTCACTGAACCACTGGCAGAAAATTAGGTAGAGACTCTGGGTTTGCTTTGAATCAAAGGTGTGTCTGATAAACTAAGGCTAAGGGAAAAGTTAGAACTGCAACCTGAAACTCCATATCCAAAAATCAGGATGCTGTAGTTTTGGAAGAGTTTTGAACAGTTACGAGCAATCCAGAATTGATGGGAAAATGGTGATGTGCTTAAATGGAAAACTAGTGGTAATGGGAAAATGTAATGGGTTTTAATTCTGTCTCTGGTCCTTTTGAAGTGTTTTTCTATCAACTAGATTGAGCTTGTAAAAGCAGGTATGCATTTGAAATCATCCAAACAAATTCAAATTTTACTCTGGCACTACCCATTGAGATTTAAATAGCATAAGTCTTTGTTCATTCACAGCAACACGTAGGCAGCTCTTTCCCTCTGTATCTGAAATTTAAATTTCATGCTCTCTATTTACAATTGGCAAGAGTCAAGTTATCCTTGATTTCTGCCAGAATGCCAGGTTAACTTGGCTCATGTTGGATTCCAGAAGGTAAAGAGCCTTCTTCCCTGAAGCAATTTCTGATTAAGAAGAAAATGAGATCTCAGGTGTATTTTTAGCATCTGGATTTCTTAAATATTCATTTATTCAGTTTTGACTTTGGGGACCCTTTGTGGTGTTACATTTGTGTGTGTACAGTGAGTAGCATGACAACGTGAATCACTGTATTAACTTCAAAGAATTGTGTTGCCTTTCCTTTCTGTCAGCTCCTTTGCAAGCCTCATATAAGTTCATAAGGGCATACGTCTATCTGCATTTGTACTCTCCAAATATTCATGAAAGTCATTGATGGCCAAGGACTGAAGAGAGGATAAAGAATGCTTGAGAGGGGGTGTCTGTGAAAATGTGACAGGGTAGTATTTCATCTGCTTGGCCCAGTATGAGATGGATGTCCCAGGTTTGCTGTGTTGGTGGTGGTTTGCAAAGAGCAGCCTTGTTACCAGTCTCTGGCTATCTCCTCAGACCCTAGCAGACCATGTTCTTGATGTCGGCATATAAAAATGGTCTCTTCTGTTGCCACAATATTTATTCCTACTTTGGAGCAAACTGCTCACCAGCAATTCTGAGAACTAATAAGGTATCTTGGGGAAAAAAGTAAATCTTCTCTGGTTTTTGACATTTTCTCCCATTGCTTTCAGCCCTTCCCAGACCTCTCTTTTTTTCTGATCCTGTAGAATTTAAACCCACAACATGATGATCTATCTTTATGGTATTATAAACTACTTTTTATCTATAAATGCAAGTTTCTATTTTTAAAAACTATATATAATTCCAAAAGACTCTCCAGGATATTACTGAATACAATGCCCTTTTACTAGGGTGATGGTATGCTGGGAAAAAAGAAGATAATCAGATTTGGGGGGGGATTACAGCGTACCAGCTCTGAATTGAGACTACTTACGGGAGAGCCAAAACATAACTGTCAGAGTATGGGCTTATGGAGGTCAGGCGATCAATGGAGTTTCAGCTCAGCTCCATCTCGCAGATCCGATGGTCCCCATACCCATCCTGTGGTCATTTCTTCAGTTTCTGCATGCATCATTGGAATAGACAATACTCAGCACTGATAGAATCCCCACATTGGGAATTCTGAGAAATGTGTCTAATATAAGAACTGTGCTTGATCTGTATGTTATTTCCTCATTGATATATATTTCAGCAGGGGAAATAAGTCATTAATTGGCATCTACTTAGTAGCTGTATTATCTTAGCCAACGTCCTCAGTCCACCCAGATGCATCTCCTGACCTAAACATAAGGAAGTTATTATAATGGGAGTTGTTCAAGTTTCCTTCCAGCTCTGCAATGCTGGTCTTTTCACTCACTTAAAATGTTTTCCCTTTACTCTTCTTTTCCTCTTTTGAGTAGTGAAACAGGAGATGTATTAGGTTCATATCTGTTTCTTCATAGGATAACCAAAATAAAGATAAACCTTGGCACTCCTGAACATTTTTAGTAACAGTTTGTTCAATAAAAGCTGATTTCTTAAACTCTTTTGTTTCCACATGCATCAAATTTGCCTTTTTCTCCTTCACTCTCTTTCTTTTTTTTTTTTGAAAGTTTTCTTCATTTCCTTTTTATTTACTTAAATTTATTTTTTATAAGGTGAATTGATGAAAACAAACAACTTTAACACCTCTACCCCTTGGTATTCTACACATTTCCTGCAGTTTTGATGGTGAAACTAAAAACGTCATCATTCTTCACATACTTCAATACTATTCTTGCAATTCTAGTCTTGCATTACTGGTGGAGAGCCTGGGGGTTGGAGATGGGGGTTACATTGTAAGGGAAAGTGCATGGTTTGGATGTGGTGACAGTAAAATGAGATTAGCGTACATGTCCATCTGTCTATCCACCATCTATGTAAACATGGGTAAGTCATTCAAAGTTACCTGACCACTGCTTCCTTGTTTAGACAGTGGCGCTCATACCATATACCTGGTGGGTTTCTGGGAGAATTAAAGTACAGAAAGCACCTTGAACCATTCTGACACATAATAGATGCCCAGTAAATGGTCTCCGTTGACATCATTTCTTGTTCCTTGGCCCTAGGTTGGTCAGGTTGTCAGAGAAACAGAATTTGAGTACTTAATTAGAACAACGTTCTGGTTATTTATGACTGCATAATATATGATTTTAAACTTAGGAGTGTAATATATTATTATTATTCTTTTCTTTTTTTTAAATTGCATTTTAGGTTTTGGGGTACATGTGAAGAACATGCAAGATTGTTGCATAGGTACACACATGGCAGTGTGATTTGCTGCCTTCCTCCCCATCACCTATATCTGGCATTTCTCCCCATGCTATCTCTCCCCAGCTCACTCTCTTTCAGCTCCACCTCTTCATTTTGAAATTCTCACTAGTTCTATATGACAAATCTTCATTAGTAAGTTGAATGCATAATTACATGAGATAGAGGAAGAGAGAATGACCTAGATTTCAAATATGGAACTATTACCCAAGTCTTAACTGAAACTAGCGTAATTATGTACTTTCTTTCCTCCAACTTTTGTGTTGTTGTTTAACATTTGAGGAAACTGAGTCACAGAGAAGATAAATAATTTGCCCAAAGGCACACAACTAGGAGTGGGACAAGGGTTCCCAGTCCTACTTCAGATCACAATCACATGAGAAGCATTTTAGTAAAAATGTGGATTATTGAGGTCTTACCCTGGGACATTTCAGTTTATGAGTTCTGGAATTGGTTGGGGGAATCCTACTATTTGTAAGATGGCCAAAGTTATTCTGATAAGTAATTAGACTCAAGAGCCACCAACTTTAAGAACAAGAAGGAAGAAGAATTGCAAAAGGTCCAAGGGTTTTAGTCATAGAATAAGCAACAGTAAAATGCAAGGGAAGAAAATAGCTTATCTGGTATTATTAGTGGTAACCTTGTCAGGAAACTCTGCTACTGGGTCATCAGGAAAGAGCATTCTGGGAAGAGGTTAAATGGTAACGTACTTGTATCTCTCCTTCACCCACTACTTTCTTTACCTACCTCAAAAATTTACTTGTAATGTAGGCAGTTGAAAGATATCCACCTGTTTCCTTGCCAATAATATTGAAAAATGCATGGTTTTGTCATTGGTTAACAACTACTTGTACTAGTGTGAAATGTAAAACTTAAAACCTCCAGATCATTCTAATGCTATTTCTCTTTATGGGGCCTTCCTCCATCTCCCATCTCCATTCGGTTCCCTGGATATTCTCTCTCACAGCACCTCGTACCTTTCCTTCATAGCATTTATCATACTTTGCAATCATTCATTTACTTGTGTGACTTATAGTCAGTCTAGTATTGATCTCCCACACTAACCTGTAACAGAGTGACCATATTTTACTATTTTATTCTCAGCATGCGCTACTGTGCCTGACCCTTACTTAATATTTGATCATTCTCTGTTGAATGGATGAAAAGACTCCTTTAAGAAAACTTCAATACCTAGAATAAGTGCTTAAGGAAACATCACTCTAAATGGAATTTGAACCACTCAAAAGAAAAAGGAGTGGAAGAAAGTCTAGGAGAAACTTAGAAAAGACTTAGAGACTAAGTAGAAAAAAAAACACCCTAAACAAAAAAACTGATAAGTAGGCAATTATCACCTGCAATCTAAGTATATACATAAACAAACAGAGGCTTAAGCTGTGAAAATAGCTAGAGACCCACTGGAGAGGGTAAGTAATCAGGTCATTAGCTAGAGAAACAAGAGCTAATTACAGTGAAACAGAGATAATTTTCCTGGGAGTATTATGTTGTTTTCTTTTCATGAAATGTTACAACTGAAAAAGAGTTTTAATATTACCTATCTAGTAGTCCACAAACTGAGGTCCCAGTATCCCAGGAACTCAGACCTGTGAGCTATTAAGCTAAGTTCAGACCTTCTAAAAGCCCCATGAATGTTGCACCTTTCTCTATAATGTGGCTGAGTGATGTAGAAAACAAAAATCCCTTTGCATCTGCTTCCAGACATATCAGTTCTGTGAGGTTTTAAGTACACATTATTAACTAAACCAAGAAGGCAAACGTACTTGGTTTGGTGGGTAATCGTTTGAAAATGCTGGGCCAAAGGGGAGATGAAATGTGGTTGAATAATTTTTTTCCAGAGGCAGCTCTAATCAACCCCATGCCCAGAGCCTGTGATCTCTTCAAGGACTTGTGAAAATGTTTGGGTGCAGAAAAACATAGTTTTTGGTTCCAAAAAAACAAAAAAAGAGAAAAAGGAGAAGGAAACTGCTAAATCAAAATGGATACATGCCAACATAAATGCCTACAAAATGTAATTGTTAATCGGTATCATTAATTGTTAAATAGAAGTCATTAATACTTCTATTATTTTTGAGAACTTATATAATTATTTAGGCAGAGATTTTGATTTGGTCAGGCTAAGTGGTGGAAAAGGAAAAGCTAGAGGAATAGTGGCCATTCTCGCAAGACTGCGGGACTTACTTGGGAAGAATTAGCTTTGCCAGTGGCTAAGTGAAGGAAGCCACCTGGGCAACCCAGGAGCAGTGATGATGTTTCAAGGCAGCATAGGTGAGCATGGCCTCAGAGGCCATAGAAGCACCATGGAATGCCTTCTCCAGAGCCAAATGCAGACTTAATGGTCATTGATATTTTTCAATTATTAAAATCTCTTTCTAAAGCATTTTGTTGAGTACCTTAAATCTGACTTTCTGCCAGACAACCTGGTTTCAGATCTCTCCTTGATCTGTGGATTTCTAACTCCCTGATGTTGAACTCTGTTTCTCATCTGTAAAATGAATTACTAATACCTATTTCTAAGATGCTTATAAACTTATTACATAGTGTAGGAAGAAGTAATTGATAAGCTGGACTTCATTAAAATTAAAAACTGCTCTGCATAAGACAATGTCAAGAGAATGAGAAGACCAGTCACAGACTGGAGGAAAGTATCTGTCAAGGACATCTAATATAGGACTGTTACCCAAAATATACAAAGAAGTCCTAAGGCTCAACAATAAGAAAATGAACAACCCCATTGAAAAATGGGCAAAAGACCTGAATAGACACCTCACCAAAGAAGATAAATAGATGGCAAGTAAGCATGTGAAAGATGCTCAACATTGTATGTCATTGGGGAATTGCAAATTAAAACAGTAAGGCACCACTATATATCCATTGAATGGCCAAAATCCAAAACACTGACACCACCAAATGCTGGCAAAAATGTAGAACAATTGTAGCTGTCTCATTCATTGTTGGTGGGAATACAGAATGGTACAGTCACTTATGCAGTTTGGCACTTTCTTTCAAAACTAAACATACTGTTTCCATATGATACAGCAATCATGCTCCTTGGTATTTATCCAAATGAACTGAAAACTTGTATCTATGCAAAACATGCACAAAAGTATTTATAGCAGCTTTATTTGTAATTATCAAAACTTACAAGCAATTAAGATGTCCTTTAGTAGGTGAATGGACAAATTAACTGTGGTACTTCCAGACAATGGAATATTATTTAGCACTAAAAAGAAATGAGGTGTCATGCCATGAAAAGACATGAAGAAAACTTAAAAATGCATATTAGTAAATGAAAGAACCCAATCTGAAAAGGCTACATACTGTGTGATTCCAACTATAGGAGATTCTGGGAAAGGCAAGATCATGGAGACAGTAAAAAGATCAGTGGTTGTCAGGGTTAGGGGAGAGGGAGGGGGATAAGTCAGCAGAGTATGGGGGATTTTTTAGGGCACTGAAACTACTCTGGAAGATACTATAATGATAGATATATGTCATTTTACATTCATCAGCCCTACAGAACGTGCAATACCAAAAGTGAATCTCAATGTAAACTATGAGTCCACTTCAGTATGTTCATTTGTAACCAGCGTTCCACTGTAATGAGGGATGTTGAAAATGGGGGAAGGTTGTGCTTGCTTGGGCCAGAGGGTATATGGAAATTCTCTGTATCTGCTGCTCAGTTTTTCTGTGAACCTACAATTATGCTAAAAAATTAAGATTATTAATTTAAAAAATGAAGGAATCACTTAGCACAAGGACTAACATGGGGTAGATATGTTTTTTCTTTTTCTTTTCTTTTTTTTTTATTGCATTTTAGGTTTGGGGGTACATGTGAAGAACGTGGAAGATTATTGCATAGGTACACACATGGCAGTGTGATTTGCTGCCTTCCTCCCCCATCACCTATATCTGGCATTTCTCCCCATGCTATCCCTCCCCCAACTCCCCCCCCCCCCACTATCCCTCCCCTTTTTCCCCCGACAGACCCCAGTGTGTGATACTCCCCCTCCCTGTGTCCATGTGTTCCCATTGTTCAACACCCACCTATGAGTGAGAACATGCGGTGTTTGATTTTCTGTTCTTGTGTCAGTTTGCTGAGAATGATGGTTTCCAGGTTCATCCATGTCCCTACAAAGGACACGAACTCATTGTTTTTGATGGCTGCATAATATTCCATGGTGTACATGTGCCACATTTTCCCTGTCCAGTCTATCATGGATGGGCATTTGGGTTGGTTCCAGGTCTTTGCTATTGTAAACTGTGCTGCAATGAACATTCGTGTGCATGTGTCCTTATAGTAGAACGATTTATAGTCTTTTGGATATATACCCAGTAATGGGATTGCTGGATCAAATGGAATTTCTATTTCTAGGTCCTTGAGGAATAGCCACACCGTCTTCCACAATGGTTGAACTAATTTACACTCCCACCAACAGTGTAAAAGCGTTCCTATTTCTCCACATCCTCTCCAGCATCTGTTGTCTCCAGATTTTTTAATGATCGCCATTCTAACTGGCGTGAGATGGTATCTCAATGTAGTTTTGATTTGCATTTCTCTAATGACCAGTGATGATGAGCATTTTTTCATATGTTTGTTGGCTTCATCTATGTCTTCTTTTGTAAAGTGTCTGTTCATATCCTTTGCCCACTTTTGAATGGGCTTGTTTGTTTTTTCTTGTAAATGTGTTTCAGTTCTTTGTAGATTCTGGTTATCAGCCCTTTGTCAGATGGGTAGACTGCAAAAATTTTTTCCCATTCTGTTGGTTGCCGATTCACTCTAATGACTGTTTCTTTTGCTGTGCAGAAGCTATGGAGTTTGATTAGGTCCCATTTGTCTATTTTGGCTTTTGTTGCCACTGCTTTTGGTGTTTTGGTCATGAAGTCCTTGCCTACACCTATGTCCTGAATGGTTTTCCCTAGATTTTCTTCTAGGGTTTTTATGGTGTTAGGTCTTATGTTTAAGTCTTTAATCCATCTGGAGTTAATTTTAGTGTAAGGTGTCAGGAAGGGGTCCAGCTTCTGCTTTCTGCACATGACTAGCCAGTTTTCCCAACACCATTTATTAAACAGGGACTCGCTTCCACATTGTTTGTTTTTGTCAGGTTTGTCAAAGATCAGGTGGTTGTAGATGTGTTGTGTTGCGCCGGAGGTCTCTGTCCTGTTCCATTGGTCTATATCTCTGTTTTGGTACCAGTACCATGCTGTTTTGATTACTGTAGCTTTGTAGTATAATTTGAAGTCCGGGGAGTGTGATGCCTCCAGCTTTGTTCTTTTTGCTTAGAATTGACTTGGCTATGTGGGCTCTCTTTTGGTTCCATATGAAGTTTAAGGTGTTTTTTTCCAGTTCTTCAAAGAAAGGTCATTGGTAGCTTGATAGGGATAGCGTTGAATCTGTAAATTACTTTGGGCAGTATGGCCATTTTGACAATATTGATTCTTCCTAGCCATGAACATGGAATATTTCTCCATCTGTTTGTGTCCTCTCTTATTTCATTGAGCAGTGGTTTGTAGTTCTCCTTGAAGAGGTCCTTTACGTTCCTTCTTAGTTGTATTCCTAGGTATTTTATTCTCTTTGTAGCAATTGTGAATGGCAGTTGGTTCTTGAGTTGGCTGTCTTTAAGTCTGTTATTGGTGTATAGGAATGCTTGTGATTTTCTGCACATTGATTTTATATCCTGAGACTTTGCTGAAGTTGCTTATCAGTTTCAGGAGATTTTGGGCTGAGACGATGGGGTTTTCTAGATATACAATCATATCGTCTGCAAATAAAGACAATTTGACTTCCTCCTTTCCTATTTGAATACCCTTTATTTCTTTTTCTTGCCTGATTGCTCTGGCTAGAACTTCCAGTACGATATTGAATAGGAGTGGTGAGAGAGGACATCCTTGTCTAGTGCCAGATTTCAAAGGGAATGCTTCTAGTTTTTGCCCATTCAGTATGATATTGGCTGTTGGTTTGTCGTAAATAGCTTTTATCATTTTGAGATACGTTCCATCAATACCTAGTTTATTGAGAGTTTTTAGCATAAAGGGCTGTTGAATTTTGTCAAAGGCCCTCTCTGCATCAATTGAGATTATCATGTGGTCTTTGTCTTTGGTTCTGTTTATGTGGTGGATTATGTTTACAGATTTGCATATGTTGAACCAGCCTTGCATCCCCAGGATGAAGCCTACTTGATCATGGTGGATAAGCTTTTTGATGTGCTGTTGCAATCGGTTTGCCAGTATTTTATTGAAGATTTTTGCATCTATGTTCATCATGGATATTGGCCTGAAGTTTTCTTTTCTTGCTGAGTCTCTGCCAGGTTTTGGTATCAGGATGATGTTGGTCTCATGAAATGATTTAGGAAGGATTCCCTCTCTTTGGATTGTTTGGAATAGTTTCAGAAGGAATGGTACCAGCTCCTCTTTGTATGTCTGGTAGAATTTGGCTGTGAACCCATCTGGACCTGGGCTTTTTTTGGGTGGTAGGCTCTTAATTGCTGCCTCAACTTCAGACCTTGTTATTGGTCTATTCAGGGTTTCGACTTCTTCCTGGTTTAGGCTTGGGAGGATGCATGTGTCCAGGAATTTATCCATTTCTTCCAGGTTTACTAGTTTATGTGCATAGAGTTGTTTGTAATAATCTCTGATGATGGTTTGAATTTCTGTGGAATCTGTGGTGATATCCCCTTTATCGTTTTTTATTGCATTTATTTGATTATTTTCTCTTTTCTTTTTTATTAATCTGGCTAGTGGTCTGTCTATTTTGTTGACCTTTTCAAAAAACCAGCTCCTGGATTTGTTGATTTTTTGAAGAGCTTTTCGTGTCTCTATCTCCTTCAGTTCTGCTCTGATCTTAGTTATTTCTTGTCTTCTGCTAGGTTTTGAGTTTTTTTGATCTTGCTCCTCTAGCTCTTTCAATTTTGATGATAGGGTGTCAATTTTAGATCTCTCCTTGCTTCTCATGTGGGCATTTATTGCTATATACTTTCCTCTAGAGACTGCTTTAAATGTGTCCCAGAGATTCTGGTATGTTGTGTCTTCGTTCTCGTTGGTTTCAAAGAACATCTTTATTTCTGCCTTCATTTCATTGTTTATCCAGTCAACATTCAAGAGCCAGTTGTTCAGTTTCCTTGAAGCTGTGTGGTTCTGAGTCAGTTTCTGAATTCTGAGTTCTAACTTGATTGCACTGTGGTCTGAGAGACTGTTTGTTATGATTTCCGTTCTTTTGCATTTGCTGAGGAGTGATTTACTTCCAATTATGTGGTCAATTTTAGAGTAGGTGCGATGTGGTGCTGAGAAGAATGTATATTCTGTGGATTTGGGGTGGAGAGTTCTGTAAATGTCTATTAGGTTTGCTTGATCCAGGTGTGAGTTCAAGTCCTGGATATCCTTGTTAATTTTCTGTCTTGTTGATCTGTCTAACATTGACAACGGGGTGTTCAAGTCTCCCACTATTATTGTGTGGGAATCTAAGTCTCTTTGTAAGTCATTGAGAACTTGCCTTATGTATCTGGGTGCTCCTGTATTGGGTGCGTATATATTTAGGATCGTTAGCTCTTCTTGTTGCATTGATCCTTTTACCATTATGTAATGTCCTTCTTTGTCTCTTTTGATCTTTGTTGGTTTAAAGTCTATTTTATCAGAGATGAGAATTGCAACTCCTGCTTTTTTTGCTCTCCATTTGCTTGGTAAATCTTCCCCCATCCCTTTATTTTGAGCCTTTGTGTATCTCTGCATGTGAGATGGGTTTCCTGGATACAGCACAGCGACGGGTTTTGGCTTTTTTATCCAGTTTGCCAGTCTATGTCTTTTAATTGGGGCATTTAGCCCATTTACATTTAGGGTTAATATTGTTATGTGTGAATTTGATCCTGCCATTTTGATGCTAGGTGGCTGTTTTGCCCGTTAGTTGATGCAGTTTCTTCATTGTGTTGATGGTCTTTACTGTTTGGTATGTTTTTGGAGTGGCTGGTACTGGTTGTTCCTTTCTATGTTTAGTGCCTCTTTCAGGAGCTCTTGTAAAGCAGGCCTGGTGGTGATGAAATCTCTGAGTTCTTGCTTGTTCGCAAAGGATTTTATTTTTCCTTCACTTATGAAGCTCAGTTTGGCTGGATATGAAATTCTGGGTTGGAAGTTCTTTTCTTTAAGGATGTGAATATTGGCCCCCACTCTCTTCTGGCTTGTAGGGTTTCTGCTGAGAGATCTGCTGTGAGTCTGATGGGCTTCCCTTTGTGGGTAACCCGACCTTTCTCTCTGGCTGCCCTTAGCATTTTCTCCTTCATTTCAACCCTGGTGAATCTGACGATTATGTGCCTTGGGGTTGCTCTTCTTGAGGAATATCTTTGTGGTGTTCTCTGTATTTCCTGGACTTGAATATTGGCCTGCCTTCCTATGTTGGGGGAAGTTCTCCTGGATAATATCCTGAAGAGTATTTTCCAGCTTGGATTCATTCTCTCCTTCACATTCAGGTACACCTATCAAACGTAGATTAGGTCTTTTCACATAGTCCCATATTTCTTGGAGACTTTGTTCATTCCTTTTTACCCTTTTTTCTCTACTCTTTCCTTCTCGTTTTATTTCATTGAGTTGATCTTCGACCTCTGATATCCTTTCTTCTGCTTGGTCAATTCGGCTGTTGAAACTTGTGTATGCTTCGCAAAGTTCTTGTGTTGTGTTTTTCAGCTCCATCAATTCACTTACATTCCTCTCTAAGTTGGTTATTCTCATTAGCATTTCGTCAAATCTTTTTTCAAGGTTGTTAGTTTGTTTGCATTGGGTTAGAACATGTTCTTTAGCTCACAGAAGTTTCTTACTACCCACCTTCTGAAGCTTGATTCAGTCATTTCATCACACTCATTGTCCATCCAGCCTTGTTCCCTTGCTGGTGAGGAGTTGTGATCCCTTGTAGGAGGAGAGGCGTTCTGGTTTCGGGTGTTTACCTCCTTTTGCGCTGGTTTCTTCCCATCTTTGTGGATTTATCTATGTGTGGTCTTTGTGGTTGGTGATTTTCAGATGGGGTCTCTCAGTGGACGTCCCGTTTGTTGATGATGAAGTTATTTATTTCTGTTTCTTAGTTTTCCTTCTACCAGTCTGACCCCTCTGCTGTAGGGCTGCTGAGGTCCACTCCCGGCCCTGCTTGCCTGGGGGATCACCTGCAGCAGCTGCAGAACAGTAACGGTTGCTGCCAGTCTCTTCTTCTGCTATCTTTGTCCCAGAAGAATACCCGCCAGATGTCCGTCTGAGCACTCCTTTGTGAGGTGACTCGTTGGATATGCGGGGATCAGGGAGCTGCTTGGAGGAGACAGAGTGTCCTTTATAGGAGCTCAAGTGCTGAGCTGTGAGCTCCGTTGTTCATTCAGAGTTGCTGGGCAGGTACGTTTAAGTCTGCTGCAGCAGAACTCATAAACCCCTTTTTTTCCCCAGGTGCTCTGTCCCGGGGAGTTAGGGCTTTATTTATGAGTTTCCCTGGTGCTGCTGCCTTTTTCTCAGGGCTGCCTTGCCCAGCGATGAGGCAGCCTAGTCACTGTTTGCCTGCAGAGGCTTTGCTGAGCTGCTGTGGGCTCCACCCAGCTGCCGTATGAACTTCCCTGCAGTCCTGTTTATACCGGTGTAGTGAGAACTTGCCTCAGCAATGGCAAACTACCTCTGTAGCGGCAGACTGCCTCAGTAATGGCGGACGCCCCTCCCCCACAGAGCTGGGCCGTCCCGGGCTCAGCTGTGCTTGCTGTGAAACTCTGGATCCAGAGCTTTTCCGATGGCTGTTTTTTTGTGGGGGTGGGACCAGCTGAGCCTGATCACCTGGCTCCCTGCCTCAGAGTCTCCCAGGTGTTCCAGCCGCCTGTTGAAAAGGCGCCGGGATCTGTGTGATTTCCCGTGCGGCGACACCACTGCGCAGGCTGAAACCAGGGGGCGCGGAGATTCGTGGCGTTTTTTTTTTTTGCCCAGGAAATCTCCCCGGCCTGGCTGCCTGTTTCAGTCCCCTTTTTTAATCAGATGAATGGGCGGCTCTGCCTTCCCGGAGCTCCAATTGCCAGCTAAAACGGCACCGGGACCCACGTATTTTGTATGGGGAACCGCTGTGCCGGGACGCCGCCCAAACAGCAGCGCCGGCGAAACAGTCGTGCCGGCAAAAACTGCTGCGCCGGCCAAACCAGCCGCGCTGGCGACCCGTGGGGCTCCTCCCCCTGGGAATCTCCTGGTCTGTGGGCAATAAAAATCTGTCTGGTAATGCTGCGTCCACTCACCCTCCGCGCTTTCACTGGGAGCTGCAATCCTCAGCTGCTCCTAATCGGCCATCTTGGATCCACCGTCGCAACTTTCTTAGACATAGCAAATGGTAAACAGAAATGCAAACCTGGGATTTCTTTCTTTTTTTTTTTGAGACAGAGTCTCGCTCTGTCGCCAGGTGCCAGGCTGGAGTGCAGTGGCACGATCTCGGCTCACTGCAACCTCTGCCTCCCAGGTTCAAACAATTCTCCTGCCTCAGCCTCCCAGGTAGCTGGGACTACCTATTTTTTCTATTCTAAATATCCAAGCAATTTAAATATAGCATGCTTTTTCTTATATATTGCTTGATTATTGTTTCTATTTTCAGTCATTTTAGGGAATAATCATCAAAATTTCATATGAAATGTAGAGTAAAAAAGTAAAGTGCAATATGTAGATTGGAAAGGAAGAAACTGTCTCTTGAAAAATCCTATATAATTCACCAAAAAATTATTGGAATTAACAAATGACTTCAACAAAGTGGCAAGATGCAATCACTTATAAAAATGATTTGCATTTCTATATACTAGTAGTGAACAATTTGAAATGGAATTAAGAAAATAATTTCATTTACAGTAGCATTATAAAGAATAAAATACAAACTTAAGGACACATTTAACTAAACAGGTGCAAAACTTATACTCAAATTATAAAACATTATTCAAAGATATTAAAACCTCAATAAATGGAAAGATATCCAATGATCAATGATTGGAAGACTTAACATTGTTAAAATGGCAACAACTCTCCAAACTTACCTACAAATTCAACATACTCCCTATTAAATTCCCAGATGCCTTTTTTGCCAAAATTGATAAGCTGAGTCTAAAATTCATATGGAAATTCAGGAGATTTAGAATAGCTAAAACAATCCTGAAAAACATGAACAAAGGTGGAAGAATCACACCTTTCAATTTTAAAACTTACCATAAAACAACAGTAATTAAGACAGTGTGGTGCTGGCTTAGAATAAATATATTAATCAGTGGATTCGAATTGAGAGCTCACAAATCAAGCCTCACGCTTATGATCAATTGATTTTCAACAGGGTCAGCGAGACAATTCAATGTAGAAAGAATAGTATTTTCAACAAATGATACTGGGATAAATGGATATTTATATGCAAAACAATGAATTTGACCCTTACCTCACATAGGTAAAAATCTCAAAACAGGGGGAGACGATCCAAGATGGCCGAATAGGAACAGCTCTGGAGGGCAGTTCCCAGCAAGAACGCAGAGGGTGAGTGATCACCACATTTCCAAACAAGTTTTTACTGCCCAAAGACCAGGAGATTCCCAGGCGGAAAAGTGCCACAAGTCTCCAGCATGGCTGTTTCAGCCAGCGCAGTGGATCTCTGCACCAAAACTCACACAAATCTGGGTGGCCATTTCAACTGATGCCTGGAATACCTGGGAGACAGAGTTGCCCATTCAACTGAAAAAAAGGGGGCTGAAACAGGGAGCCAGGTGATCTGGCTAGATGGGGTCCTACCCCCACAAAGACCAGCAATCTGAAATGCTCTGGAATGAGAGTTTCACAGCAAGCACAGCTGGACCCAGGACAGTCCAGCACTGTGGAAGGGAGGGCGACGACCATTACTGAGACAGCCCACCACTACCGAGGCAGTCTGCCATTACAGAGGTAGTCCAACATTACTGAGGCAGACTGCCATTACCAAGGCAGTTCTAACTATACTTCTATAAACAAAACTGCAAGAAAGTTCACACAGCAGCTGGGCAGAGCCCACAGCAGCTCAGGAACACCTCTGCTGGCAGACTGTGACTAGGCTACCTCCTCTCTGGGCAGGGCATCTCTGAGTAAAGGCTGCAGCATGTCAGGAACTTATAAATAAAGCCCCACCTTCCCAGGACAGAGCGCCTGGGAAAAAGGCAGTTATGAGTTCTGCTGCAGCAGACTTAAACGTACCTGCCCAGCAGCTCTGAACTGAACAACAGAGTTCACAGCTCAGCACTTGAGCTCCTATAAGGGACACACTGTCTCTTCAAGCAGCCCCCAACCCCTGTATATCCAAAGAGACACCTCATAAAGGAGAGCTCAGGCTGACATCTGGTGGGTATCCTTCTGGGACAAAGATAACAGAAGAAACTGGCAGCAACCCTTACTGTTCTGCAGCTGCCACAGGTGATTCCCAGGCAAGCAACTTCTGGAGTGCAGTTCTAGAGCAGAGGGGCCTGACTGTTAGAAGGAAAACTAAAAAACAGAAAGAAATAACTTAATCATCAACAAAAGGACATCCACTCAGAGACCCCATCTGTAAGTCACCAACTAGAAAGAGCACAGGTACATAAATCCACAAAGATGGCAAGAAATCAGTGCAAAAAGGATGAAAACACCCAAAACCAGAATGCCTCTCCTCCTTCAAGGGATCAAAACTCCTCACCAGCAAGGGAACAAGTCTGGATGGAGAATGAGTCTGATGAACTGACAGAAACAGGCTTCAGAAAGTGGGTAATAACAAATTTCTCTGAGCTAAAAGATGTTCTAACCCAATGCAAAGAAACTGAGAACCTTGAAAAAAGGTTTGACAAAATGCTAATGAGAATAAACAGCTTAGAGAAGAATATAAATGAATTGATTGAGCTGAAAAACACAACACAAGAATGTCGTGAAGCATACACAAGTTTCAACAGCCGAATCAACCAAGCAGAAGAGAAGATATCAGAGATTGAAGATCAACTCAATGAAATAAAACGAGAAGGCAAGATTAGAGAAAAAAGAGTGAAAAGAAATGGACAAAGGCTCCAAGAAATATGGGATTATGTGAAAATACCTAATCTACATTTGATAAGTGTACCTGAATGTGACAGAGAGAATTAATCCAAGCTGGAAAACACTCTTCAGGATATTATCTAGGAGAACTTCCCCCAACCTAGCAAGGCAGGCTGATATTCAAGTCCAGGAAATACAGAGAACACCGCAAAGATATTCCACAGGAAGAGCAACCCCCAGGGCATATAATCGTCAGATTTACCAGGGTTGAAATGAAGGAAAAATGCTAAGGGCAGCCAGAGAGAAAGGTCGGGTTACCCACAAAGGGAAGCCCATCAGACTCACAGCAGATCTCTCAGCAGAAACCCTACAAGCCAGAAGAGAGTGGGGGTCAATATTGACGTCCTTAAAGAAAAGAACTTTCGACCTAGAATTTCATATCCAGCCAAACTCAGCTTCATAAGTGAAGGAGAAAATCAAATCCTTAATGAACAAGCCATTGCTCAGAGATTACATCATCACCAGGCCTGCCTTACAAGAGCTCCTGAAAGAAGCACTAAACATAGAAAGGAATAAACACTACCAGCCACTCCCAAAATGTACCAAATGGTAAAAAGCATTGACACAATGAAGAAACTGTATCAACTAATGGGCAAAACAACCAGCTAGCATCAAAATGGCTGGATCAAATTCACACATAACAATATTAACCCTAAATGTAAATGGGCTAAATACCCCAATCAAAAGACACAGACTGGCAAATTGGATAAAAAGTCAAAACCCATCGGTGTGCTGTATCCAGGAAACCCATCTCACATGCAAGGATATACATAGGCTCAAAATAAAGGGATAGAGGAAGATTTACCAAGCAAATGGAGAGCAAAAAAAAAAAAAAAAAGCAGGAGTTGCAATCTTAGCCTCTGATAAAATAGACTTTAAACCAACAAATATCAAAAGAGACAAAGAAGGGCATTACATAATGGTAAAAGGAACAATGCAACAAGAAGCGCTAATGATCCTAAATATATACGTACCCAATACAGGAGCATCCAGATACATAAAGGAAGTTCTTAATGACCTACAAAGAGACTTAGACTCCCACACAATAATAATGGGAGACTTTAACACTCCACGGTTAATATTAGGCAGATCAATGAGACAGAAAATTAACAAGGATATCCAGAACTTGAACTCAGATCTGGACCAAACAAACCTAATAGACATCTACAGAACTCTCCACCCCAAATCCACAGAATATACATTCTTCTGAGCACCACATCACACATACTCTAAAACTGACCACATAATTGGAAGTAAATCACTCCTCAGCAAATGCAAAAGAATGGAAATCATAACAAACAATCTCTCAGACCAAAGTGCAATCAAATTAGAATTCAGGATTAAGAAACTTACTCAGAACTGCACAACTTTATGGAAACTGAACAACTGGATCTTGAATGTTGACCAGATAAACAATGAAATGAAAGCAGAAATAAAGATGTTCTTCGAAACCAATGAGAACGAAGACACAACGTATCAGAATCTCTGGGACACATTTAAAGCAGTATCTAGAGGAAAATTTGTAGTAATAAATGCCCACATGGGAAGCAAGGAAAGATCTAAAACCGACAGCCTATCAGCAAAATTGAAAGAGCTAGAGGAGCAAGATCAAAAAAAATCAAAAGCTAGCAGAAGACAAGAAATAACTAAGATCAGAGCAGAACTGAAGGAGATAGAGACACAAAAAAAACCTTCAAAAAATCAATAAATCCAGGAGCTGGTTTTTGAAATGATCAACAAAATAGATCACTAGCCAGATTAATAAAAAAGAAAGAGAGAAGATTCAAACAGATGCAATAAAAAATGATAAAGGGCATATCACCACCAATTCCACAGAAATGCAAACTACCATCAGAGATTACTACAAACAACTCTATGCACATAAACCACTAAACCTGGAAGAAATGGATAAATTCCTGAACACTTACACCCTCCGAAGCCTACACCAGGAAGAAGTTGAAACCCTGAATAGACCAATAACAAGGGCTGAAGTTGAGGCAGCAATTAATAGCTTACCAACCAAAAAAAGCCCAGGTCCAGATGGGTTCACAGCTGAATTCTACAGACGTACAAAGAGGAGCTGGTACTACTCCTTCTGAAACTATTCCAAGCAATCCAAAAGAGGGAATACTTCCCAAATCGTTTAATGAGACCAACATCATCCTGATACCAAAACCCAGCAGAGACTCAACAAAAAAGAAAATTTCAGGCCAATATCCATGGTGAACCTCAATGCAAAAATCTTCAATAAAATACTGGCAAACCAATTGCAACAGCACATCAAAAAGCTTATCCATCACGATCAGCCAGGCTTCATCCCAGGGACGCAAAGCTGGTTCAACGTACGCAAGTCTATAAACGTAATTTCACCGCATAAACCGAACCAAAGACAAAAACCATGTGATTATCTCAATAGATGCAGGGAAGGCCTTTGACAAAATTCAACAGCCCTTTATACTAAAAACTCTCAATCAGCTAGGTATTAATGGAACATACCTCAAAATAATAAAAGCTATTTACGACAAACCCACAGCCAATATCATACTGAATGGGCAAAAACTGGAAGCATTCCCTTTGAAATCTGGCACTAGACAAGGATGCCCTCTCTCACCACTCCTATTCAATATAGTATTGGAAGTTCTAGCCAGAGGAAGTAGGCAAGAAAAAGAAATAAAGGGTATTCAGTTAGGAAAGGAGGAAGTGAAATTGTCTCTATTTGCAGATGACATGATTGTATATTTAGAAGACCCCATCATCTCAGCCCACAATCTCCTTAAACTGATAAGCAACTTCAGCAAAGTCTCAGGATACAAAATCAATGTGCAGAAATCACAAGCATTCCTGTACACCAATAACAGACTTAGAGAGAGCCATATCAAGAATGAACTGCCATTCACAATTGCTACAAAGAGAATAAAATACTTAGGAATACAACTAACAAAGGATGTAAAGGACCTCTTCAAGGAGAACTACAAACCACTGCTCAAGGAAATAACACAGGACACAAACAGATGGAAAAACATCCCATGCTCATGGTTAGGAAGAATCAATATTGTGAAAATGGCCATACTGCCCAAAGTAATGTATAGTTTCAATACTCTCCCCATCAAGCTACCTATGACCCTCTTCACAGAACTGGAAAAAACCACCTTACACTTCATAGGAAACCAGAAGAGAGCCCACATAGCCAAGTCAATTCCAAGCAAAAAGAACAAAGCCGGAGGTATCACGCTACCTGATTTCAAGCTATACTACAAGGCTACAGTAATCAAAACAGCATGACTAATAGCAAAACAGAGATATAGACCAATGGAACAGAACAGAGGCCTCAGAGGCAATGCCACACATCTACAACCATCTGATGTTTGACAAACCTGACAAATACAAGCAATGGGGAAAGGATTCCCTATTTAATAAATGGTGTTGGGAAAACTGGCTAGCCATGTGTAGAAAGCAGAAACTGGAGCCCCTTCCTGACACCTTACACTAAAATTAACTCCAGATGGATTAAGGACTTAAGCATAAGACCTAACACCATAAAAACCCTAGAAGAAAACCTAGGCAAAACCATTCAGGATATAGGCATAGGCAAGGACTTCATGACTAAAACACCAAAAGCAGTGGCAACAAAAGCCAAAATAGACAAGTGGGATCTAATTAGACTCCAGAGCTTCTGCACAGCAAAAGAAATAATCATTAGAGTGAATCGGCAACCAACAGAATAGGAAAAAATTTTTGCAATCTACCCATCTGACAAAGGGCTAATATCCAGAATCTACAAAGAACTAAAACAGATTTACAAGAAAAAAAAAAACCCATTCAAAAGTGGGCAAGTGATATGAACAGACACTTTTCAAAAGAAGACATATATGAGGCCAAGAAACATATGAAAAAATGCTCATCATCTCTAGTCATTAGAGAAATGCAAATCAAAACCACATTGAGATACCATCTCATGCCAGTTAAAATGGCTATCATTAAGAAATCTGGAGACAACAGATGCTGGTAAGGATGTGGAGAAGTAGGAACAATTTTACACTGTTGGTGGGAGTGTAAATTAGTTCAACCATTGTGGAAGACAGTGTGGTGATTCCTCAAGGACCTAAAAATAGAAATTCTATTTGACTCAGCAATCCCATTACTGGGTATATATCCAAAGGATTATAAATTGTTCTACTATAAAGACACATGCACACGTATGTTCATTGTGGCACTGTTTACAATAGCAAAGACCTGAAACCAACCCAAATGCCCATCGATGATAGACTGGACAAGGAAAATGTGGCACATATACACCATGGAACACTATGCAGCCATAAAAAAAATGATGAGTTCGTGTCCTTTGTAGGGACATGGATGAACCTGGAAACCATCATTCTCAGCAAACTGACACAAGAACAGAAAATCAAACACTGCATGTTCTCACTCATAGGCAGGTGTTCAACAATGAAAACACATGGACACAGGGAGGGGAGCATCACACGCTGGGGTCTGTTGAGGGGGATTAGGGGAGGGACAGCAGAGGGTAGGGAGTTGGGGAGGGTAACATGGGGAGAAATGCCGGATATAGGTGACAGGGATGGAGGCAGCAAACCGCATTGCCATATATGTACCTATGCAACAATCTTGCATGTTCTGCACATGTACCCCAGAACCTAAAGTGCAATAAAATAGATTAAAAATAAATAAAATTTTTTTAAAAATCTCAAAATGAATTAAAGACCTAAATGTAACAGCTAAAACTATAAAACTCTTAGGATAAAATGTAGTCATAAATCTTCATGACAATGAGTTCCTTAACTCTGACACCAAAATCACAAGCAGCAAAAGAAGAATTAGGTAAATAAGATTTCAACAATAAAAAACTTTGTGCTTCAAAAAGACACTATAAGGAAATTGAAAAGACAACCCAAAGGATGGGAAAAAATATTTGCAAATTATATACTTGATAAGGGACTTGTAACTTTAATATATAAAGAACACTGACAACTCAATAATGAAAAACAACTCAATTAAAAAACAGGAAAAGGTATCTGAATAGACATTTGTCCAAAGAAGACGTATGAATGACCAATAAGCACATAAAAGATGTTCAGCATTGTTAGTCATCAGGGGAAATGCAAATCTAAACCATAATGAGATATCATTTTACACATCTAGGAATGGCTAAAATAAAAAAGTAAGCCTACCGTTACTCCAAGCCTGAGATCACCAGAGCAGGGAACTGGAAGTAATTTGGGTCCTTGATGACAGGTGGCCTAGATAGTAACTGACCTGGGGCCTACACTTTCAGAGAAAATAAATATCTTCATTGTTTTAGCCAGTTTGAGTTAGATACTTCTGGTTTTTATAATCCAGAGTATCCTAATTAATACAGAAATCTCAGGGAACCCGAAAACTACAAAAGGAACAGAAAGATGTAAGTGGAAAAAAAATCATCACATCCAAACGAGGAAATACTAGACACAGTGTCAAACAGGAGGAAATACACAGACCCCTAAGTGCTAAGAAAGCAACCAGGCTAAGGAAAGTAGCAACTTAGCAAAACAAACCTTTTTGCAAGTGGCAGAAATAATCCAAACAACAAAAAAAAAACACTCTAGTGAGGAACTCTACATTGAATCTTTACAATTTTACAGTAGGATGTATTTTAATGTGTTGAAACCCTGAGACAAAAGCTCTGTCTTCTCCATCTACCTTCCCAGACCACCCTGGTAATAAATGACTCAACTCTGCTTATAACTAAATAAAGGAAATTGGACTTTCCCATTTCTCTCTTCATCTGAGGGCTTCCCCTCCTGCCAATGGATAAGACATATAGGCCTAGCTTCTCTCACATGGTGCCAAGGGCTCAGGGTCTGACTGCATTGAACCATTTATGATTATGAAGAGAGCCATCAGATTGTCAATCTCACCTAGGTAATTCGGACACAGCCTTGAGGTTAAAAAAAAAACGTTGTCAGAACCAATTTTATAATTCACCAGGAGCCGCTGTCAGACAAATGAAGCAGCAGTGATGAACAGATTCAGATAGATCGTGGTGGGAGTCAAGCAGCTGGCGTCAGCACCAATTAGATCTGGCACTAGAGCAGTCAGTGTGCGCACGGCCCCATGCTCCATTGAAATAAACAAGCTGTCACAGCTACATTGGGACCGAACAATGATATAAATTCAGATCGCAGTTGAATCAGTCAAAGGCTTTGCGTAGTCTTCAACTGTTGCTGCATGCCCTTTCCTCTCTAGGTTCAAGACAGCAGCTATATCACTCTGTATTTTGCTGCAAAAATCCAAAGCAAAAATGAACTTCTCAGCACAATTTAAAATAACCCAAGCTTTTTCATATGAAAATACCACTTTTCAAGGTAAAATACAGACAATAAATCCCAAGAACCAACAGACTATGTCCTATGGGTTTGCAGGGAGAAAAAAAAGGTACCAGTGTCTTGATTAAGGACTTACTTATGTGCCAGCTCCCAGGTGGCTAGAGGCCATCCCAGGTGTGGGCCCAAATTCTTGATATTGCAGCATCATCTACTTTCCTGTGCTTTGCTTATTTTCTACATAAGTCTTGCTGTGTAGTGGGATTTGCTAGAAACCCAACTGGCATCTAATTTTGGATTCAACTCAAGACTTCTGACCTCCTCAGCATACAATTATCTTTTACTGCCTTAAGAGTTCTCATGTGATATTTTGATGTATCCATCAATCTGTGACAGTGCAGTTCTGTGTAGTAAGGACTGCAGGATAGAGAAGTAGAATGACAGTTATGTAATAACTCCAAAGCAAATTTTAAAAGATATTTTAGTTTAAAATTTCTGGGAAAAATAGTTTCAGTTTATCCCACTCTCTGTCCTGTTAAGGACCAGAATTTAAAAAAAAAAAAAAAAAAAAAAGAATGATTTTTGTGTCCCAATATGAAAGACACTAAGTGTATCTTTACATTATGTTATATTTGTAATTAATAATGGTGATTTCTGATTGGTAGGATAAGAAGTGATGATTTTTCTTACATCTCCATGACTCCTTCCTTCCCTTTCAACTTGTCTACAAATATTCAGATGTGTCTTGGTAAAAAGTGAAATAGAATGATATTGAAGAGAAAAGAATTCTTTGGGACAGAAATGTCATATTTCTAATTGGATGTATTTTTTTCTTTTCATTCTTCCTGCCCCGATCTATCTTTCAATATGTGTAAATGTGCAGTCTAAACCCTTTTAAAGGGATTGCCTGTATTTATCATGCAAAACTCTATCAAACTGAAAAATCATTTACTGTTATTCACATATTATTTAAATACTTGCACACACTAGAAAAAGGTAATTTGCTTACTTCTATAAAAATAATATACCTGTTGGCATCATTTTGTATTCAAAAGTCCCAAAGAATAATGGCTTGACTGATGATTTTTTAAAAAGCCAAACCAGGGAATTTTGAGACTTAACACAATACCTGAGCAGAGACATGTATTTGGAAATAGCTCCAACCACAGTTGTGAGGGGGAGATATACACAGGCAGTCGAACCATGATTATGAGTCAGGCAGGTCTGGTAAGAAATAATTAGCGGGTGTCCCAGCAAACAAGTAGAATAGGTCAAGATAGAACTCTGGGAACAGGCAATAGTTAGGTATCTAGGTAGACAGGTGGTTGGCATTAGGAAGATTCAAAGAGAACTGTTTGGAATAATAGAAGACTTGTCTCTGAGAAACTGGGAGAAGTGGACAGGGAACCAAGAGAAACAAGCCCTGAGTAATAACGTGGGTTGAGATTGAGTGTAACTAGAACACAAAGCAGAAGTGCACATGATGGGGAATCTGCAAGATCTGCCTCGTTCTTGTCCACAGTTGCCCTTCACCGAGACTCTATCCTCCAAACACAACACATTGAGAAGAAAGCACAGCGGGGCGCGGTGGCATGTGCCTGTAGTCCCAGCTATTCAGGAGGCTGAGGCTGGAGGATCTCTTGAGTCCAGTAGTTCTGGGCTGTAGTGCGCTATGCCGATCGGGGTGTCCACGCTAAGTTCAGCATCAATATGGTGACCTCCTGGGAGCGGGGGACCACCAGGTTGCCTAAGGAGGGGGTGAACTGGCCCAGGTCAGAAATGGAGCAGGTCAAAACTCCAGTGCTGATCAGTAGTGGGATTGCGCCTGTGAATAGCCACTGCACTCCAGCCTGGGCAACATAGCGAGACCCCGTCTCTTTAAAAAAAAAAAAAAAAAAAAAAAAAAAAGTGAAGGAAGCACATTCCGTTAGAGTAGTAGAGCTTAGGAGATATTTTTCATTTCCTCATAAGTTTACCCTGAAATGATGCAGAAAAGTTGTGGCTATCTCTCGGAATGCCCTGTAGGACGATGTGGAAGCCGTCTTTCCTCCTCACCAATGCCATGAGAAGTGTAGGCTAAAGACCATGTGCACTCCAGAGCTGTTAACAGATGCTTGGATAGGAAGCACACAGTAAAGTCAAAAGTTTTCAGGACTTTTATTCTAGCTGCAGTGTATTACCTAAGCTTGCATATCAGCAACAGTATTTCAGCATCTGTGTAATTCCAGAGAGCATTTAACTGACAGAATTGGCCCATAGACAATGAGATCTTAGAAAATTCTCAGTACAAGTCTTTGCTGTTTTTATGTAAAAAGCAGGAAACAAGATAATACCCAAGCAGTCATGGTATATAATGAACTGAAACAGGCAAACAAAGCCAGGGAACCCTCATCAGCTCTGTTCTTTCCTAGTTCACTTTTGATACTGCTGAGAAAGTTGTTTTCCTAAAATAAGTCCCCATGATACCACTGGCAAAAACTTCAGTAACTCTCCATTACTCTATAGGTGAGTATTTAATAGCATTTTGACATATAGTCACTATTTACCTTTCAAGACCACATCACTACTCTTCTACAAAATCATATACTCCATTCAGCCAGGGCCCCTCATTTCCTCTTGCCATTTTTCATACTTTCACACTTTTCTACCTTTTTTCCTTCCAAATGGCCTTTCCCATCTATGGAAATCCACTCCCTCATTTAATGCCTGATTTAAGCTATATCAGTCACAGATTGTCCAGCATTGTTTTCCAGTGCCCACATACCCGCATGTACACCTATGTAACTTAAGGATATAGGTATATGGAACCAAAGTGCTAGGATTATTTTCCTTTTTATTGATAAAAAAGTTCTAAGTAAATAAAAAGATTTTTTAATGGAAATAGGGTAGTAAGTAGGTAGATTAACTTGTCAACTGCAATTGATAAATTGTTCATCGTGAAATTTATCAAAATTAGCAAAGAAAATTATTTCTGCTTTTTGACAGACATTGCATAGCAAAATGTGTTATATAAATAAGCAATGCTTTAATTTAGGCTTTATTCCTACATTTTTTACCATTAGCTGGAAAACAAGCTATAAATACTAAATAAATGCTTAATTCAATATAGTTGGGAATAAGTTATCATACATACAAAGTCCAGAAGGGGGAAAGTTTTAGTACACAAGTTTTAAATGTGTTTTCCAAAGGTCATGTGCAAAGTCTGAGAGAATAAGAAGCTGTTGCTAAGACAACAATTACAAGAAAATAGGAACAAATTGATTGGGCTAGTAGGTGAATTTATCCAACTCCAATAAGGGTGTTAACAGAATTAGAGAGCTACTTTTCAAATGGAGCTAATCATTAAGATGGGAAACTAAGAGGAATGATCCTTAGTTAATAATGTTGTTCAAAGTTGAGGCTCAACTAATTTTACTCTTAGAATTAGTCCCATGCAGCATAGGACTGTCTCTATTTCCTTAGAGGCAAATAAAACCATTGAAAAAAATCTGTAATTCAATTAATAGTGTGGATGATGATGGTGACCATTACTAAGAATAATGTCTGACTGAGTTTCCTGGCTGTTTATACACTGATAAATCTTTAAGTTTCTAAATTGCTAAATCTTTAAGAAATTCAAGTTTCTAACTATATAAGTTACATTTTCCTCTACACATTTAGATTTATTGTTTAGTTTCATGAGTAAAATCGCTTGCCTTTACAGAAGTAGAAAGTTTACACAGTCAGTTGGAATTCTAAAATTAGAGAAATATATTTGATAACTTGTATCTAATGGATACATGTTTTGCAAACTTCCTACATTTGAAAGATACTTCATCCTTATTACCTTAAAATCTCATTCTAATTGTCTACTTTGACTATCACCTTAAATTTGAAAAAAACAGATTATTGTATGTATGAGGGGTTGAGTGCCAAAGCACATTTCTGGTCCAAATAAAGTTTTAAAAGTTTTCATAACCGCATTTGTAAACACAATCACACGTGCATCAGATTTTGCATAATATAATATTAAAAGGAATAGCCAAAAATTAAAAGAGAACTTCCATATTGAATTGAGTCTCTTGCAGGACATGAAAGAGGTATAATTCATTGCACACAGGGATATTTCTCAAAAGTTTCTTTCCTTTTCTTCTTATCTTCTTACAGAATTCTCAATATAAGTTTTTGCTGTTTTATGTAAAAAGCAGGGAACAAGATGATACCCCAGCAGTTATGCTATACAATGAACTGAAACAAGCACCCAAAGCCAGCTTTCATCAGCTCTGTTCTTTCCTAGTCCACTTTTGATACTGCTGAGAAAGTTGTTTTCCTAAAATAAGTCCCCATGATACCACTGGCAAAAACTTCAGTAACTCTCCATTGTTTATAAAATGGATTCAGAATTTCTCATATGCCAAACCTACAAAACTTTCTCTCTGTAAACGTGCATCACTTTTCTACAGATCACCTTCCTTTCTCTGTGTTCTTTATTATGAGACTCTACTGGTTCTAAATCACAATGAGTCCTCAGATTGGTCTGGCAAAGACAAAAGTCTTCTTAGAGAAAATTCAAGGAGAAGAATTTGATTTAAAAAAAAAAAAGATTTTCTTTATTGCTTTATTTTCTTTAAGGCAAGTAGAGTGGTTTCAGGAGAGGAAAAGGAAAAAGACTTGAACAATTTCAAAATTAATAAATTCTGTCTTTATTATACAAACTTTGATGAGTAAAGAGAAGTGAAAGGCCATGTGTCTTTTTTCATAGTAATTATTTTTTAAGAAATATTTATTTGTTTTACTAATGCCTCACATGCTGTCTCCCTTTCAAATGTCACTAACAAAGAAAGAAAAAGAAGAAAGGACAAAGGAAGGGAGGAAAAGAAAAGAGAAGGAATTCTGAAAAAATAGATGTGAATAAAACATCACTTCCATAAATTACTGGAAGGTGAATGATTCCTATGCTTAAAATGACCAGTATTTGCATCTTTTATTCATTTAATAAGTATGTCTTGAGTGCCTTCTGTGAGCCAGGCACTAAGGAGGCATCCTGCTTCCTCAGATTCAAATGCTAAACAAATTTCATTTTTTTTTCAAGGAATCAAAATGAAAGCATGGAAAAGAAAAGATGCCACATTCTAAATAATCTCTGGGATATAATTGTTTGTTCTAATATAATTACACTGCACCCTAGCTTCATCTTAGTCTATGAAATTTGATTTGAAACTTTATGGAAAGTGCATATCTCAACAGCACCATAAATCATTTTTCAAAGTTGAAATAAACAGTCAAAATAACAGCTTGGCCAAAGGTGCTGCTTATGGTGTAGAGACACACCACCAGAATCGCTAACCAAAATAGTTTTGGGACTATCTTATTGGCATGTTTCAAGAATCACTCTTATATGCTGAGTTGTCTCCCAATAGTATTTCTTGCCTAAGCAAAATTTGACTTTCATGATAGTCTAAGGAAAGGGTCTTCATTAAGGGTGATTTATTACCAGTCACAGAAAACAAAAGTAACAACTTCTGATAAAAAATTTCTACCCATGCGAAACAGGCAAAGAACCTTTACCAAGAAAATTAGCACAACACAGAAAATTTTGCATCTGCATATCAGTCAGACACACAACTCCTTGTTCAGACACTGTGAAAAATCACAATGCCCTGATTATGTATTTGAATATATTCAGTCCAGCTTTTGCAATGTATAAGATGAACTTGGAAGGATGTAGAATTTACTTATGTTACATATGAAGCTTTTTTCTTGGGTGATCAGTGCAGTGCCAGGCTCTTAGTAGGTGCTTGGTGTGTGGTGGTTTCAGTGACAGGGATAGTGGTAAGGTAGCAGGTACTGGCTTTTTAAAAGTATGATAGAAGATTTTAAATATCATATTATACATTGAATGCACACTTAACATAAAACACATTCAAAGTTTTTTAAAATAAGTTTAATTCCCACTGCCTTCCATCAGGTAGTATTGGTAAGTAAATTACCTGTAAATCCTAGAAATCTTGCAATATTCAGGGACTTCAGGGTAATAATCCTCTTGCTTCTCTCTTTACTATAGTATTTATAAACAGCTATGTGATAGCAAGAAAAACATTAATTCCAATCATGTGGTTGGTGGTTACAACTAATTAATTGCCTTGGACCCTGTTAATGACCAGCAGTTGATGATTTAAAGAAATCTATGCCACAAAAGGCCATTTGTGGCCAAAGATGTCTATATACTCCCATGGAAGGAGTCCAAGCTTTTTCGGTAATCCTTATTGATTGTAAATGATACCAGAGAATAACCTGGTTTTGGTAAACTCCCCTTAAAGAGCCCCTCATTTGATCGTATGCTCTTGTGGTCACCATCTTAGCACAATGCTGGTTACTTGCAACATGGATTGCCAGATACTATTGTTTTTCTTACAGTAGATTTTCATTCACTTTGATTGGGTCTTAGGAGTTTGTGGAGAGAGACCTTCACTAAGCCATTAACCTTGTGCTTTCACACCTTGAAGCCAGTAATGAGGCTAAATCAGTGGCACTGCCTGCCCCTTGAGGCAGAGGTTAGCAGACAGTGACCAGGTACAGCACTTCCTTATTAACAAGGGGAGTCAGGACTGGGGCGCAGCAAGGAGAGCAAGCACCATGGAATCATCCTGAGACAATGACAATGTAGGTGTCGGATCTGATTCTACAATCTTGTTATGTCATCTTGAATCAACCACCTACCCTTTCTATGCCTCAGTTTACTCATTTTAACAATAAAGGGAAAAGGTTAGAGAAGGTGTCTCTAAGGTCCATTGAAGCCAAAGAATTCCAAAATTCTATTTGTCATTTATGTGGTCATTTTCCTTTTTTTTTTCACTGTCTACAAACACACTTAGTTGAAGACGGGCAACAACAAGAATACATTTGGCTACTATCACATTTTTAAGATTAATGAGTCTCCTTATCAAAGAGAAACAAATGGCCCATTATGCAAGCTGATAATTGCAGTATATTATCTTCTCACATTAAGTTAGTCACAAATAGTACTTTAAAATTCAATACAGAAAAAAAAAAGTGTTGAGTCTCAGCTTTGGCTAAAATAGACACAATCCCTGCCCTTAATGTAGCTTTGAGTCCTATTGGAAGGCCGATATTAGGCAGATAGTCACAGGAATAAATACTACAATTGAGAACCCACCTAAGAGGGAAACGTTCAGGGTAATACACAAGTATGTCTCAAAGGAACCCAATCTCATCCAAAGATTAATGTGTGAATAACCTTATCTGTGCAAAGCTTAATATCAAATTTTGAGGTGATATTATGGTTGTCTAAGAAGTTGTTATGTATTATTAACTGAATAAGATTTTATATTTCCTCAATAAAGAATACTACATATTTATAGAAAAATTTATTATTTAGGATGGGGTAAATATGGTAATATAATTTTAGACCCTTTTTATAGTTGAGAATGGTCCATTTTCAATAGTTTACACCACTAGGCCAAAATAGAATGAATCCCCAAATAGGGAAAATCACAGCCCTTGTTTCTTAAGCCTTAATCATCACAACATCTTCATAAATTTTACCATAGTCATTGATCTGTTCTATAAATTACTAATACTTTTCCTCGAATTGACTTAAAAAATGCTTACATTTACCCTAAACAAAGATATCCATAAATTAGTACAAAATTTTTAACATGCTAATTATATTGTTTAATTAACTTTTAAAATGAATACATATCTATTCAAATAAAACTTGGTCATTGGTATATTTAATATCATCTTGGGTACCAAACTTTGGGAAACACTGACCTCACCCTGTGGCCACATGCATACACACAAACCACAACACTGGGAAAATCCTTCAGTCAGTGGGGATGATGCAGAAGCCCAGTTGCAGCTCACTATCTGTGCCTTTCAGTAAAGTTTTTATAAATTTTCCTCATGAAGCCACCTGTGATTTCCAGTGATTTTTAATTTACTTAATAGGTAATTATGAAGGAGCAATTGTATAGTCTTATTTCTGAATGCAATAACACCTGATCCCTCAACATACAGAAATTTGGAGCGATTTTGATTTGGCATGATGACTAAGAACATTTTGTACCTTCAGTCTAAGAATATAATTTTGCAATAACATGTTAGGATATATAGGTTCTCAGAAAGGTAAGTTAACATATTTGCAGTGGTAGTGAGAACCTTGGTAATTCTGAGAGCAGAGATGTCATTTGTAGTAGTTACCACCCATGAGATGTTAACTACTATGTACGAAGAAAGTGTTTAAAGCCCAAAATATTATATTTTTTACCTCTGTGCATATGTTAGCTTCGCTCTATGGTATTCAAAAATAATAATGCATGTTAAATAAAATAATTACTTGACAACAAAGAAAATCAATTATATTTTGGCTTTTCTGGGATTTAGATTCCTGTGTTAATAAATTGACAGAGATTAGAGTGTATAGAACCAGAGTTTATCTGTGGCTGGAGACTCAAGGCTTCCTGTAGTTCTCTTGACAATATACAAATTGTTCTTTAAAAAGGAGAAGTAAAGCAAGCAGTGTACTTCACAGACAGCAAGATGCAACTGACTTCACTGATAACATTTGACTGCAACAATCTTCTCTGTGCCAACCAATGGGAAATGCCAAAATCAATTAGGCTGAACTGTGAACTATACCATCATGTCTCAATTACATGCTGTAAGTTCTTCCTGTTCATTTTTATCTGAAATTATTTAAAAACCTAAAATTGTGGCAAAGATATTTGAGGCCACTATATTGATTTTCTTATCACATTCTGATTTCCTATTCGTTGCTCATATAATATACACACTAGGAATTCTAGTTATGACTGAGCACTGTTCAACCTTATTTTTACATTTTTATGCATTAACTGATTTTTTATTTACACATCCATCATATTTTACCACAAACAAAGCAAAGTCAAATTGAATACCATTGTATACATAAAACCCCAGGGGAATTTTTACACTGTGCTCTAGCAGTCAGTCAAGAATCAATGCCTCCCTTTCCCTAACTATTCCGTACCCACTTTTATTCTTCCTTCCATAGGTGTGTGATTTTAACTTGCTTGACTCCCTTCCTTACTGCTAGCACCTATTTATCTTTTTTGTCAATTTTTATTTAGATTCAGGCAGTACATGTGCAGGTTTGTTTCCTGAGTATATTGCATGATGCTGAGGTTTGAGGTACAAATGATCCCATCACCCAGGTTTTTCAACTGTTGGCTCTATCCTTTCTTCCTCACTCTAGTAGTCCCAGTCTCTATTGTTGTCGTATTTATGTCCAAGAGTAGTCACTGTTTAGCATATAAGTAAGAACACACCATATTGGGTTTTATGTTCCTACATTAATTCACTTAAAATAATGGTTTCCAGCTGCACCCATGTTACTGTAAAGAACATGATTTCATTCTTTTTTATGCCTTTGTAGTATTCCATATATATCACATTTTCTTTATCCAAAATATCATTGATGGACACCTAGGTTGATTCCATATCTTTGCTATTGTGAATAGTAGCAATGAGCATATATATGCATGTATCTTTTTAGTTTTGTTTTCTTTTGGATATATAGCTAGTAATGGAATTGCTGGGTGAAATGGTAGTTCTGTTTCAGGTTCTTTGAGCAATTAAAGGAATTAGCTTTACACAGTGGCTAAACTATTTACAGTCCCACCAACCATGTATAAGCATTCCTTTTTCTCTGCAGCCTTGCCAATATCTGTTGTTTTTTTTTTTTAATTTTTAAAATAATAGTTATTCTGACTGGTGTGAGATGATATCTCATTATGGTTTTGATTTGTATTTCTCTGGTGATTGATGATGTGGAACATTTTCTCACATGTTTCTTGGCCACTTGTGTGTCCTCTTTAAGAAATGTCTGTTCATGTCTTTTGCCCATTACTCAGTGGAATTATTTATTTTGTTTTGTTTTGCTTGTTCAATTATTTAAGTTCCTTATCAATTCTGTATATAAGACCTTTGTTGGATGCATAGTTTGACAATACCTTCTCCTGTTTTGTAGATTGTCTGTTTACTCTGTTGATAGTTCTTGTACTGTGTAGAAGCTCTTTAGTTTAATTAGGTCCCACTTGTCCATTTTTATTGTTGGTGCAATTACTTTTGAGGACTTACTTTTAAGTTCTTTCCCATGGCTGATGTCCAGAATGGCGCTTCCTGAGTTTTCTTCTAGGATTCTTGTAGTTCAAGGTCTTACATTTAAATTTTAATGCATCTTGAGTTAATTTTTGTATGTGGTGACAGGTAGGAATACAGTTTCATTCATATGGCTCACCAACTATCCCAGCATTATTAGTTGAATAGGGAGTTCTTTCTATTGCTTATTTCGGTTGACTTTGTCAAGATCAGAGGGCTGTAGGTATGCGACTTTATTCCTTGGTTCTCTATTCTGTTTTATGTGTCTCTTTTTTGTACCAGTATCATTCTGTTTGGGTTACTATAGCCTTATAGTATAGTTTGAAGTTGAGTAATGTAATGCCTCCAGCTTTTCCCTTTTTGCTTAGCTTTGGCTATTCAGGCTCTTTTGAATAGCTTTGGCTATTCAGGCTCTTTTTTGGTTGCAAGTGAGTTTTAGGATAGTTTTTTTTTTTCCAGTTCTGTGAAAAATGCCATTGGTAGTTTGATAGAAATGGTGTTGAATCTGCAGTTTGCTTTGGGAAGTACAGCCACTTTGTACTCCCACTTATGAGTGAGAACATGTGGTGTTTGCTTTTCTGTTCTTATTTTCATTTGCTGAGAATGACGGCTTCCAGCTTCATTCATGTACCTGTAAAGGACCTGAACTCATTCTTTTTATGGCTGCATAGTATTCCATGGTGTATATGTGACACATTTTCTTTTCTTTATCCAGTCTCTCATTGATCGGCATTTGGGTTGGTTCCAAGTCTTTGTTATTATAAATAGTGCTGCAGTAAACATATGTGTGCATGTGTCTTTATAACAGAGTGAATTGTAATCTTTTGGTTATATGTACAGTAATGGGATTGCTGGGTCAAATGGTATATCTGGTGTTAGATCCTTGAGGAATTGCCACACTGTCTTCCACAATGGTTGAACTAATTTACACTCCCACCAACAGTGTAAAAGCATTTCTGCTTCTCCACAGCCTCACCAGCATCTGTTATTTCCTGACTTTTTAATAATTGCCATTCTAATTGGCATGAGATGGTATCTTATTGTGGTTTTGATTTGTATTTCTCTAATGACCAGTGATGATGAGCTTTTTTTTTTCTGTATTTTTGGCCACATAAAAGTCTTCTTCTGAGAAGTGTCTGTTCGTATTATTTGCCCACTTTTTGATAGTTTTCTTTTTTCTTGTAAATTAAAGTTCCTTGCAGATTGTGGATAATAGATCTTTGTTGGATGAGTAGATTGCAAAAGTTTTCTCCCATTCTGTAGGTTGCCTGCATGCTACCTGACTTCAAACTATACTACAAGGCTGCAGTAACCATAACAGCATGGTACTGGTACCAAAACAGATATATAAACCAATGGAATAGAACAGAGACCTCAGAAATAACACCACACATCTGCAATCATCTGATCTTTCACAAACCTGACAAAAACAAGCAGTGGGGTAAAGATTCCCTATTTAATAAATGGTGCTGGGAAAACTGGCTAGCCATATGCAGAAAACAGAAACTGGACCTCTTCCTTATACCTTATACAAAAATTAACTCAAGATGGTTTAAAGACTTAAATGTAAAACCCAAAACCGTAAAAACCCTAGAAGAAAACCTAGGCAGTACCCCTCAGGATATAGGCACGGGCAAAGACTTCGTGACTAAAACACCAAAAGCAATTGCAACAAAAGCCAAAATTGACAAATGGGATCTAATCAAACTAAAGAGCTTGTATATTGATTTTATACTCTGAAACTTTGCGGAAGTCATTTATCAGTTCCAGGAGCCATTTGGTGGAGTCTTTAGTGTTTTTTAGATATAGAATCATGTTGTCTACAAAGAGAGAGAGTTTGATTTCTTCTTTTCCTATTTGGATGCTTTTCATTCCTTTCTCTTGCCTGATTGCTCTGGCTAGCACTTCCAGTACTATCTTGAATAGGCATCGTGAGAATGGGCATCTTTGTCTTGTTCCAGTTCTTTAAGAGAATAGTTTCAGCTTTTGATCATTTAGTATGATGCTGGCCATTTAGTATGATGTTGGTCATAGATGTCTCTTTTTTTTTTTGAGGTATGCTCCTTTGATGTCTAGTTTCTCAAGGACTCTGAAAGCTATTTTTGCATCTATTGAGATTATCATATGGTTTTTGTTTTAAATTCTGTTTATGTGGTAAATCACATTTATTAATTGATGTATGTTGAACTAATCTTATATCCCAGGAATGAAGCCTATTTAATCATGGTGAATTAACTTTTTGATGTGCTGTTGAATTCGTTTGCTAGTATTTTGTTAAGGATTTTTGCACCTATGTTCATCAGGGATGTTGGCCTGTAGCTTTCTTTTTTCATTTTGTCTTGCCAAGTTTTGGTATCAGGGATGCTGGCTTCCTAGAGTGAGTTGGGGAAGAGTCTCTCCTTCTTGATTTTTTTGGAATTGGTTCAGTGGAATTGATACCAACACTTAGTATATCTTGTAGAATTTGACTGAGAATCCATCTGGCCTGGGGCTTTTTTCATTAGTAAAATTTTTATTACTGATTCAATTTTGTAAGTCTGTACTGATCTATCAGTGTTACTTTCAGTTTCTTTCTGATTCGATTTTGGGAGATTGTGTATTTCCAGGAATTTATCCACATCCTCTAGGCTTTCTAGTTTGTATGTGTAAAGGTGTTAATGATACTCTCCGAGGATCTTTTGTATTTCTGTGGTATTGGTTGTAATGTTACCTTTGTTATTTCTGATTATGCTTATTTGGACCTTCTCTCTTTTTTCTTTATTAATCTAGCTAGCAATCTACCAATCTTGCTTATCCTTGCAAAGAACCAACTTTTGATTTCATTGATTTTCTGTGTGGATTTTTGGGTCTCAATTTCATTCAGTTCCACTCCAATTTTAGTATTTCTTTTTTTCTGCTAACTGGGATTAGTTTGCTCCTGTTTTTCTAGTTCCTTGAAATGTGATATTAGATCATTAATTTGAGATCTTTCTCTTTGAGGTGGGCATTTAGCACTAAAAACTTTCCTCTTAACACTGCTTTTGCTGCATCCCAGAGATTTTGATATGTAGTGTCTCTGTTTCCATTTATTTCAAGGAATTTTAAACTTCTCCCTTGATTTCATTGTTTACTCAAAAACTATTCAAGAACAAGTTGTTTAATTTCCATGTAATATTGTGGTATTGAAAGATCTTCTTGATATTGATTTATATTTTCATTCTACTGTGATCCAAGAGTATGACTGGTATACTTTCTATTTTTTTTAATTTATCCAGATTGGTTTTATGGCTGAGTATGTGGTCAATCATGGAGTATGTTCCATGTGCAGATGAAAAAATGTCTATTTTGTGGTTGTTGGGGCAATATTCTGCATATGTCTATTAGGTCCAATTGGTCACATGTTGAGTTTAATTCCAGGATTTGTTAGTTTTTTGCCTCAATGATCTGTCTAATGCTGTCAGTGGGGTCTGAGTCCCCCACTATCATTGTGTGGCTGTCAAGTCTTTTGGAGAACTGGAAGTACTTGTTCTAGATACCTGGGTGCACCAATTTTAGGTGTGTATATTTTTAGAATAATTAAGTCTTCTTGAATTGAACAATGTATTATTATGTAATGCCCTTCTTTGTCCACTTTCACTGTTTTTGGTTTAAAATCTGCTTTATCTGATATAAGAATAGCAATTCCTGCCTCTTTTGTTTTCTGTTTCCATGGTAGAGCTTTCCCCAATACTTTGCTTTGAGTCTATTGGTGTCATTATGTTTGAGATGGCTCTCTTGAAGACAAAAGATGGATGGGTCTTGTTTTTTCATCCAACTTTTCACTCTGTGCCTTTTAAGATGGGACATATAGACCATTTACATTCAAAGTTAATATTGACATGTGAGGTTTTGAAGCTAATGTGAAATTGTTAGCTAGTTGCTTTGTAGTTTCTATTGTGTGGTTGCCTTGTGGGTTCTGCAGGCTATCTACTTAAGTGTTTTTGTGGTAGCATCAACCTAAATTTCATTAGAAGATTATTCTATTGACCTTTATGCTAGATTAGAGAATGATGAGGAAATTTACAATATACATTGCTTTTCCTTCAAAGTAGCTCTTGCTTCCTGACTACAAATATGTGGTACACAGTTCACAAACCCCTCATCTTGCTAATTACCCATAGTTTACTCAATGCGTGAAAGTAACTTGCACATTTTATATGTCCCTGAAAGTTGTGAGTTAAACTTTTTATATATTACAGTACTTCATCTGAAAGAAGATCTTCCCCAAAATAATATTTTTAATGTGAATTAGTCTGTCTTTTAATGTAGTGGATAGATAGATTGTGGATAGTGGCAATCGAAAATTTGGGTTTTAGTTGTGCTATAAAAATTGTTCAGATCACTTAACCATAACTAGAGTGCAATTATCGTGTCTGTAAAAACAAGGCAGAATGATGTGTGGAGACAATCTTAGGCTTTGAAACCATAAAGACAGAGGTGTGGATTCTGCCTTAGACACTTGCTAGCTATGTAATCTTTGATGAGTCACCTAAACTCTCAGAGCCACATTGTGCAGAATTATACATTTGGGGTTGTAGTTTGAACTCTGTCAGGTTGCCATGAAGGCTAATGGAAATAAAAATGTCCAAGCTTTGTATCTGTTATTATATGAACATAACACTTAATAAATTCCTTCTGACCATTGCTTTTTCTCCAAGATCCTGAAATCTCTTTTTGAGATAATGAAACATCATTTATAATGTACATTGCTAATGTTCCATGTAAATGTACATTATTATCAATATAGAAATAGTTATACATAAGAAATTGCTAAATCTTAACAATTTGGTGATGAAAACTGAGAACTCAGTCATACACATTTTGATCACTTTGATGTTATTACCTGACAGAAAGGCTTTTTACATTTTCTGATGTTAATATTTATTCTGAATCTTTAATAAAAGAGGGGATTTTATTTGGTATGTTTAAAACACCAACAATAAACAAATGAGAGTAAAGATTTTCTTTGAATAAGGTTTTCTATTTTCTTTATCAAGCATTCAGAATTTTTGTCCCATTTAACATTTTTACTGTGAATGTGATAAGGTGTTACAGTTCCATCAAGATGTTTCAGTGTTTTATGATTATGATTCCCCCAGTTCACTCAGTTTACCCCCAGTCTACTCTGTTGTCTATAGCAAATAAGAGTTTTCCACTATGTATGCATAGTTCCCTTGCAAAAGACACAAATAAAAGTAGGAAAAAGTTAGTTTCCATTAGCATACTTTAATTCCCTTATCGTGAAAATAACCCCTTTTCATACATTTAACCTAAAATTTGCATGCTCCGCAATATGGTTTTTTACCTTTGATTCTGGCTTAACCTGAAGATAAAAAGTAAAAGCATTCACCTTTTTATGTTTGAATAGCATTATTCAATCATCTCTCAGCCTCTTAGGTTAAAAAAAAAGGAAGGAAAGAGAGAAAAAGAGGAAAAAATAGAACTCCATTAACAATTACATGGAATATTGTTTCTAAGTGTTACAAATAGTATAAAGTTGGAAACTATGGAAAATTAACCAGGATATTAACATATGTTTTAATATCAAATCAGATAATGATACTTTATTTTGAGCAGTGACTGAAGGGTAGTCTTTTCTCCTCTCTGTTTACAGAGGTTCTGAAGGGCAGACTGATAGAGCTTATAGTTCATTGATCTGGGCATTCTGCAAGAGGATTGTAAACTAGGTTCCGGGTCTGTGAAACCCTGTGTGGCAGCTCCTCTCTATAACATGTCCCTAAATCTGTGCATCTATCTCAAAGATGGCATTAAATTTACTAGCAGCTTGAATAGTCCTTGTCTATTCCTAAGGGAAGTTTCCCAGCACACAGGCATTAAAAAAAGTGATAATAATTGGACATGCACTGCAAATGTAACTAAGTATATTAGTAACATGGGAAATTGAATATATGAGGTACAAAGGCCTAAATTATTGGGAATATAAAGAAGACTTTTCTTGGTAGTTTTGTGTCTCTTACCAGCCTTCCTTTCCAACCTTTTAATTCCTAACATTTTTCTCCTATGGCCGTATATAAATTCCTCTCTCATTTACTGAGGAGTCCAAAGCTATACACAGAGTATTCTGCAAAATCCTGGATATTACATATTCTAAAATGTTGAGATAATAATCACTAATGTAAACTGGGAGCCTATAATGTAATATTGTACTTAAAGAACACAAATAGGTCTCCAAAATTTTCAAATCTTTGAAAAGTAGCATTTGGCTTTTTGACAAGTCATCAAATGGAAGATATTGAAGTGATGAACAATTTTAAACATGATCTTCCTGAAATACCCAAAATTGTTGGGAGATTGCTCATTAACACACAGATCACCTTGGACAGTGTCTGGAACCAACAAGGGTAGGGGACAGGCTCTCATTTCCCTTACAGATGCCCCTTTCACAAAGGCCATTCCCTAAGGGACTGTTGCATGCATTAGCTTCTTCTGGAAGATAGCCTGCTAGTAAGGTTATCTGGTTTGTTATTGTTAGCTAATAAGGTTATTAGATACTCAGTTTAATCCCCCAATTCATTGTGAGATAATGTCCCTAGTGATGTAGTGAGGTCTCAGAGGCAGGTATGTGTGAAGATAGAGTCACCATGTGTTACATTCTGCATATTTCAATTGTTATACATTTGCAAAACAAAATCTAAAATATTGAGGTGAAATATGTCTGGTACACTTTGCTTATGAAAAGGAGGTACTCAGTACATGTTAGGGAGAAGAATGAATGATTGAATAATTTACTGCAACCTACAGTTGGAAACCATCCAAAGGGGCAAAGAGACTCAATAAAAGGGCAAAGAAGCTTAATTAGAAAGGTGATTTGCTAGTGTTTCTGCTAATGTTGCGTCCAGATGAGCACTGAAAGTCACAGGTTGTAACAGGGATGACAAGACAGAAACATGCTTCCTGATACCTTTTAAAGTATTTTTTCTTCTTTTCCTGCTAGCTTCATGCTGACGTTTCTGATGTCAATAAACATAAATTTTTAGAAGAGGCTCTAGGAGGCTGGGTGTGGTGGCTCACGCCTGTAATCCAAGCACTTTGGAGGCCAAGGTGGGTGGATCACCTGAGGTTGGGAGTTCAAGACCAGCCTGACCAACATGGTGAAACCTCGTCTTTAAAAAAAAAAAAATTAAAAAAAAAATAATAAAATAAAATAAAATAAAAGAAGAGGCTCTAGGAAAGAGAATAGAGTCCAATTCAAGAGAGCAAACTTTCTGATATTTTACTAACTGTTCAGTTTTATTATTACATGATTAGATTCATACAGTAGAAAATATAGGAGCCCCCCACTGTCTTTATAGATTGACTTTCAAAACAGTATAACACACACTTCAATTTTTGCTTCATATATCTATACATAAAAGTCGTTCTGCATAAATCATGTTTTAGGGTACTGCTTTCTATTCCATTTTAAATTGTTTAGAAAATTTAAGAAACCACCTCATGTAAGAGCACCACATTTGGGTTAAGCAAGATTATCCACACCTCATATTCTGACAACTTACCTTATTTTATAGAGACCTTTGAAGAAACAGGTTAGAATCTTACCTGATTCATCTGAGTACTCATTAAGGCTTTAAATCTCTGAAAGTGTATATTGTATACTCACTTTCTCTAAAGAAAAAAATCAAAAATCATTTTATGTGTATGTGTTTTTTTAAAAGTAACTATCACCTTTATTAAAAACACTTTCAGATTGTGTTTTAGTTTCATATTAAGCACTCCTACTGCAGAATCAAATAAGCTAGATTCAAGTCCCAGTTCTGCTACTTAATAGCACTATAACCTTGGACAAATTACTTAATTATTTTACTCCTCAGTTTCTTTATCTGTTAGAAAACTCTTCTGATTACTGTCAGAATTCAGTGAGACGATACTTATAAAGTACCAGGTATAAAGGAAACACTCAATTAAAAATGGCTATTATTCTTAGATTTTCTTGAATAGTTTTAGGATTGCAAGTCAATTTGCAGAAAACAAATTTCCTCAAACTTTTGGCAAAGGCCAGTTCACCAAATTTTTAGTCCTCTGAATTGTAATTTGTCAAAAGACATATTCACTTCAACTATTATACAAATATATATTTTTTTCTTTCCAACTCTCATTTTAGGTTTGGAGGTACATGTGCAGGTTTGTTACATGGATTAATTATGTGTCATGAAGGTTTTGTGTACAGGTTATTTCATCATCCAGGCAATGAGCATAGTACCCAATAGGTAGTTTTTAGACCCTTACTCTCCTCCCACCCTCCACCCTCAAGTAGGCCCGTGTCTATGGTTCCTACCTTTGTGTCTATGTGTACTCAGTGTTTAGCTCCCGCTTATAAGTGAGAACATGCAGTATTTGGTTCTCTGTTCCTGCATTAACTTGCTTAGGATAATGACCTCTAGTTCCATCCATGTTTGCTGCAAAAGACATGATTTTGTTCTCTTTTATGGCTGTGTAGTATTCCATGCTATATATGTACCACATTTTCTTTATCCAGTACACCATTGATGGACATCTAGGTTAATTTCATGTCTTTGCTAGTGTGAACAGTACTGTAATGAGCATACACATGCATGTGACTTTATGGTAGAAGAATTTATATTCCTTTGGGTATATACCCATTAATTGGAATGCTGGGTCAAATGGTAGTTCTGTTTTAAGTTTTTTGAGAAGTCTCCAAACTTCTTCCACAGTGGTTGAACTAATTTACATTCCCACTGACAATGTATAAGTGTTCCTTTTTCTCCGCAATCTTGCCAACATCTGTTGTTTTTAGACTTTTTGATAATAGCTATTCTGGCTGGTGTGAGATGGCATCTCATTGTGGTTTCGATTTGCAATTCTCTGATGATTAGTGATTTTGCGCATTTTCTTGTGTTTATTGACCCCTTGTATGTCTTCTTTTGAGAAGTGTCTGTTCATGTCTTTTGCCTACTTTATAGTAGGGTTATTTGTTTTTTGTTTGTTGATGTGTTTAAGTTCCTTATAGATTCTAGGTAATAAACCTTTGTTGAATGCATAGTTTGCAAATGTTTTTTTCCATTCTGTAGGTTGTCTATTTTCTCTGTCGATCATTTATTTTGCTGTACAGAAGCTCTTTAGTTTAATTAGGTCCCACTTGTCAGTTTTTTATTTTGTTGCCATTACTTTTGGAGTCTTTGTCATAAAATCTTTGCCAGGGTCTATGACCAAAATCGCATTTCATAGGTTTCCTTGTTGGTTATTACAGGCCCAACAGACATCTACAGAAAACTCCACCCAACAATAACAGAATATACATTTTTCTCATCTGCACATGGCATATACTCAAAAAGTGACCCCATGCTTGGCCATAAAGCAGTTCTCAGTAAGATAGAACCAAAATCATACCAACCATACTCTTAGACTACAGTGCAATGAAAATAGAAATTAATACTAATAAGATCTTTCCAAACCAAATAATTTCATGGAAATTAAACAACCTGCTCCTGATTGACTTTTGTGTAAACAATGAAATTAAGGCAGAAATCAAGAAATTCTTTGAAACTAATGAAATTCTTTGAAACTAAAACAGAGATACAACATACTAGTATCTCTGGGACACAGCTAACTCAGTGTTAAGAGGAAAGCTTATAGCACTAAAACCCACATCAGAAAGTTAGAAAGGTCTCAAATTAACAACCTAACATTACATCTAGAGGGATTACAAAAACAAGAGCAAATCAACCCCAAAGCTAGCAGAAGAAAAGAAATAACCAAAATTAGAGCTGAACTAAACAAAATTGAGACAAGAAAAAAAATACAAAAGATCAATGAGACCAAAAGTTGATTTCTTGAAAGAAGAGATAAGACTGATAAATCACTAACTAGCCTAATAAAGAATAAAAAGAAAAGATCCAAACAAACACAGTCAGAAGTGGCAAAGGGGACATTACCAGCAACCTCACAGAAATACAAAAACAAAAACAGAGAGTGTTATAAACATCACTATGAGCTCAAACTAGAAAACCTACAAGAAATGAATTAATTCCTAGAAACATATAAACTCCCAAGATTGAACCAAGAAAAAATTGAAACCCTAAACAGACCAATAATGAGTTCTGAAATTGAATTAGTAATAAAAAGCCTACCAACCAGAAAAAGCCCTGGACCAGATGGATTCATAGCCAAATTCTACCAGACATATAAAGAAGAGATGGTACCAATCATACTGAAACTATTCCAAAATATTGAGGGGGAGGAATGGAAGAACTCCTCTCTAACTCATTCTGTGAGGCCAGCATCATTCTGATAGCAAAAGCTGGCAGAGACAAATACACACAAAAAACTTTGGGCCAATATCCCTGATGAACATAGATACAAAAATCCTTAACAAAATACTACTAAACCAAATCTAGCAGCACATCAAAAAGCTAATCCACCATGATCAAGTAGGTTTTATTCCTGTGATACAAAGTTAGTTCAACATCCACAAATCAATAAATGTGATTTACTACATAAATTGAACTAAAAACACCAACTACATGATTATCTTAATAGATGCCGAAAGAGCTTTCAATAATATTCAACATTCACTCATGTTAAACTCTTACACAAATATTTTAAACAAGATCCAGGATAGATTGCTGCAGACAGAGGCAAGGGTAGACATAAGAACCCAGGTGGAATGGGGCCCATGAGAAGACTAGAAAAGTTCCAACAGTTCTCGGCATCTGCATTTTGAAACATGCCAAATGAATATTCACACAATTTGGAATAAGTCAGTGGAAAAGGAGACAGGAAAGACATGATAAAATTAACACTGAAAAAAATGTTAGATAAAATGGCAAATTGGTCATTTGACAAATGGTTTGTAATGAATTCACTTTGGATAAATTAGTCATTTAGCAAATTGGTCTGCTTTGCTATGAGGCCTATTTTTATAACATGTAGGGAGAAATTAACATTTTAAATTGATCTTATGAAAAGACATGTTCAGAGGCAATCAAATCATACGTTAAAAAATATCAGCCTTGTAATACAAAAGTAAAATTTTCTCCCCACCCAAAGTTTTTATGGATTTGGATCTCCTGCAGAATGTGCTTTGAACAATTAATGACAACATAAAGTATAATTGATATTAAATTTTAATAACTAATAATAAGCCCTTCGCAATTATAGATATGGGAATAAGCGGTAATTAGAAGAACACTGCATTGCCTCCCTTCCAATGCCATTTAAAGAAGCTTAATATTGAGTTAAATAGGAGTTGATGAGTGTGTGTATATATATCTGTATATCTGTATCCATCTGTCTACTTGTATATACATATCATTCTTCAGATTGAATGTATTACCTTTCCTTATAGCTATCTCTTCATATGGATTATATATTTCTTTATGAATCCTTCAACATTTGGGCTGAAATGAGCAATATCCTATAATTTAACAACCTGTCAAACATGAGATCCAACACACCAATCAAAGAAACATGATGTTGTCTTACCCGGAAAACTATCCGTTCGCTAAAAGATGAGTGAAAATCTCCTGATTCCTACAGGGATTTAAACCTAACAAACTGCACATAGCACACAAAGTAAGCATTTAGAGAAAGTTTTCTTGTGCTTGAGTGCCTTTTCAACTGGACATATCAAAGGCTGAGTGTGTTTCTCTTATACTGTCACCTCGCTCCCTCAGGTAGAAAAATGCCCAAAGTTATCTTTTCTTTGTGTATTGATAAAACTTCAAGTAAATGACAGTGGAAACCAACTGTGAGAAGCTTTTGAAATTTTTGCCCAAGAGTTTTATTTAGAAATTGCCTTGCTTAAAGAAAGAAAGAAAGAAAGAAAAAGAAAGAAATTGCCTTGCTTTGAAAAATTAATCCCAGTTCCTGAACTGTGTAATTCATTCACTACTTTTATTTTTTTATTTTTGTTGTGCACAGTGTTGAGGCGGGGTAAGTGCTACACTGAGGATGGGAGAAGCAGCTAAAAAGGTTGATGGGCCAGGTGGATGGTCGTTGTCATGGAACTCACTTGTGGGACACAGCATTATAAGGAGTTTGTACTCACTTGGGTGTGGTAGAAGCATAATCTGTACATTGTGTGTTTTTCCATACAATATTGTCCTTTGGATAAATCAATGCTAAATCTGAGAATTATCTGATAGCAGGAAAACTCACTGAAGTTAGCATATTATTATATCTTTTATATTTAAGTATAAAATATGAACATTTTGATGAATTTCTCAAATATCTATTATTTTGACAATACCAAAAAGCAAATTTTCATTATGTAAATAACTTCACACATGTGGATGTCCTTTGTCCTGAGTCTTTTGAAATCTTGTCCTGTGGTATGCATTTGTACTTAATGTGTTTTTTAAGATACATTTTTAGGGGGACTTGGTGGATCTTTTGTTAGGGCTATATTTCTAGTATCTTAGGTACCAATTACCCTTTAGGGGAACATTTAGTCAGACTGGCTGATAAACATGTCACAAGTGACTTTAGAATTAAGTCTCATCTTGGAGATAGAAAGCTTCGGTTTATATTTTTAATTAAGTGCAGGCTTCTGTCCTTTACTTGAACCTAAGAAGTATCACATAGCAGGAAATTTCAGTTGAGCAGGATTCCAGCTATTTTCTTGCAGTTCCACTTTGCAAACAAGACAGAATTAGCACAAGGTGTGCCTTTAGCTTCTGGCTATGCCCAGTATTTTTAAGTTCCTTTGTAAAATTTTTTTTAAAATTCCAGGACCTTAGGCAAACTTTAGGAGAAACTGCATATATTATGAAGTAAAGATATACCACAACAACTCTTTCATTTATTAATCTACTGATTCATAAATATACTAAATGTAAAGAGGTGAGTTCAATACCCAGGAAACAAAGATAAAAAGACAAAGCCCCCACCCTCAAGAAATGTACCATCTAGGAGGGTTGGGATGGGAGACAAGTTTCATACTCAAAGAACAGGAATATAAAGGTAGGTGCACCGCTTTCTACCAGCTCAGAGAGGGGGTACACTTGATTATTCTCCTGCAATCAGAGAAACATCAGATGAACTGCTCCAGCCTTCATCTGATGTTGATTCTTTTTTTTGTTTTGTTTTTTTGAGTCAGGGTCTCATCCAGTCTAGAGTGCAATGGCGTGATCAGAGCTCATTGCAGTCTTGAACACCTGGGCTCAAGTGATCCCACCTTAGCTTCCAGATAGCCGGGATTACAGGCACATACCACCATGGGATTACAGGCACGTACCACCATGCCCAGAAAATTGTTTTTTTTCTAATTTCTTGTAGAGATTAGGTCTTGTTTTGTTGCCTAGGCTGGAATTGATTCTTTAAAAAGCACCCCCACCCAGGGTCCCTCTGAATATATTCACCAACATTCTGCCCCTGATGTTTTATCTTCTCTTTTTCTCTTTTTGTCTACCTCTCCCTTTAAGTCATCCCTATGGCTTGTACTATGATTCCTAGGGAAACTAACCCCAAACATGACCCTGATTTTTCTTCTAAATTCCATTTCTTTATTTGTCGGTCATGTCAGTGAGCTGTTGCCTTAAATTCTTCAGATTCATGGAGCCTAAAGTGAAACATAGATCACTCCCCGCATTACCTGCAATTCCCCTGAGTATTTATGTCTCGTTTCTGTTAAAGACATGACCATTTGCCTGGTCACCCAGGCTTGACAGTTGAACTTCTTCATTCTGAACTTCTCTCTAAACATTTCTCCCAACTTTTCCCCAGATCTCCCCGATAACTAGTTAGTTGAAAAGACCTACTTGCCCCTAGTGCCAGTGGGTGGCTCACTTGCCCACTCTGCAGGACATCCTCAACACACCAAATGATAAATTTGGCCACCTATGCCTTCTGTGCACAGTGCCTACCCACATTAACCCATTCAGCAAGTATTCACTGAATGCCTATTCTATGCAACTCAGCACAAGGTGCCAAAGAATACAAAAGTTAAAGAAAAAAAGCTGGAAGAGTTTCATAGAAAATAAGCATTCTTTCTGATGAGAGATATAAAGCTATTTTTAAAAAACAATGTGATGAAAGTATCATCTCTGCTTGGGCATCCAGGAACATCTCCCAAAAGAAATTACTCTTGAATTTTAAAGGATAAGTAAGAGTTAACCAAAAAGAAGAGGAGGAAATGGCATTTCCAGATAAGAGACAAGTATGAACAAAGGCATATATTGCCTTGTGGAGATATGCAGGTTCAACCATTTTTCAGTCAGTTGGTGATCCATCTCTTTCTTCTCTGAACTCCCATAGGACATGAAAGCTCTTCTGCCCTGTTTTATGGTCATTGTAGTATTTGCCAGCTCCTGCCTAGATTACAGGTTTTAGGGCAAGGACCATGCATCAATAATCTTTGAACTCACTATAGAACATGGACCTATTATACATCTGTGGTAGGCTGAATAAGGGTCCCTGAAGATACCCACATCCTAATCCCAAGAACCTGTGACTGTGTAACCTTACATGGAAAAGGGACGTTGCAGATGTGATTAAGCAAAGGACCCCAGTTGGGAGATTATTTTGAATTATCAAAGTGGACTCCATGTCATCACAAGCGTCCTCCTAAGAGAGAGTCAGGAGGGTCAGATTTCGAGGAGATGTGAGAATGAAAGCACAAGTGAGAGCAATTGGATAGCCAGATTTGAAGAGGGTTGTGAGCCAGAGAATATAGTCCTCTTCTAGAAGCTGCAGAAGGCCAGGGGTGGACAGAGTCTCCCTGAGAACTTCCTGAAGCAGCACAACCCTTCCCACACATGAGAGACTCCCAATCTCCAGGCTGTAGGAATATGATGTTCAATATTCATAAGTGTTTTATAGGTTCATGATATGGTTTTAAACATTTTTCATTTATATGGTATTAGGATGGCAGATATAGAATATTTTTTTAATGTGTACAGGGAATCCTTAATGTAAAAACCAATAGACTGTGTTCATTTGATAAAGTTAAAAATAATAGAAAATATTATATCATCAAAGAGGATTTTTTAAATAGTGAAGAGAAATTCTAGATAGTGTGATTTTAGAGCTACTTTCTTGAACTAATGATATCCTTAACTTTATAATACAATTCTAAGAAAATACGACTGGGTGCAATTATCACAATCTGAATTTTCACTCAAGTTTCCACAAAATCTCATCCTCCATTTATGTTTTACTAGCTCCATAATTTAGAGTAAAAAGACAGTATTTCATGTGCATTGTAAGCCTCCAAGTATTTTCAAAGGCGAAAGTCTATAATCCCTTTTGGTAAATATTGGTAGATAATGAGGATGAAATATGGTTTAGAGTATAAACAGTTCTGGCATTAGCAGACGATAGGAGGGCTTCAGAGTACACCCACTCATTGCCACAGGCTGCTGATGGAGACAAATACCTGTGGGACCTCAAGCATTTACAGGACATTGGTCATGGATTTAGGAACTGAGCTACCCAGTATTTGGTTATAACTTTAAATGATCTTTGTCAATGCAAGATTTACAAATACAGTAAACATCATTAATGAATTCTGTATCTGCAAATCACAAAACCTTATATGTAACCCCAAAATCAATATTTACAGTACTTTGATGGTCAAATGTGGTTGTATGCAGAGTGGCAAAAATTTGTGTTGTCCAAATGCGCACATTCCTAGCTGAGGTAAAGAGGGCCATCTCTGTCACTCTTCATCAGCTCTTTATACAAAGATGCCCAGAGAATGGAGATGGAAGAGATAGTCCAATGTGGTGCAAGAGGACTGCTTGGGGGCCATCTGGACAGGTTGATTCCCATCTCTGATCCCTGTTAGTGGGGAAGCCTCAGGCAAATTACATAACGCTTCTGAACTTTGTTTTTTCTTGTATAATAAAGAAAATAGGATCTACCAGGACAAGATGTTTTTAAGATTTAAGATTATAATCTATTGAGATATGTGTATATATACTTTACATACATATATACATACATATGTACGTACATGTATACATACATACATATATATATACATGTATATATTTCCCTTAAGTGCAGTGGTTCAGTATTCATTAATTCAGTGTTTGCAGAGGCTTTGTAGAACAAAACTACCATGAATAACGAGAACTGACTATACATTTCAATGTGAAGCATTTTATAAAGTGACTAGAGCTGGTCATGGTAATACTTAGAAAATACCCATAGAGAACCTCAGTTGGAAACAGATGGGCTCCACTCATGTGTTAGCATGCAGGCTGGCTGTATGTCACACTCTATTACCCTGTTTCTCTCTTATAGAAACAATAATGGTTACAATAATGAATTCCTTTTACCATGTTTGATATGGTTTGACTCTATGTCCCCACACAAATCTCATGTCAAATTGTAACGCCCAATGTTGGAGGAGGGGACCTGGTGGGAGGTGATTGGACCATGAGGGCAAACTTCTCCCTTGCTGTTCTTGTGATACAGTTCTCACAAGATCTAGTGTTTGAAAGTGTGTGGCACCTCCCCCTTCACGCTCTCTTTATCTTGCCCCTGACATGGAGGCATGCTTACTTCTCCTTCACCTTCCACCTTGATTGTAAGTTTCCTGAGGCTTCTCCAGAAGCAAAACCCTGTACAGCCCAGAGGCTGTGAGCCAATTAAACCTCTTTTCTTTATAAATTACCCCAGTCTCAGTTATGTCTTTATAGCAGTATGAGAACAAATTAATATAATGCTGTATATTTTTCTGTCTTTATATGAGCAAGATACATTATTAACCTACTTATAATTAGCAAGTTTTAAGTTTTCCTCACAGTATTACATTTTAGAGGTGCAGATAAAAAGATATACAGAATTCGTAGAAATGAAATCACTTTATCATTCCCCCACATTCCCCAGAGAAGTTTATTTCTTAGTTCCAAAAACACATCCAGACCAAGACTCCCTCTCCCGCAATATTTCTCTATTAAGAAACAAAATCTTTTTTTCAAGGCTCTGATTTAACAAGGTTTTATTAAGCACTGCACTGAGTGCTATGGAAGATTCAGATATAAAGGGTATTTTTCTTTTTTATCAACACATTTCTGCCATTTTGGGGGAGACTAAGTGAACATACAGAAAAGAAAAATTGTAGAAAAAATATATGCAAGTATATTAAAGTCTAAACATTTAGTCACTAGCTTAAAGCATTCCAAGAGAATTTGAAGAGTATTCAAACTAAAATTTTAGCCATTTGGAATTTTCCTTGATTTTCATTTATGTTCTAATTAAAATTATAATTGCTTTCTTACATCAACGTGATTGATTCTAAACATTAGTAAAGAAAAAGAAAGAAAAACCCACTAGCATCACCAATGACTATAACAAATATTCTTCCAAAGATTCCACACAGAGTCAATAAACTCTAGCTTGGTGGGTTAAATGAACCATGTGAAGCTATAAATTCAGAATTGTATGCACCTTATAAGAACACAGTATAAAACATAGATGGACTGCCTTTTCTAGTAGAGTGAGAACTCCCTGATCAATTTTTGTAGTTATGCTGTGTATTAAAGCCACTTGAGTCCATTTGACAGATCACCTCTCTAAAGAGCTAAATGTGTGGTTAAATGATTGATTATTCTCCCCATTCAGCTACTTTGCCCTCATTGGGCATGTAGCACTCATCTCTTTTTCCCATCGTGTACAGAAAATATGGAACAACCTCTGTCCTAAGCTTTCTGTCAAACACTTTATTGACCTGATTGTGGATGAAGAGACATGCATAGGATTCAAAGCTTACACAGAAGATTCACATGCTGAATAGAATTTAAGTTGCAAGACCTCAAGGTTATGCAGAGGAAAACCAGGAGTCCCTCATGTAAGCTGTGAATAGAATGGTGTGTTCTGGACTTTTTCGGGTATACCTTAATGAAAACCTAGCTGGCTCTCAATAGGATTTGGTAGGGAAGTATAGGCTTAGGGACTGGGGAAGTTTATTCTGAACTCCTTTGGCTCTCCCTTGCCACACTTGCCCACACCTATACCACGGTTTGCTTATTGATCAGGCACCGAAGTGTTCCAAGAATTCTAAAGCATTTCTCCTTTGAAAATAATTTTTAATGGAAGCTTAGTGAGCTAGAAAAATACTGAACCTACTAAAATAGACAAATACCACACACACACACACACACACACACACACACACACACATATTCATTAATAACAAATCAGTCCTTTAAATTAAATTAAACAGGATAAAGTTACTGCTACTGCTTCTGGAATTGTCCCATATCAGAAAAAGCCTAAAATTTCTAATTATGTCTCATTTAACTAAGCTCTCAGGAATTTAATCCTCTTCAGAGAGCCTATTGTCTTGAAATTGCACATTTTGATAAGGAAACCAAGTTCATTTTATCAAACTACTTTATGAATGTTAAGAAATGTCAGATTCAGTAATTTATCACTTGGATACCGTGTGCTTTGAAGTAGAGGATGTGATAACAATGGTAATGAAATGGTAAATTTTGTTACCATGGCAGGACAATCTCCAATGGCTACTCGGCTTTCAGCTCTGTGCACTTCACATCTTTATCACAACCTGGATCAAGGGGGCATGGGGATCACACAGGTGTTAAAATGGTTTGAGCTCTCAGAGTTTAATAATTTGCTCCATAGATCCTGGCATTCATGACAGTCTTTTGGGTGCCACTAAAATATCCCCCAAATCTGGAAGATTTTTTAATGTTTAGATGTTGTGTAATCAATTTTAGTCATTCTTACACAGTATATATAAGAAGACTGAATGTTTTCCATGTCTAATAGGAGGCATAAGAAGTTTTGCACTTGTTGGAATATGTGTGTGGAAGAGACACTTGTAGGTAATTGATGCTGGCAAATGAGATTTTTAACTTCTGTTAAAAACAAAGCATTTCTGGTACAGTCTAATATTATATGTTACCATGATCTGATAAACTGTGTTCACATGAATTTCACCTACAAGTGGATAAAGTAAATTTTGTAAGAATGTCAGACTACTTGGAGTCAGAATGTATTTTCTCAACACTGAATCAGAACCTAAGAATGAATGATACTTTCAGATAAGACCAGTTGGCAGCCTAGAATTTGTTTTATTTTTCCTTCTTTAGTATCTTTCTGAAATTAAGGCTTTCTTTTTCTTCTCTGTCTCCCTCTTTGTGTGTGTGTGTGTGTGTGTGTGTGTGTGTGTGTGTGTGTGTGTGTGTGTGTGTCTTGAGTACTTTGCTTTCCTAAGCAGTGGAAATTTAGTATGTTTGCTCTCTGGTTGAACAAGTTTGTAAACTGAGCGTGACAAATATCAACCCACCACTGGAGCTCCTTGAAGCTAATGAAATGTGTCAGCCAAAAAAAAAAACACAAAGCAACCGACAAAACCCTCTCATAAGAGCTGCAATATATGCTAGTCAAAGAGGCAATGACTGCAGCAATTTAGGAGCATTTCATTTTTCTTTATCAGTGTTCTACAGTCTGTACTTCCTAGCTTTTACACATAAAAAATAAAAATATAGTGGAAAAACATTTTCTTTAAAGCGTTATATTTTTCCTATTTGATGACTATATTATAGATGTTAAATCTTATATGTTATTCTTTTAATATATAAAATATAAAATTTATATAGTAGAGATATAGATATATAAACTATATATCATATATTTATATAATTATTATAATGTATATTTTGTAATTATTTATGTTAATATTTATTTTTATTAACATATATATTTATTTATAATCTAACATATGGACATACTCTCCTAACCCCAGCAATAGGTTGATAAATAAAGTCTAAGCTTTGTTACTTTTGCAAAGCTAGGAAATATGATGTGTTTTATATAAACAGAATACCAACATCAGCCCCCTCAACCCTAGACAGGCTAATGGCATTATGTCAATGCCAGGACTTGGTGTAGGGGAAAACAGGTGATCATGAGAATGAGAACCTTTTGTCATCTTCATCTCCTAGAGAAAGTCACAATTTGACAGATGGAGGAAGGATAATATTAGTAGATTCCATTTTATTTAACTCTGTAAACACACAAACTTTTCACCCCCCAGGTTATTTTTTAAATGCTAATGATTTTAAAGGCACTCTCATTAACTTAAAACATTTTTATAGTTTTGTTTTTGTTTGAAAATGCATACCAGCCATTAAAGACTATGTCAGTTACTCAACAGATGGTATTCATGTGGATTCAGATATTTGGGGTAAATAATAAAGAAGAAAAGAAAATGAATTTGAGGAGAACTCCTTCATGCTAAGCTGGCCAAAATAAATCACAGTTTTGAAAATACCATATCTCTTGGGAGAAAGTTGCTTCCATGCTTCATAACTTAAGGCTGTTAGTCTCATAAAGTTTCACACATTTGAAGTGCATGGTAAACAGCGAGTTGTCATATCCAAATGTGCTAGGATAAAATATGAATATCTTTGTTCTGTTCCTAACTTTGTTGCCAGATATATGCTACTTTAGGTGAGACAAGTTGTTCTGTGTCTCAGTTACAGCTCTGTTGTTACTTATCAAAGATGAATGATGCCTGCACCTCCTCATAGAATTGCAGGGTGCAACTAAGATTATAAAAAATAAGAAAAGATGAAATAATAAATGTGAACCCAAAGAGACAGAAAATGCAATGAACTACTTTATATACTCTCTCTCTCTCTCTATATATATATATACACAAACACACACACACACACACACACACACACACACACAGTCACAAAGAGTAAGCAAAATACTGTTTAAAGAGGTACTGAATGTCAGAAGCCAAAAATAGCTTTTTGCAGGGGGTTGCGGGGAACTGGGGGAACCACAGAGAGTGCAGCAGGAGTGGCGACTGAATATGTCAATCCCATGGAATGGCTGCCTTGACTCTCCTTCCTGCAGCAGCCTCTCAGCATCAGCCCCTGGATGACCCCCCTCCATCACTCCTAGGAACTTTCCTGTCTAGGCTATACTATCTTCTCTCTGGTCACACTGCAGGTTTACCCAATCTTGACTACATATTTTCTGCTGATGTCACCTCAGTGTGTCACATAGTGTTTTATACTCTGGGCTACTCAGTCTAAGGGTTTCACTTTCCCGCTTTGACCCAGCACTTGCCTCCGCCCATCAGCTGGACCCTACCAATGCCCTAGCTTGTTATCGCAGCAATGGCATCATTCTTATCCTGGGTTAGTCTCCTTAGGAGATCCTGGAAAATCGCTCAGCCAGGTCATCATTCCAACTGGACAACTACATCCTGTAAAGCAGTTATAGCAGTGCCCTCCAGAACATATGCTCTGCTCTTCCAAGCCACTGTGGCCTTGCATGTCACAGTGATTGGAGTTCTCAGGACTTGTGAGGCAGATTAGTGTGAATTTCAGCTTCTCCACCCAGCTACATATTCACCTACAGGAACAAAATTCCCATTGCCAATTAGAGGATGCCCTGGTGCTGATTCTGCTCTAGTCACTTGGTGATTTAAGCCAATACTTCTCAAACTTCAGTGGGCAAACAAACTACTTTAAGTCTTGCTGAAGTCCAGATTCTGATTCAGTAGATCCTGAAATGTAACCTGAGATTCTTCATAATTAATGAGTTCCTGGTGATCATGCTGTGGCTTGTCTCCCATACTTTGAGGGGGATCTACCCAGAGTTGAATTGTACTTCTCAAACAGAAAGAGAAGCCCATAGTTGGATTATACTTCTCAGAAAGAGAAGCCCCTGCTGGACCAGTAAGTCTTAAAAAGACATACTTCTAGGCATCCATTAATTCTACCAGTTTACAGCCATAAATGGACCAAAGTCTTTTGCCAAGGCTTGCATTAGACCAACAAAGCCTTTTGTATCTGTTAGGAAAGAAGCTATCTGTCAGGATGATCTGATTTCTGGATTTTATCACTGTGGGTTTGGGTCCAAGTGAGGCTGCGCATCTGACCAAGGAGGACTGGTCTGTGTGTAAGACAGAGTGTCCACTTAGTTACAGGTCACACATGTGGACACACAAGCCTACAACTTCAATCTCTGACACCTCCTATGTCCCCTATTAACTGAAAGCATTTCATCAGCAATGTAAATAATGCCAAGAAGTTGCTAAGAAGGAGCCCTTTGGCAACTAGATGGTCTGCCGTCAGTGTTCATCATGAGTCCACTGTAGCTAACAAATCATGAAATTGTTGTTGACAAGCCTAGTTGCATAGCCAGCTGAAGTGAGAGAAATGCCAACAATTATGCCAGAAGGAAGGATTTAAGGATATTCTGCAGCCTGGCTTCCAACAAAAAGCTTTACTGCAGACTGCTAGGAAGTGGCAGATACAAGGAAATGAGGCTGGTGCATTGAAATCCACAAAGGAAGAACTTTTCTCGGAGCAGAGACTTCACAAGCTCACTGTTAGTTTAAGATCTAGAGCTACAAACAGCCACAGCCTCTCAAAAGCCCAGCTGTAGTCCAGTCAAAGAACAATCTTCGTGCTGGGCAATATGGAAAAAGCTATTGAGTCAACATTCATCCTGACAGCCACACTTATACACAATGGTAAGCAGGAACAGCGTCATCGTCCAATATGAGACTGCAAATACATAGGCCAAATGATAATAAAATACATCCTTTGTAGATATACACCTGCAGTAAAAAGGGAAAGATGAGAGACTATTTGTAGTAATTTGTTGTGAAGATGTCTATAATTGATGGACTCTTGGAATCATGAAAATGGGGGTCCCCCCCCCCCCAGGACCTTTGTTATTATACTAATGCCTGCTCATTATTTGTATGTCTGCTAGCAATAATGTCACTTCTATATGAATAATGTACAGTCCATTTTGTCCTGGCAGTTAATTTTTCATCACTGTATTTATGAGGATAATACAGATATTTTAGTGATTTCTCCAAAAGGAACAATAAATTAAAGTTTTTGAAGTGAGGAAAAATTCCTACCACTTAGAGGAATGCAACAATATGTTTATTGAGCACCTTCTTTGAGTGAAATACTTTCTTAGGTTAAATCTCACATTATAAGTGTGATTGCTCATTTATGCTAAAGTGTGTCCCTGTGCTCAAGGACAGCAGATTTATCTACATAAGTAATTATCTAATGAGTTACAACATTTTAAATATCGCAAAAGAACTATAAGCAAACTGTTAGGGAATTTCAAGTATTAAGTCTAGATCATTTCCAGTTTTATAGTTCAAGTCTGGGGAAGAAGCCAGGGAAACCTTTACAACAAGGTAGATTAAACTTGTGCCCTGAAGAGTGAATGAAATACTGATGTGTATCAATGATGGAATGCTAGATAAGGAGGAGGCATATTTGAGAAGAACAGGATTCAGTCAGAGAAAGAGAAAATATTCTGGTTACACAGATACTAGAGAGCTGAGGAGTCTAACAGTGGATGGCAAGGTACTCCAAGAAGAGCAAGAGGCCACCAGGGATGGAATGACAGTGGAAGGAAATCAATCCCAGAGCCCAGAAGCTAATGCCAGTTGGCAGAGGCTGGCCAGAGGAAGCTGGAGTCATGAAGGGAGAGAAAGACTCATGGGAACTGGGTCCATGGAGAGGCCAGAGGACCCTTTGAGGTGCTGGAGGGTCAGCAACAGAGGATTGTCTGGCTCGTCCCTTCCTTTTATCCTCCAAAGATTCATCAATACCCAGGACTAACCAAACCTATCAAACAGTACAAGCAAATTTGGGAAATTTAGCTTCTGCTGACACAGAGCAAAGTAGGATAAACCTGTGAGCCTGTGAATAAACCTGGGAACAAACCAGCAGTGGACCTGTGTAACTGGCAAAAGCAAGGACAACGAAAAGCAAGGGGTATTTGGGAAATGGCAAGTTCTGTAGTTTACCTCTAACACCGGGGGTGACATAGGAAAAGGTCAAATCTCTTTTGTTCCCAGTTAGTGGGGGACCTAGCAGAGTACCTGGCATATGGTGAGTCTCAATAAACACAGCTTCATTAAATAAATGCATGAGTGAAATCATGTAAATTAAATATAGAACCATAGATTGGAACCCTATAATGGAAGATATTAAGTGGTAGGCTAAGAAGTTTGACATTTACTACTATTTGACATTGGTTGGCAGTGAAGAGCCATTTCAGACCTTTATGAGTGGAAACATGATCAAAATTATGCTTCCTGTTGAACAGATATAGAGATCAGCCTTATTATATTTGGCCCAGTCAGCCAATTATATTATATATAATTTGTAGGGCTAAGTATAAAATAAAAATGTAGGGGCTCTGGTTCAAATGTTATTAAGGATGTTATAAAGAGCATTAAGGTGGAGCCCCTGAAGCTGACTCAAGCCCAGTGCATTATATTAGATGGCTCTGAAAAATAAATTTACTAGTATCATTGTTAATTGTCAAACTTAGGGCAGATAGTAGCTACAAGAGAGTTCTAAATATAATTTAAGACAACCATCATTATCTGATTTATTCCTGAATGGACATTATCCTAATCTTTTCTGGAATTAAGTTTTTATGTGCCAAACAGTGTCATAGAGGGTGATTTAAATAGAAATTATCTTCCTATGAAATTATTGCTTTTTAAACCATTTAACATGTTTAAGGTACTGTTGCTAAAATAATAACCCATGTTCTCCTGCCTTATTTAATTCATGTTCTTAAAACAGTTCATTTTGAACCTCTTTCTGGTTCAAATGCACACTAGTACACTGCTGGTTGGTTTACTAATATTCAAATTAGAACAGTATCATTTTCCTGTAATTTGTGTCTGGTGGTGCTCAATTCAATTTAGGTAGTCCCCAAATTGGTTTTCACATATCTGTTTAATTTTCATTGTAGCAATAGAAGAAAGTCACAATGAATTAATATAGTAGAAATTCGGCAACTGGAGTTATGGTGCATATAGCCCCTATGTTTCAATAGATGTTATAGAGTATGTTCAGCAGCTTATAGCAGATTTATTGTGCTATCTGTATAATGCTTAGCATCTTCAATCCATCAAGACTTTATACTTGTGAAGAAGGAGTGTTGATTTTGTATTTAATATGAATATAGGAAAAAGAGTGGGTTTTTGGAAAATTTTTCTATCATTCTGATTTCTTTAAGTCATATATTTTTCTCACTTTTCCATGTTGAGGACTTACAAAAGAAATTCTTAGAAATGTTTGCGATTGTCTCACAGGCTTATCAAACCAGAGAAAGGGGGATAAGAGAGTATGTCACAGGCAGTATCATTGCTTTGTACAACTGCAGAATTATATTAAGGAACTATAGGGCACATTAAAGAACACAAACAGCACTTATTATCAGATGATAAGAAAACTGGTGGTCCAAAAGTTAGCAATAAGTAACAGTACTAATTCCATAAATCAATTTATTCATATTTCTTTATCTATTCTACAGTTATTTATTTAACCCTAACACCACTTTCCATTTAGGCTGCTCATGGTAGTAAGAGCATACCGGAAGGGAAAAAAGAAAAGTAAGCAAGGATTTCCAGGCAATTTGGCAACTTGAGCTGATGTGAAGGAATTTCTTCCCCAAATCCAAACACATAAAATGGCAGACAAAATACAACAAAAGCTTTCAAGCTTACCATGAAACAACAATAGAAAATGTTCATGTCCTAGAAAAGAAAAGGAATTAAAAGTAAAAAATGTGAGGAGGAGCTGATACCATTATTATATCATGTCTGAAGAAAAATCCAGACCACAGGCTTCATACATATGACAATGTGAAATCATGACCCCATTTGTGAAAGGGGCCTGGAAGAAATCTGCCCCTGTCCCAGAGATGCAGCACTAGCAAGTAAGCCAAAGTCCACAAGAATACAAAGAATCTTGAACCTCTGACTTACAGACCATGTGAATGTAGGGTACAAATTCAACTACCCTAATTGTACATTGGTAAATTAAAATGATAAATGGTCCAAAATTGATGAAATACCCGGGTATCATCAGAAGCAAATGCAAAATACTCTAGAAAATTTTCAACAACCAAGGACGTATGTAATGTCCAGAAAGAGTTATCCCCCATCTTTCAGTGGGGGATAATTCAAAGATTTAAAATTATACAATGATATTAATTATCTGAAGAGAGAATAGCACACATAATACAGAAGTGAATTTTTACCCTAAGAACTAGAAACAAAGAACCTGAAAATCAAAAGACTTCAAGTATATCTTAAATGTTTAAAGAAATAAAAGAATAGCTAAAAACTCTAGGGAAAATGTAAGGTCAGTATGAAACAAAGGACATATGGTATAAGTAAAAGCCAAATAAAATTTTAAAATAAAAAAAGTGACCATTAAGATAAAATTTAATAAATTGAATGGATAGAATACCAATCATAGTTTTCAAAATTACTAATTTGAAAAGCAGATTTCAGGAAATAACAGAGAGAAACTAAAAAATTATAGATAGATATCTCAGTTAATTTAAAAGAGAACAAGGAAATCCAACATGTCTCTAATCAAAGTTAGAGAGAATACAGCAGGAAATAGTCAAAGTAATAATTATCATGAATTTTACAGAATTAAAGATTCTGAGCAGATAAATACATCAAGTCCCAAACATGATAGAAATAAGAGCTTCGCACCTAGAAATAGCATTGTACACCTGCAGAATGCCAAGGACAAAGACTTATACACTCCCAGAGAAAAAAATGCTGTTTAAACTGATAGTATGAATCTGTAGCAGCAATAGATGTTTAGAAGGCAATAAATTAATATCTTCAAAGTGTTATTTTTAAAAAAGTGCAAGCTGGGATTCTATACCTAGCTAAACTATCACTTTAGACTTAGGAAAAAGTAAATACTTTAGACAAAGATTAAGAGTTTATTCCCCAGAGACCCTCAATCAAAGACTGAGACCAACAATAACTCCTGCCTTTCTGGTTTAGGCAACTGGGTTGATACTCTTGCCATTTACTGAGATAGTGAATATGGTAGGAATACATGGCATTTTCAGTGTTATAGACATATATATGAAGGTGTTCAGTGGATAATTGGAGCTAACTATTTTGCTGGAGATACTGATCTGAGAGTCAGTGACATGTAGAAGATATTTAAAGGTATTGGAATGGAGTTAGTTGTCCTGGGAGATAATTTAAGGTCAGAACTGAAAAGGCCCTAGATAAGTCCCATAAAGGATCCAACATTTAAGGAATGAGCAACAGAAGGACATGAAGGAATACGGAAGAACTTGTCAGAGAGGTGAAAGGAAAACCAAAAGAAAGTGGTATCATGTGAGTAAAAGAAAACAGTAGACATCAGTGATAAGTATTAGAGATGTCAGAGATGGCATAAATGTCAGAGATAACATAAAACCAAGATTGAAAATCATTTCACTGGATTTACCCAAAAGAAGATTATTGGTGATCTAGACAAGAAGAGAGTCATTGGAGTAGTGGGCACAGAATACAATTACAGTGAGTTAAAGACTGAATGGGAAATGAGCAACAGAGACACATTAAACATGGGTACTTTCCAGAAGTCTCAGCTATGAATAGATGAGGGAAGGCAGCAGCTGGAATGAAATGTAGGGTAGAGGGAGGATTTGCTTTGTTTTGTTATTATACAGCAGGGATGTGGTATTTTAAAATACTTATGGAAGGGATCCAGTGGAGAATGAAAAAAGAAGGAAATAATTTGGGGGAGCTGCAGAATCTGGGATGCCTTGAAGAGGGAAGGGATATCTCTTCCATTGCAACAAAGACAATGAGATAAGAATTCTGTGGCTGAAATGTGTTGGCAGAACTCTGAATGGGAAGCTCATTTAGGGGTGCCTATTTTCCACCTGTGAAGTAAGGAGTAGGGTGGTGTGCTGAGCAGGGAGGTGGTGAAATAAGAAGTCTGTGGAGAAAAGAGAAGCTATGCATGTTATTGCAAGTGGGTACAAATATGACTGCAAAACTGCCCCTAGGCTGCTGTTCTCAGCTCACTTCCTATGGGGTAGCCGGGCACCACAGGAGCAGTCACAGGGATGTGACACTGCCACTGCTTCATGAAAGCTGTTTTCTTCTAAATAGAAGGAGAAAGAGGAAGAGGAGGAGGAGGAGAAAGTGGGGGGAGGAAGAGGAGGAGGAGGAAAAGCAGCAGCAGAAGCAATAGAAGCAGCAGCAGCTATGAAATGTCTGTTTAGGGTTGGAAACTGAATTTTTGGTTGTGTATTTGTGAAAGTATGAATCTTATTTGTGAATGTGTTTAGTTGCGTATTGCATGTTCACTCAGCAGTCAAATGAAAAAGTGAAGAGCTGAATTGATCCCCCAGATGTGATTTTACCAGAAAGTTAAGCAGCAAAGCAAGAAAACAAGAATGTTGAGGCTATGGTAAGAGAGGGTTTGAGGCAATGGGACATAGGATAAATGATACTAATTTACATATAGTGTTCATATATGAACTGAAAAGGAGCAGAATATCTTTAGACCAAGTTATTACACATTTTTTTCTCTATTTATAAGGGAAATAATGTTTTATATGGTGTCACTGGTATAACTTTGTTCAATGGCCAAGAACCATTTCTAGGAGTAAATGGTTGGAATTGGATTTCATCAAAAAATTATCTCCATCTCTCTTTATTCCTCTTATTTTCTCTAATTTCCACCTGAGTATCTGTAATATATACAGGTTCTTATCAATATAGGGAAATAAAATCAGCACCTTATTTTCCCTTTTAGGGGCATGATTAGAGTTGCGAGACAAGAGGAGCAGAGAGTGAAAGTTGAGGAAGGGAATGTTGATGACAGTCTTGGGGACTCTATGGGAAAGAGGAAAATGGATCATTCAAAAACAGCTCCCAAAGTAATATGATATGCAGTTATGATTTCTTTGTTTTCCCACAGATTATTTTCAATATCTGCTTTGAGTTTTGGTACCCTTTCCCCAGATCATCCCCTATTATGGCTGCAATAAAATGATTGTGGGACAGAGGGACTTAATAAACTAAACTGAACAGGCACTCCTAGAATCATCAGATGGCCTGTCAATCTGAATATATTAGGTTTAACATTCTAAAACTCACAGTAACCACTCCTTTTTAAAAACCTACTTTACACAAGAGTACATATGGCCTATAGGAAAATGAAGATACGAGGACAGAACACAAACCCTCCTCAAAATAGTCCACTGCTTGATAAAAATAGATAAATGTAAAAGAAACATCTTGGGTACTATCCCACCATTGAAATTGGCAGAATTGAGTTTGTAGTTGAATCTTTTGACCCTAGTACAGGAAGGCTCTTTATTTTTTGTTAGTGTTTTTTTTTTTTTTTTTTTTAACTTTTTTTCTTTCTTTTTATTTTTCTAAGGAGAAGGAAAGTACCAGACAGCAGTGTGTTATTGCCACAAAATATTAAAGCATAACTACCAAACCAGAAAGCATCGCCCTGTAAATTTAATGTAGTGTCAGTTTTGATCTAGGTATTTTGCTCTCCAAAGAGATGCTTAATCTTCTAAACAAAATTGAACTGAATGATTTTCAAAAAAAAAAAAGTCTGTTATGTTAAAGTGTCAGTGCAGTTTACCAGCCAAGTTGTCAATGAGTGACATTCCCATAGGTGAGTATATGAATCTGTAACTATGGTCTAACTATGAAAATATTGATTGGGTGGTGCAATAATAAATGGTACATACCATTTTGCTTTCAAGAAAGTAATTAAAAAACTGGTTCCTACTACTGGAATTTAATGTTTGGAATGTAGATCATTCTATGTTAATAAGAAAAGATCAGCGTAATCAAGACCAAATGAGATCATACACATGAAACAGTAACTACTACAGAAATGTAAGGCCTTATTAAAAATAATCATGAGTAAGACAAAGATATTTACTGAACATTGTGCTCTCCTAGAAGTCATGATATTTATAAAAGTTTAATGATTCCTATTTAGTAAATCATTTTAGAATTTACTCTATCTTTTCAATAACCAAATAAATACGTGAAAGAAGTTAAAATAATTTAAGTTATATAGTGAAGTCTAATTAATGAAAACACAACTAGGTTTACGTCAAATTATAAATGCTAAAATATCACCAGCTAGTTAAGGCACTTCATTAAACAATTAATGTAGGAAATGTGAATGACTTAGACCTTTGGGGGTTAGTGTCATCCTGACAGGTGTAACAGTCATGTTGGCTGGGTATTGTGACTCATGCCTGTAATTCCAACACTTTTGGGAGGGAGACTGAGGCAAGGGGATCACTTGAGGCCAGGAATTTGAGGTCAGCCTGGGCAACATATGGAAACCCTGTCTCTAGAAAATAAATTTAAAAAACAGAATCATACTTATTTTTATTTAACTATGACTTCAGAGTTGCAAATTTATATTTGTTTAGTCAGCATTTCTTTTAACTTTTATAAATAAGCCTAACAGTTTAGTATTATTGCCTCCACCTTGAACATGAGGAGATGGAAGTTCAGAGAGGAGAGCAACTGGTGGAGGTCACATTAGTATATGTGGAAGAGAGAGGGTCCAAATGCAGGCCCTCTCCCTATTTTACGTGTTAACTCCTAGCAATCAAAACTTAAAATATGCAAATAAGCAGTAGCCATGTTGCAGCATGCTCTTTTCCTTTAGACTTTGTTGCTTAGATCCAAAAGTCACCCACCCTTCGTGAGATACCCATTTTTTAAGATGCAAATAAACAGACTGTTTTCCCACCCTCTGTGAAGTCCTGTGCCCTCTACATGCCACGTTTACCAGGGGAGCTAATAAGTTCTTCGGGATATCATTTATCTCATTTTCAGCTTATGCCAAATTCTTGATCCTACTCTATGTTTTACCTCCTAAAACAAGACACTCTCTGATGTATATCAATCCCCAGATGGCCCATAACATTTGCTGCTCTCACAAGGCACTATAATGCCGAACTGACTTTTGTTAATTGGAAGATTGATAGAATGGGGTCTAACGTAATGCAGAATTGGAAATAACTTAATATTGAAAGTAGTATTGTGGTTCCAAATACTTTCTTTTTGTTTTCTAAAAAGGGAATTTCTTATTGATTGTATCCTTCTTTATGTTCCAACTGACCACCATATTTATATATTCACCTGGGGGAGGCCTTTCTTTTTATATCATTTCTCCCTTTACTACTTTTACGGTCATTAAACCTCTCTCTCTCCCCCAAAAAAAAGCAGTGAACAACTCTATAAATCCTTTTATTTTATTATACCTTTCCTTTTCTCCACTCTCTTCCAACTAGACTATACCAGGAGTCTCACTTTCATAACCAAAATGAATATTTAAAGAATCAGGGAATTTTCCTAAAGAATTACTTTTTTTCTAGAGATGGCATTCTGCCCCTCCCCCTAGAAGGCAAAAGAAAGTGGCTGCCATTTGTTTTGTTTTGATAGCAAACTTTCCTTCTTGTTACATTTGCGTTTTTAATACTGTCTATTTGCACACAGTGGTTAAAAAGATTCCAGAATTAAAAAAAAAAAATAAGGTCTAAAATTCTTGGCTCTCCAGAATTGGGGAAAAAAAAAAACCCTGCTACATTCTTCTGAAAGCAGCCCAAAGTCCGACTAAATGTAGCTGGCTGTGAGCTCTTCTTTACCCAGCAAACTTCCTAAATGTGTATATATTTTATTTCCATTACATGACATTATCCAGTCTTCAAGATGAAATATTAAGATGTTTATGGAAGAGTTTTCTGCCACTTATACATACAGGAAGAAAAGCTTCAGGCGGTGGCTTTCTTTCTGTCCCCTCAAGTTTATACATTACAGACCTTGTTTGTATGCACCAAAATGAAACATCTTGCCAGGGGATACAGATCCCTGTGTGCCCTGCTAAAGAGGTGGCATGTGATGCTTGAAATGTTTGAGATGACAAATAGCCCAGCAGGTCTGGCCTATTCCTCTCCTGCCCTGGGCTGCTGGCAATCTATTTCAAATTGTGTGTTCATTGTAGGGTGAAGCCTGTACCAAGAAGTGCCAGCTTCACCCCAAGCAGTGTCCTATTGAATATGGGATGAAGTGAAAGTCTCTGGGAACTAGCCAGAGAACAAAAGAGCATATCATCACCAGAGGCAGGAGCAACTTACCAGAAGGAACCTCTACACTCCACATTTCTTTCAAATGTTTATGTTGTCATATGGAATTCTGTCAAATGTTTTTAAATGGAAAAAAATGCACCCACCATGATTCTTTAAATAAACAGTTCCCCCACCCATGCGGGCATCATTAGAATGCCTTGAACAAAATATAGAGTTTGAACTATCTTGAGTTGAAGCTAGCCTTGCCATTTTTCTTTAAATCCCAAACAGTACTTTCCAGTTCAAAAATGTCACCGCTCTGACGCGTGCGGAACAGAGTGCTCTGCTTGTATTAATCATGGTGCTGCCTGCATGGGTGGTTATTGTTGGAAGCCAGAGACAGCAACCTGGGCCCCATCATGCTGGCTCCAGGAAAAATGTTGTCAGAGCTCACAAGCTGATTTTTTTTCACTGTAAGGCTTATGTATTACAAATGTGTGATCTGAATTTTGTAACATTTTTCTTCATCCTTTGAAATTCCTCTTTTCTCTATCTATTATCACTTTCCCAGGGTTTCCAATGAGCTTGTTAAGAACTAAGTTCAGCCTGCCTATTAATACTCAGACCTGATTTTTCTTTATCCATAATATCTAGCAGTGTCACAACAGAGGTTTTTGTTTGTTTGTTTCTTTGTTTGTTTAAAGTCACTGTATAGCCCATAGGTATTCAGGATTCTGGGAGATACCTGTTAGGTGTCCCTGGAAATATAATTGGATTGTGCACATTCGGGATTGGCTTTTCCTTCTTCCAGAGCCACCCCATTAAAGATGGAACACAATACTACAAAATTTACAGTCCTTCTAGCCTCCCACTTTCACCACCCCCACCACCCTCACCCAGATTTGAATATAACTGTTTCAACTGAAGGATAAAACTTCAATTAAAAAAATACACATGGCATTTTCAAATAACCTCTTAATTTTTTTGAAGAAAATCTATAGCAAATAATGAATTGAGGAGTTTAAAATCAAACTGACAGATTGGGGCTATGTAAGCAACCAGTTCAGATAATTTTATGGAAAGAAAAACTTACATATTTTGCACAACAAAGGAAAAAGAATAGAAATGACCCATTTCCACAAGACTTCAGAGAACATTTTATACACATGACAGGGCATTGTCTGTATCCTACAAAATAATGCTAGAAGGAAAGGCTAACTCTGTCCTACTTTATTTACTTCACACCAGTATAGGATTTTTAAAAAGAATTTCTTTAATTTTTGAAACATAAAATAAATTTGATTATGATCATTTATAAAGATACTTGTATTTATTTGAATTTTATCTCCTTGGAATAAGTTTCGCTAGGTGTATTTGAGACAGGAAACTGGAGACTGTATAAATCAAAAGGATAATTTAAATCAATTTGTGTCTCTCCGTTTTGTACATGGATTAGACCAGTATCACAAAAATATGAGGGAGCATATGTGGTAAACAGTGTGATTTGCAAAAGTCCTGAATCCTAATCCAGGATCTAAGGTTTATTAGGGAATCTTGGGCAAATTTACCTATCCAAGTCTTCATTTCTTATTTACAAACTGTGGACAAAATTTTTCCCCCTTCTTCCCCCTGGGAATGAGCTGAGAATCTAGTGAGACAGCGCACATGTGCTAGTCATCTCTGTGCATTCTTCCAGGAACTACCCTTGGGGTTTTGTTATGACACACCTGCCCCTGTAATTGCTGGGCCTGGGGCAAGAGAACTGCTGGGTGAGGTGTCAGAGCCCTGGCAACAGAGCCGTTGGCTCTCAGGTAGTAAAAATACTTGACCAACAACAGTATAAGTTTGAAGAGGAAGGTTTTATTAGACAGGAAGAATGCTGCAGCAGAGTGCAGCTTCAGAAAGGGAGGAATGGCTGGGCACAATGGCTCACACCTATAATCCCAGCACTTTGGAGGGCCAAAGCGGGCAGATCATGAGGTCAAGAGATCAAGATCATCCTGGCCAACATGGTGAAACCCCGTCTCTACTAAAAATACAAAAATTAGCTAGGCATGGTGGTCTGCACCTGTAGCTACTTGGAAGGCTGAGACAGGAGAATTGCCTGAACCTGGGAGGTAAACGTTGCACTGAGCCGAGATCGCACCACTGCACTCCAGCCTGGTGACAGAGCGAGACTCCATCTTAAAAAAGAAAAAGAAAAAAAGAAAGGACTGAGTGTGCCAGGTTGGATTTTCCTTAGGGCTATTTGTGGACCTTAACAGAGGAGCTGAAGGGTGATTTGGACCCTATTAGTCATGTAGGTCATGAGAAATGATTACATTTGTGGATATTTTGGTGCCTTGATGTCAGCAAAGGTTATCCAATGGCTTTCGACATGCTTGCATTCCAGAAATGTATAGAAATTCTAGAATCTAATTACTTCCAAATTCCTCAGATAAGGAGTTTTATGTCCAGGTGATCTGCTTGGTGCCCACCAGGTGATCTTTGCTCTCCTCAAGAACTGGCATAGGTCCCCTTTTCTTTCTATCTTCATCACAGTCCCTCCAGCATTGCCAAGTGCCTCATGCACGTGCATTGGGGCCATTGATATACACATCAAAGCCCCAAAAATCTTTTGAACACTCCTCTGGCCTCAGAGCCTACACACCAGAAATGCAATCTGGTCTCCTCCTCCAGAGATCTGATCTGAGCAGAGTTAGATCAGAGAATTCTGGCATCCCAGGGATTCAGTGCATGGTCTAGGAAAGGTGTGGACTCCATAGACAGACACTTGGGCCCTCCTCACCCTCTATGAAAGTGATATGTGTGAAAGAGAGCAAGAGAGGATCCTCTAAAGAGCAGTGCCTGGCTGGGGGAAGAGTCTCATCCCTACAATTTTTGAAACTGTCTTAAAGGCAATACTCTTCCCTTTAGATTTTATTCCTAGTGTATTTAGCATTGAATATTATTTTTGGAGTTGGCTTGTGTATGCTTTCAGCTACAAGTAACTAAAATCTTGAACTTATAAACAAAAAAGGTTAAATAATGCATAACAAGAAATCCTGAGGTAGGGTGGTCCAATAGTGCATTAATTCAGAGGCTTGGTGACTTCATGATTGGGGTGTGTTCTCCTCAGTCATTCTTGGAGTGAGTTGGTTTTGTCCTTATGTCCCAGGCATCATGCCCAGATGTGACAACATGCACTGAAGGAAAAGGACATAGTTTCTCCCATGCATCTCTTTTTATTGGCAAGAAAAACCTTTTAATGAAGTTCCTCAACAGAATTCATCTCACCTACAGCCAAATGTGATGGCACATGCCTGTAATCCCAGGTACTTGGGAGGCTGAGGCAGGAAGATCACTTGAGCCCAGGAATTTGAGTTTAGCCTGCCCAACATAGCGAGACCTCATTTCTAAATAAATAAAGACCAGTCATTAGCCAGAAATGTCAAATGATCACCTAAACTAAGGAGGATGGGGACCATGATTATTAGTTTACATGTTTTATGCATGTCATGTGAGAAGAGGGTTGGGTACCAATGTAAAAAAAGGGGAGAAAGGACTGTGGACAGGCAGTCAGTTGTGTCTTTTACAGTAAATAAAGCTAGAAAGTTACTGCCCTTCCCTGACAATGCCAAATTCTTAGTCTTGTGCAAATCTTAGCTTCCAGTGACTGCATCTAGTTGGAATCGTCTTTTTGATGTTCCCACTCTCTTTCCTGGTTCTCACCTGCATCCAATCCCGGAGTACCCTACTTCCTGCCCTTCTGGTGGGCTGCACTGTGCCAGTGCCTGGCTTGCTTATTCTGAAGTCAGCAATTGACACTGAACACCCATCAAAGATTTTTCCAGAAAATAGCTTGTTGCCTTAGGCATTCAGACAGTATTTCTCCTCACTCCTGGAGTTGTCTCTTCCTCTACATCTCTATTATTAGGTAAAGGCCCACTTCCAGCCCCCACTTGGAGACACTATCAGTTGCACCAGTTCACAGACTCTTCTCTAGGGCCCCTCTCTGAATCTTGACTGTGCATTTCTTCTTTACTTTTTACGATAGCATTGCAGACATTAAGTGCCTATCTTTCTGTCACTCACATAATAGGCACTCAACAAGATTTGCTCCGGTTGTTTTCTTCTAAGTGCCCAAGTGGTGGAGAGCCTCTTCTACACCTAAAATGCACTAGACAATTAACAATTTTCCTAGTAAATGCCATTCAACCAAGTTTATAGGGGATACTCCTTACAAGATTACAGAGTAGACTGCAACCCCTGAAAGCAATAAATCAATATCCACTGATCTAAGCACACTTTCCTTGTTTTCTTCCTTCTGTCCATGAAATATAAGCTTCCCTGAATGTCTAAGGCCCAAACCTTTGATGTGGGTCAATGTGAAGGAAAATAAGAGTGTGAAGAGAATATTTTTAAGATAAAAAGGGAAAAACTTCGAGCTAGCAGAATTAAAAATGGTACTGACATCTCAAAGAAGAAAATAAAGCTCACTTCTGGCCTCCACCAGCTTTCTCCATAAGCTAATGAGATGATGATTAAAAGCATGGGGAAAAAGAGCAATGAAATGCCCTTGTTCCCCCCAGATGAAAATCTAGGCAGGATCGTGTGTTCCTTAGCCACATAAATTGCTATTTAAAGTGAACAAACTCAGACTTCACAAGCATAGATTCTGGTTGGACTCATATCATTACCTTTCCTAATGAAATGTTTCCCGTTGTTGCCTTCATACAGAAAATTAACCCTAAATAATATTAAAGATCTTAATTCAATATAGATTCTACTGATTGATCCTTCAGAAGTATATCTACCCAGGGAAAATAAGATTATTTTAGATTATTTGCCAAAAATTACATTGAATCTTTTGAGTGTTTCAGTTCAGAGGGTTTCTATATATTTCTAACAATATATGGTAAACTTTTTGAAGCCTAGATACATATTTTAATGTCATTGTTTCAAATGGGGACGCCAGTTGATGGTTTACAAATTCTGATGTGCTGGACCACTGGCAAGTCTCCACTTTACTTTTACTCCACTTTACAGGGTAATAATGTAAAACTCTAATAAAACAAAATATGTGGTAATCTATAGAAATTGTGCTTTAACTGCACTCCTAATAACAAGTTGTATTCTTTTTTCCATGAAAAGGGATAATTTAAGATGCTAAAATGCTGAATAATAGAACATACTTATAGGTATATTGAGCAAACCCTCAGGAAAGAAGGCATCTAGATGAGCCCTGCTTTAAAGGAAAAAAACATCAATTATATATTGATATGTATGTCAATAAATATTCTCATTATGAAAAAAAGAAAAGCATTGTTTTAACTATTGCTGTGTAACCAAGTATGACAAAACTTAACAACAAAAAACTTATATTTGGCTTGCAGTTTTGTGGCTTAGGGATTTGGGAAAAGTTCAGCAGGGCAGTATGTCTCAAATCTACATAGTGTTTGTTGAGGTGACTGGAACCGGAAAATCCCCTTCTACAATAGTTTATTAACCCACATATCTGGCCTCTGGGTTGGGATGGCTGGAACACCTGGGAGCTCATCACGTACTGTTCAGGCAGCTCTCTTTCCATGTGGCCTCCATGTATGGTTAGCTTGAGCTTTCTTACAGCATGGTGGTCTCAGGGTAGTCTAACTTCCTACATGGCGTCTGGAGCACACTTTTAAAGACAAAGTAGAAACTGACTGATTCTCAAGTCCTAAGCCCAGAGATTGGCAAAGCATCATTTCTGCTATATTCAGTTGGTTATGCAAGTTACTAGGCCTGCAAAGATTCAAGGGGAAGGGAATTAAACTCTACCTCTTAATGTGTTACAGTTTTGTTCTAGCCCAGGAGTGAATAAACATATTATGAAAAGACTTTTCATTTTACAAAGTAATTCATTCCTGTTTTTCTCAATATAATAAACACACCAAAGACGATTAGAATGTTATATTATTTTAAAGTGACTACTCACACCTAACTTACTAGAAACATGTTCAATGCTCAGAGGAAAGTACAAATGCTCACATATTAGTCAGTAGCTGTGGCTTATGTAATTAAGGCTAGCATTCCCATTTTGCAAAGCTATTTAAAACCTGGAAATAACTAGATATTTACTATTGCCAGTCTGACTTCAACCTCTAAAGGTCTTCCAAAAATCTCTGCCAAGAAATGACTGCCTCAGAATGAGATCCTGAATATCAAAAGGTTTACTCTAAGATTTAATTCAGTCAGACCAATGTTGGGAATCTGAAAGGGGCTGTTGTTTGTCACATTAATTATCTGCTTGTCGGGCAGATCTCAGTGGAAAGAAATTCTGTACTTGGGAATTTCCGAGACAACCTAAAACTGTTGTTTCTCATACTGATTTTACTATTTCTTTGCAGAGAGGTCAGCCGCCTGCAAATCTTTGAGCATTCAGTTCTTCTCAGGCTTTCTCCACACTATGCCGGATGGCAGACCCCAGGGCTGGAGAGTGCAGATGGAGAGTCAGCCCTGCCAAGGCAGATGGCCGACCTCAGAAGCCCAGATCTATCTGTATCGATATGTTTCTGAAGGGCCAGTTTTTGTATCTCAGTACAGACTGTCTGGAGCTCACAGTGTTCACTGCCCTCATAATGGCTCTCTGTGCCTGAGTGTCCTAGCAACATATCAACTAAGCAAATAGAAACAGACAGGAGCAAGTGGACTTTATCTAAACCTGCAGGAGGGCAGAGAGGATTCACAGCCATACAGAGGCTATCCTCAATGTCTGCCGAGGCTGGTGTTTCAACATCAGCATGAATCCGGGCAGAAATTATAAAATAAACTCCTCATTCTTTTATACTTTTGACCACACAGAAGCTATGCAGTTTGGACAGTCTTATGTAGACTCCTACAGACCAGTTGGTTTTCAAATTAGACCAGTTAAACTTCTCTGTTCCTCATCTTACAATGCAGCACATAAAATCCTCTCACATCCTGTTTGCATAATTTCTTTTGGAATTATTAGAAGATAGTATTTACCTATCTGAATGAAGAGAGCATTGAATCTTGGAAGAGCCAAGTTACTTCTTCCAGATTCTACCACCAATTGTTGAAGAGAACAAGTTCTGGCAGGGAGGTCTCTGATGTCTAGAGCAGCTCTCCCTTTCTCTTCAGACCACAGTAGACTCTTGACAGTCCATAGCTGCTGGTCACTCCAAAATGTGAAAAGGGATTCAAGCCAGAAAGCCTGCATCCTAAAATCGTATGATCTTAGCTCATACCTGGGGAGAATTTTGACATGTAAATTTGTTTTTCATCAAACCAATTTGTATTTGAAAAGAGGATGTGAGGATGAGAGAAAGGGAATTCACTAAAACGGGAAGCCCCTTCTTCCTCGGAAACAAAAAGAAGGGAAGAGAGGAAGGTGATGTAAAGATAGCAAAAAACTTCGAAAGTCTTAACTTTATAATATTCATAATAGAAGTCATTGACCTTGAGAATATAAAGGATTATTATATGCTATTAAGGACTAACTGATACAGCATATTTACAAAGAGGAGCATCTAGCAATGCACTATTTGCTATGTCCCAGGCACCAAAGTGAGAGCATTATAAATATTATTGTGTCGTACACTCAAAAACAGGTAGAGATTATTATTAAACACATCATTTTATTTAATCTTCACAGTGACCCTGTGAAGTAGGTACTTGTACTACCCCCATTTCCAGATAAGCACAATTCAACTTAGATTAAATAAGGCATCCACAGCCCACAGTGATCAAGTGGCAGAGCTACAAACCGAAGCTCTTCACCACTCCACAAAAGTGTCCTTAATCACCACAGCTAATAAGCACAGAAAAGGTAAAATAATCTCTGGATTTATATTCCACTTCTGACATTCATTAACTGGAACCTTGTGCATGTGAGAAAAGTTTTGAGCCTGCCTCCACCCCAGAAAATGAAAGTCATTTTTATCTACTCCATAGAGTTCCTGGGAAAATTAAATCAAATAGTACTTAAGTGTCAATAAAATGCCCAACTCATAGTAGGTATTAAATAAATACCTGATAAAAAGAAAAATTCAAGGTCTTTAAGGCATCTTACTCCTGAAACATTGTGGTTAGATATTTAGAAGTTAAAAAAAAAAGACAGTTATTTCATTCAAACAAATAATTTGATAAACAGTAATTGGCTAGAGAAAAGGCATTTTGCAGAAATCTTTTTAAAAAATAATTTATTCCTGCAACTTTTAAAACCTAGAGACTGATTATCTATGGCTTATGGATATTCCAGACAAATCTTGTGTACATACACGCACACACACGTGCGCACACACACGAAAGAGAGAAGAGGTGAGAACAAAAAGCACGTGTAATAAGAAGATACTCTTGACCTCATTCCAAGATTACCTAGCTCACAGGCATCCCTGGTTAGGATGAGAAGTTAGTCCATCAAACTCCAAATCTATTTTCCTTTTGCTCTATCATGCTTTTTTTTGTAGGAAGAGATTGACTGAGAAAATCTTGCATTTAGGTGGATTTTATGTATTCATACTCTCTTGTGACAACCAAGAAGCAGGAATTTTTCGTGTACTAGCACCCAAGACAGAGGTAATTTTGAAATTATTTAAAAATATTGATAAAGGCATTTTTTTTACTATTATTACCCAATTGTACATCCCAAAGACTACTTTTCTCAAAAATCTTGCATTGAAATAGCTAAACTTAGCAATAGTGGTGACCTGGGTCTTAGGTCTGGTTCTGCAAATCAACTAGCACTATAATCTAGTTACCCTGTCTATAAAGGAAGCATTTGAAGCATTTCAAGCTCCTTCCTCTCTTAAATCCCTATGAAATAAACAGAACTGAAACTCTACCACCTTCTACTTTTTCTAGTTAACTCAGAAGTATAGAAGCACTACAGATTCTCATTATCCAAAAATATTGCCAGGGTTTTTTTCCATTACAATCTAGGTGAAACAAAAACGACGTTAAACAATTCACGGCATTTAGCATTATATTATCTGGTGGTTATGCTCTTCCCCCCTTTTTTAATAAGTAGCATGTGCACAGTAATTTTCATTGTCATGATTCTGTGCCTTCCTCATAGTGCATTTTGCCAAAGAAACATCAGACATAAATGAACATTCTCAGGTATCCTAGCAACAGGATGTGATTAATAATACCTCTCAGAGCAGGGCAGATAAAATGCCTGAAAGTGAATGCAAACTCAGAACTGGCTACTGAGAAATTGGTAGTGCAGTGAGGCAAGCTTCATAAGATACCACGACAGACTTTATTATACAAAGATGGAAGCAAGTAGGAGAGAACATATTTTAGGAGACTATATTTGAGCATGAAAACACAGTATACATATGTGTTATGTATATGTATATATATACACACACACACATATATAGTGTACATATAAATGTGTGTAAACATATGTGTGCGCGCACACACACACACACACACACATATATATATAAATTGTACTTTTCCTGAGAAGTGACATGAGATACTGAGTTATAATACAAATGCCCCTACTCATTATTGGTGAGACATCATTAAATTGCCATTTATGTGCCTGTGGTTTTAAAAGATCAGAAACAATCACTGTGATTAAGAGACTACTTCCATACTGAAGTACTGAAATGTACTGTAAATTAACATATATGTAATGTTTCTCCATGAAACAATATCCACAACCTCAAGCCTAAAATAGCTTTTAAAAATATTGAGACTCAGTTTACATATATAAATAGTCATGAGATGTGGAACTTTAGTGTTCAATTAAATAAATGTTCTTATATAAGAAAAAAAGTTTTATCTTGCAAATTCAATTTTTATGAGGTTATGGTCCATTTTTATTCTTCGCAAGTGGAGTGCCGCATCCAGATTTAAAGAGAAATAAGATGCAAACCATACTTCAGTGTTTTGTTTTTAAACTAGAATCTGTGATAAAATAAAGTACAACTAGGGCAGAATGTGTGTTCATTATTCTGAAAGCCTTTCTATTATTTTATCACCCACTTTTCTAATATAATAGTTTTCTAGGTTGTCAGTTGTGATATACATACCTGCTAAAAGCTCTATTCTTGGTTGTACTTTCACTACATTTTAGCAGTACTAAAATTGTCTTCATGTTCTCCAACATTTCAGAGTGAGATGAAGCATTTGTGTTCAAGGCACGGTGCTAGGCATCAGGAGAGAGAAAGATGTGGGACTCTCCACTTGTCCTGAAAGAAGCCACCATCCAGTTAGGAAAACAAACACACAACTAATTGTGAACCAAATAAGAATTAGTGCTTTGGCAAAGGCAAAATGAAAGGCTACAGGAGCACAGAAGAAGAGTGCTTCATTCTGAAGGGCATGGAGAGTTTGGGGAGCTGGCCCAAAGAAAAGACTTCACACATGACTGGCAGCTGAGCTGAGCTCTAAAGGTTGAATAGGGTTTTGACAGGCAGGACCAAGTGACAGGACATTCTAGGAAGCAGGAACAGCATGAATGGGGAGCTGAGGTGGAGGTGTAATTCCTGGAATAAGGGGCAACTCCTCTCTGTGGTGCTTGATGAGTGACAGCAGAAGGAAAGTTATGGCCAAATTGTCCAAGGTCATAAATTTTATATTAAGAATTGCAGACTTTGATATTTAGGAGTGATTGGATTACAAGGACAGAAAACAACAACAACAACAACAACAACAACAAAACCAGTTAGGAGCCCATAGAAAATAGATAACCCCAGGAACAGATATCAAGTTCATGAATTAGGGTGATGACAGTGAAGAAGGAGAAGAAATATCTCAAAGGCCTGATAGAGGGAAATGTACTGGACTGAGGAACAGATTAGATGGGAAGAAAGAGCAAAAGATAGAAGACAGTGGTTCTTAGGTTTTATGTTTGGGTGCCTGAGCAGACATGAAAGATGAGTGGTTTTGTAGGGGACTACAAGTATTATTATTTTTTTTTTATGGACCTTTTTTCTTCTTCTTCTTCTTCTTTTTCTTTTTGTTTTTTTTTTTTTTACTTTAAGTTCTGGGATACATGTGCTGAATGTGCAAGTTTGTTACATAGGTATACCTGTGCCGTGATGGTTTGCTGCACCTACTAATCCGTCATCTAGGTTTTAAGCCCCGCATGCATTAGGTATTTGTCGTCATGTTCTTCCTCCCCTTTCCCCTCACCCCTCAACAGAATGATGTTCCCTGTGTCCATGTGTTCTCACCCCCCCAACAGGGTGTGTGATGTTCTCCTCCCTGTGTCCATGTGTTCTCATTGTTCAACTCACACTTGTGAGTGAGAACATGCACTGTTTGGTTTTCTATTCCTGTGTTAGTTTGCTGAAGATGATGGTTTCCAGCTTCATCCATGTCTCTGCAAAGGACATGAACTCATCCTTTTTATGGCTGCATAGTATTCCACGGTGTATATGTACCACATTAAGCTCATCATCACTGTTCATTAGAGAAATTGGCACTATAATTATTGAAGTTAAGGGCATGTGTTGAAGTGTGGTCGAGGACATATATAGAGATTTCCAGGAGGCTTTAAAACCTAAGTAGATTTTGGAGTTACAGATGTAGTGTCACCGTCATCCATTTTGAGGAAAGTGAACATTGAGAGAATGAGAGATAAGATCACCCATTCAGAGCAAGATAAAGATACTAAAGAAGAAAGCCTAGAGGGTCATCTCCATCTAAACAGTTCAATCTCTGTGTTCATTGACCAATATAATACCATCCTAGTATGTAATTTTTATTTTTCTAATTTGATGTTTGGTGTGTATGTGTGTGGGTATATACACACACACACACACATATATATGTAGGGGTGTGTGTATGTGTGTATATATATATATATTCACACACACACACCCCCAAACACACACTTACATATACACACATACATATATGTAACTAAGAAATCCAAGTAGATTCCTGTAACAGGACTAATTTATGATAAAACTAATAGGTAGCATTTATATAGCACTTTACAAAGTGCTATATAAGGGTTTACAAAGCCCTTTCATGTAACATAGGAGCTGAGAATTGTTTGAGGTCCTCATAAAAAAATTGAGGTATTCATAAAAAAACAAAGTTGCACCTTCCAGCCTTCCTTCTGAAACATGAGATGCCAATATTTCATGTGAATTTTGTCCATTTCTTGCTAGCTTACCATATGGAATTGTTTTTTTTTTTTTTTTTTTTTTTTATTGCATTTTAGGTTTGGGGGTACATGTGAAGAACATGGAAGATTGTTGCATAGGTACACACATGGCAGTGTGATTTGCTGCCTTCCTCCCCAACACCTATATCTGGCATTTCTCCCCCATGCTATCCCTCCCCCAACTCCCCACCCTCCACTATCCCTCCCCTTTTTCCCCCGACAGACCCCAGTGTGTGATACTCCCCTCCCTGTGTCCATGTGTTCCCATTGTTCAACACCCACCTATGAGTGAGAACATGCAGTGTTTGATTTTCTGTTCCTGTGTCAGTTTGCTGAGAATGATGGTTTCCAGGTTCATCCATGTCCCTACAAAGGACACGAACTCATTGTTTTTGATGGCTGCATAATATTCCATGGTGTATATGTGCCACATTTTCCCTGTCCAGTCTATCATCGATGGAATTGTTTAATCCTCACAGCATTCCAGAGAAGCAGGCCCTGATCCCCACCTTACAAATGAGAAAATCAAGATGACTGGTTGATTTGCCTCCAATTAGTATTACTGTAGGTGTAGCATATTAAATAATGAATTATCACAGACTCGTAACATATATAACACTTACCTCAGAATTTAGCAGCTAAAAACAACAAACTTATCAGCTCACATGATTTCTGTGGGGGATTCTGGAATAGCCAACTGGATAGTTCTGGGTCTGGCTTTCTCAAGGTTACAGTTGGCCAGAGCTGCTGTCAGCTGAAGGCTTGACTGGGGCTAGGGAATGGGTTGCTCATATGCCTGTTGATGGTGGCTGCTGGCAGGAGGCCTTTGTTCCTCCTTAGCTGTTGACAGGAGGCCTCAGTTCCATGCCACATGGGCCTCTCCATAGGGCTGCTTGAGTGTCCTCACGTCGTATTATCTGGCTTGCCCCAGAGGGAGTGATCCAGAAGAAAGGAATATTGAAGCCATAGTTTTTTGTTCTTGTTTTTTGAGATAGTGTCTTGCTTTGCTGTTCAGGCTAGAGTGCTATGTGCAGTCATAGCTCGTGGTAATCTCAAACTCCTGAGCTCAAGTGATCCTCCTGCCTCAGCCTTCCAACTAATTAGGGAGGCTACAGGTGTATGCCAGCATGCCTGACTAATCTTTAAAAAAAATATTTTTAGAAATGGTGGTCTCATTATGTTGCACAGGCTGGTCTCAAACTGCTGGCCTCAAGCGATCCTCCTGCCTCAGCCTCCCAAAGCACAGAGTTTACAAGAGTGAGCCACCACACCCAGCCTGGAAGACACAATTTTCTTAAGGCCCAACCTCAAAATCCCACTCTATTATTCCCATAAAATCCTTGATTACACAGTCAGTCTAATTGAGTGGGGATTACACAGGACATGAATATCAAAAGAAGAAAAGATGGAAATCACTGGGGACACCTTGATCACTACACCATATTATTTATCTCAAATACATACACTTCCAACTTTCAGAATGAGTGACTCATTCTAATATAGGTTAAAGACATTCCAAAAAGATGTTTTTCTTTACATATTTTACAATTCAAGCCTTGAATACCATTTTTTTTAATTTATGAAAATGTCCGAGGCCTCTAGTATTCATAAGTGAATAATCAAACAGTAGGCGGTGGCTTGCCCAGTGGAAAACTTAAATAAGGAGGTGTCCTGTCATGCCTGGTAATGAACGAGGCCTTTAAATGGATTCTTCATGTTATTTATCTGTTGGAATCATTGAAATAAATTGCATCAAACAAGTCCTCTGGAAATCGCCCAAATGAATATAACATACAATTAATCAAAGTGCCAGTTAAATGAATTCTACACTTTTGGCAGCAACACAAGGAAAGATTGTACGTTTTTTCACCTTATATTTTAGGATTTTAAAAGACTTGAAGGGCTGGTAGAAAAGCTTGGATAAAGTTTACATTTAGCTTCAACATGTGGCCTAACTTCTCAGCAACTAGCTCCAGCTGTGGAATGTTAACAGATGACAAAAAATTGACAGCTGGAAGGATGGCCCTCACTTATCCCAAACCATGGTCCTCTCCTCCACTGTGGTGTTCATACACACCATTGCCCAGCTGCAGTTTCTTACCTAAGTCTATAAATAGGCTTACGTTTTCCATAGCTTAGCAAAAACCCTGAGTTGACTTCTATTCAAGCTATTGCCCCATTTCACTTATTCAACTCATTTGGAGGCTGCCAAATTTGACAGAAAAGAAGCCATATCCTCAGCTCCACTTCCTTATCACCCACTTACTTCCCAGGCCCTCGCAGTGTCTCTCTTGTGTTCTTCACCCACTCTCTGCTAAAACTACTCTCTCACAATCTAGCAACAATCATGTTAACTCAGCAAGCAGTAGAAACATGCTATTGAAGACCCCCATACTTCTAAAACTTGATTTGTGGTACAGCACCCTGCACTTTGTTCAGCTGCCTGGATCTCATCTGCTTCTGCCTTCCCATGGACCTACATCATAAAACAAAAGCAGCCGTCATGTTATCTTAGTTATTGTCCTCCGCCCACTCCTCTGTGCTGTCTGCTTTTATGCCCCGTTCACTCCTTCAGCTTCAGCCGTCTTCTTATGATGAACATTTCTTGCGCTGTAATTTCAACTTGGATTTTTTTGATGTATTGAGACTTGCTTTATGACTGAGCACATGGTCAATCTTAAAGAATGTTCTGTGCACAGATGAGAAGAATGTGTATTCTGTGGTTGCTGATGGAATATTCAGTAGATGTCTGTTAGGTCCATTTGGTCAAAAGTTCATTTAAGTCCACAGTTGCTCTGTTAGTTGCCTGCCTCGATGATTTGTCTGATGCTGTCAGCAGCCTGTTGAAGTCCCCCCCACTATTATTGCATGGCTGTTTCTCTTTTCTTAGATCTAGTAGTATTTGTTTTATAAGCCTGGATGCTCCAACAAAGGCCTCTTCCAATGTCAGATGCATATATATTAGGATAGTTAAATGTTCTGACCTCTTACAAGCTCCATGTCCCCATAGTGCTTCAAACTCAGTAGGTCGTAACACTGAACGTGTCATTCCCAGCCCCATCGCATTCTATAATACCATTTCCCCAGCTTGTATCTCTATGCCCAAAGTCACCTAGCTAACCACTCATCTTGACTTCTCCTCGTAACTGGCAACTCACATTTTATAAATCGCTGGGCCCTATCATTTTGGCCTCTCCACTGTCTCTTGCATCCACACCTTCCCTCCTCTTCATTCCCACTGCCTTGACTCAGTCCACCCTTTCATTACCTTGTGCCTGACCTCTAGGATAGCCCTCCTCCTATGCACTGCTGTAAGTGTGCACTCTTGCTGAAATACCCTGTCCACTTAGCCCATACTGTTTCCTTTGCCAAGAATCAGTCATTTCTCTATTTCAGATTTCTAAAATCCCATCTGTATCTCAAGGTCAAAATCAAATACCACTTTCTCCATAACTTCATGAGCACCTCCTCCTTTCTTAAAATAACTGCTTCAGCCAGGTGTGGTGGCTCATGCCTGTAATCCCAGCACTTTGGGAGGCCAAGGCAGGCAGATCACCTGAGGTCAGGAGTTTGAGACCAACCTGGCCAACATGGTGAAACCCCGTCTCTACTAAAAATACAGAAAATTAGCCAAGCATAGTGGTGAGCACCTGTAATCCCAGGTACTCAGAAGGCTGAGACAGGAGAATCACTTGAATCAGGGAGGCAGAGGTTGCAGTGAGTAGAGATTGCACCATTGCACTTCAGCCTGGGCAACAAGAGTGAAACTTCATCAAAAAATAAAATAAAATAAAAAATAACTGCTTCATCATCTCATATCTTTAAGCATTCTATACCTTTTGAGGCACATCTCACTTCATGTTGTATTGTCTGTCCTTTCTGTTTTTTCAAGTGGGTTGTAAGAAGGCATAGTCTTATTTAGCTGTTTTCCCGTAGTGCTTTCTATGGGGATTTGCCCTTTGTAGGTTTATTGTTGAGTAAATGACTCTTACTAACAAGATTTTTAAAACCCAACAGCACATTTAATGCGTACTTATTTATTTTTGACTTTCATAAATTGGTTTGCAAGCAGTTCTCATGCCTGTCAGCTGAGACCAGTCATCTCTAGAAGCACATTGGACATGGCTGAAGTAGTGGTTGTGTTTGGAAATTGCCATAAACTGGGCTTTCATCTTATTTTCATCATATTCTCATGGCTCCACGCTGTAACTTACCTGTCACTTCTCATTTCAGGGAGAGTGGAGAAGAGAGGAGAACAAAAAGTAACTTCAGGTAAGATTTTATCTAATGGACTCCAGCTTTATTTCCTGATTTTATTTCCATTTCACCTTTAAAATTTTGTAAATTTATTATTCAAAAACTCACACTAAAAGTAATAGTTTATGGCTCTTGAACTGATCAATATTAATTTAGTTAAAATAAATTCATACATTTAGCCTTTTCACTTTCACATCAATCAGTTATACTCTTTTCATGCAATCATTACATTCAAAAGAAAATGAGATGGAATATTGTTTAATTTTTCCATGATTATCTATTTAAAGGTAAGTCTTGCAACCACCAATGTTAAATACAGATGTTGTAATAGTTGACAACCAATTTATTTTCCCAAATGACTATGAATATCAATTTTATTTCTTAAAACTGCTTATGTATTAGATGTTTTTTGGGACAGTATTAACTGACAAGCATCTTTATATTTTGGAGAAATTTTAAGAATGCCTTCACTTCTAAATTCATATGGATTCAGAAGTGAATTATGCTTTGGCAGAGTGCCATTGCACATAGTAGGGGTCAATATTTGCCAACTAATACAAAATTAAGTTTTTACATTTTCATATTTCCATTACTTGCTTTTTGGCTTAAAGTTGTGAGGTAAGATAGATTTTCATTTACCAAGTCAATCTTTGCCTAGGAGCAGTGTTCCAACTGACAATGCCCAGAAATTGCCAACAATCAGAGAGAATGTTAATTTGGCACGTGTAGCTACGCCCACCATCCTTCCCGAGTTTCCACCAACCCACTACTCCTGTGATAAGTGAGAGCTACCAATCACTCCCATCCACTAGCTTCTTTTAGCTTCATTTCTTGTCTGGTAATAAGGTATTATGTGTGTTTCAAAAAAGTCAGTATAGTCAATAGAAGACAAAGATCCATCTTAATCTAAAAGTGTATAAACAGCATAAGCTCCTATCTCTGTTCTCCTTCCTAACCTTAACATTCATTCAGATAAGTGGGCAACTTAATACTTGCATAAATTTCCTGTTAAATATTATTGTTCACGTTCTCTGAAAATCTTTTAAAGCCTGATCATGAACACACACACACACACACACACACACACACACACACACACAATTGTGAAGGCAAGAAAGTCTCTGAAAGTTTCTGATTCCCTCACAGGTGTGATTACTTTCATTATTGCTCCTTGTGGGGAAATTATTTATACGGCTTCTGAAATGCTATTGCCATGATGCTGTAAGTACTGCCTTCTTAGTTAAAGAAAATTCGTAGTTCGAAAGAAAGCTAAATCAGCCAAAGTGTTACATCTGATGCCTCTTTAAGTTCTCTCCATAGTCATGGCTTCTAAAATTCTGTGTGACCCAATATAGAGACAGAGGCAGGACAAGAACTCAGGCATCTTCACTCCCTGTCCTTTCCTGTACTCCCAACATGCTAATCTTTCTTTTCAAAACAAAGTGCTAGTCACTGTAATGCTTTGTTCAGTTACTTGCTTAATAAAACACTTTTCAACAATTGGAAAATCTTTAAGGCAGCAGCATCTTTGATAGGGAACACAAGTCACTAGGGTTATGAGAAAACTCCCTTTACTAGTGAAATTTTTACTAACTTGCCCTATCCGATTCATAGCTTGTCAATTGCCTGATTTCTATGAGAGAGTAAAGTCAAGAATAACTAATGGATAGAGCCCATATTCTAGGGAAATAATAGAGGTCTCCTAATCATTTCAAAGGACAACAAATCATGCCCTCAAGAAATCTACATTTGTAAAGATAGTCTGAGTTTTCAAGATTGGAACATACTGTTTGCCATTATACTCATAAATACTACAATCAGTCTGTGGTGCTGGCCTGAATGAACGCTTCCTCAGATAAAGTGTGTGGCTCAGATGCCAAAAACATCATGCACACTCCTATTTCTGACTTCCTGCTTGGAATTTTTTGCATCTTTGTTCATTTTTCTCAGATTCTATGTTCTGCCTCCTCAGTTACTATATACCCCGCACCCTCTTGTTTACAGCTGAGTCCATCTCCCCGGCTAAGAAAGACCAATATTAGGTTCTGGGCCGTTTCAATCTACCCTATCCTATTGCACTAAATGTATAATAATTGAAACAAAAAATTTAGAAAACAATATTTTGGACAGACTATTCCTATTAAAACCGGGACCCAAGACACTCATTTTTTGGTTGGTTAAGGTTAATTCTTTGTTAGAGTCTTGCACTAAGATGAAAGTTAACCAGAAGTTACTTTTTGTTCATAACTTCATAACAAGGAAACGTCTCTAGGACTGGAAAGAATGAGATTATGTTTGTAAATGTGTGCAGGGGTTGGGTACCCCCATAAAGAATATTGACAAGAGATTCATGAAGAGTTTGGTTAAATCATTGCTGAAGTTTTTTCTAATTTTGTGTCTATGATTCTACAGCCATTTTCACTTAAATGAAATGTCTCTACTGTGTATATTGGGGTCCACAAAACTTACGTGGCTTACATTTCATTATGTAACTAAGTGAATCATGTTTCAAAGATTACACTAATTTAGTTTGGACTGAGTTTCTCAGTAAAGCATCTAGCTGATGGTGCTAAGACTATGGAATAAAACTGTCCTGTAGTCTATTTAGTGACTTCTATTTAGAGTCAGTCTATACTGATTGCAATCCTGGCTATTGATTCATGTATGATGCTATTTTCATAAGCCAGAAATAACTGACAAGAAAATATGTATAACTAGGTATCATTCATTGTCACTTTTGAAAACCCATTTAAATCATATGCCCTGTGATGCTAAGTTTGGAAGTCTATGTCATATCCATACAATATGGTTAGAAATATCAAAACTAAATTTGGTGATTTGGCTTGGTAAAGAATATTATAAAATATATGGTGGTATAATGATAAATGGACAAATATGAGGAGGCAAATGCCTGATGTCATCGATTTTCGATTTTCCCTTGATTCTCTTCACCAGAAAATTTTTTTTAAAAGATCAGCTATTTCATAGATGTAAAAATCCCATTGTTTGAAGTACATTTATCTGATCAAAAGAAAGGCCTCTTTGGGGGCCACGGAATTCATGGTATTAGAAAGCAACACAGCACAAAATGCAAAGAAGAATTCTTGTGAAGAAGAGTGCATTATAAATTATCGTTTAGAAAAAGCTATGTTAGGATGCTTACTAACGTAAACTAGGGGAACACCATCTGTTAAATCTATATTCACACATTTCCAAGGAGAAGAGCCCTTTCAAATTCAGTTAAGTATAATGGAAAGAATAGCTCTAGTGGACGACAGAATGGAGAAATTAATTGCATATTTTTCATTTCTGACATTAGAGCATCCCTAAAGTTAGAAATGGTTTGTTCATTTGCATAATCTGCAAAAAGCTACCCATTGAGAGGAACAGTGTTAGTTTTTTTTCTCAACTCAAAAGGTGAAATTCATTATTGGAAATTTAGCAAACGTAGAACATCTGCTTTGCAAGCTCAGTCCCTTGCTGCTTACAAAAAGTAAGCTTGCAACACACTCAAAAAGACTGAGTGTGTTGCTTCTTGGAAATGTTCTACAACAGCAATGGCACCTCCATTTTAAAACTTTGTAACACACATTGAACAGGCAGTCATTCAGGATAAAAAACAATAGCTAAGTAGATACTGAATAAAATCTTCCATCTGTGCATGAATAACATGTTCACTTTATTATATGTCACATTTATTAAATACAAATAATAGCACATTTAGCATGATATTTATCTATGCTATTTCTATTTTTATAGTGTTTTTGCCATAGTTCCTATCTACTATCCAGAAAAACTTAAAAATTAAGAGTGAGAAATATCTAATTTGTCATAGTTTTAATTATTGGTGACCAACATTAAATATATGAAGTTAGCAGGTAGAAGACATTGTGACAAATACATTTAAGTAAACTATTATCCTTGAAAAGCTGATCGTTTTGGACGTCAGCATTTTGCAATATTTTACATGTTTCATTTTCACTTTGAGAATCATTATTCCAGTTAGAATCAAGCTTAAAATGTTTATCTCCTAACTTTTTCATAGCTTATAAAAGTGCTTTTCTTGACAGCAACTCAGGCACCACGAAAGGGGCAGAGAAGGAATGTGAGGCATTTATAAATTGATACTTTGAATTTGATAAATATTTCGATTGTCCAGGACTTGTGGTTAACGTCAGAGATGCAAAGATAAATAAGATGTTGGATAAATATCCTTAATTCACTCACTTTCAGTTCAAGGAGAAAAGCAAGTCCACATGATTACAACATGGTGTGAAGAGTGCCTTTTAGAGAATGATGTACAAGATATCGTGAGGAATTCAGGGAGGGCTTCCTGCAATAGGCAAGACTTGAGTCAATCCTTGAAGAAAGCATTGGAATAGTTTACCAGGTTTAAAAAAAAGGGGGAAAGGGCTGGCTGTCCAGAGGAATGTGTTTACGCAAACTAAACAAATTTGAAGCACAAAGTAGTTAATGAAAGAGAAATTGCCAGAGAGATGAAGGTAGTGGGAAAAGGTAGTGGCCTATTGAGGGAAAGTTTAGTGATTTAATAAAACTGGAGCAGAGTCATAAACAAGAGGTGGGAGATGTGGCCAAACAGTAGGCACACGCCAGAATCAAACAAGGACCATCTGTGCCATTCCATGGAGTTTGGACTTTACGCAGTAAGTGCTGAAAGCTAATGAAGTGCAATAGAATCCATTTGCATTTTCTAAAAGTCTCTCCAGAAGAGAGATTTCTAAAAATCTCAGTGGAAGTATGGATTGGAAGAGAAATTGACAGGAGGCAAGGAAATCAGGGGGCATATCATTTTAATTAAGCTGTCTGGAGAGAACGGACTGTGCTTCTCTCTTCCCAACTCTGCATTCAGTGAGGTCATGTAGGGAGCTTAAAATTGGCCATGGTGGGAGTATTTACATCATGGAAATTGGCAAACACTACAAACCAGGGTCCATTCAGTTTTAAACATTGACCAGTGTGTCCCTGGATCTAGGTCTGTGTGATAGCAAAGCCTGGGCATTTCCCACTGCCCTGCTATGTGACTTGGTCGTCACTTGGGTTAGCTAATAGATGGCAGAGTTGAGACTTGAACCCAGACCTGGGATCCACATCTGGCCTAACACAGACTCCAAGGGATTGCTGAAAAAGAAGCAAAATATTTTTTCCTAAGATCCTATGCCCAGTCGCCCAGGGTGGTATAAACAAAGTCTCATATTTTTCCATCCTGTAATTCTAAGCTACTAGTTTTCTGCCCTGGCCTTCCAGGCAATCCATCTCCAGCATGTTTGCTTTTTAAAGCAGCTTTCCTGAAGACCTGGCTCTCTGAACTATGCTAATGAATGCTATTTTAAAAGGTAACACATTTTCTCTGGGTTTATGGTTTCAGACAATATTTATTGTTAAATGAAATAAAGTCTGTTAGATGCATTTTCCCATCCACAAAATGGAAGACTTACACTTGGGCTGTTCATTAAAAGAAGTCCTATGAATTTTATTTTTAAACAATCTTCATTTTCCAGCCAGTTGAATTTATGATAGAGAATGAATAACAACAGAGCTGTGCCACCTTATTTTTAAAATACCTTAAATTTTATTGTGTAACACTAGATTTAAAGGAATGTGTGTATGCAAACTAAAGAAATCTGAAATACTAAGTAACTAACGAAGGAGAAATTGCCATGCCACACCACATAGTCAAACTACAGATATGAACACATCTACCTGAAATTCCCTCCACATATTTAATGTTTAATTTGGATTGCTATTATAGTACACTGAACAGGATTTATGTGCACACAGTTGAGACTTGAAACATGCTTTCTTTAGGTGGCAGAGGAGAAATATTATCTTCAGCTGCCTCATAATAAATTTCACAGCATGCCTCATTGTGTGACTGAAAAAGAGAAGCTTTTATCTGTGTTGATTCTTTCACAAACAACATGTGTGTGTTTCTTGCACCCAGAAGAGGAAATGGAGAATAATTTCATAATCTGTGTTAGCCAAAAATTACTTTAGACTTTCATCTTCAATTAAATATGGTATTACAAAAATAAGTCACAAGGAATTCTTAATTGAAATAGAAAGTAACTTCAAATAAAAATGAACATTCAAGAGCTAGACAATAGATCTCATCAAGGCAGCATGAGATGAAGCAGTTCTCGACAAAATTAGGCTCATGCTATTAGGCTCATAGGTATGTGTTGAATGATCAACTAATTTATCATGAAGGTTGTATCAAAGGGCAACCTACATGTGTTTAGCTCTGTATCAGTCAATATAATAATGACAGTAACTACACTCTCAGGTGACATGACCTGTAATTGAGGCTTCTGGGTAAATGCATATTTTGACTAGCTAAAAGTGTCATTCATATAAACAAATGCACACAGAAGTAGAATATCAGAGATCCTCAGGCTGGCCTGTGAAAGGAATCTTAAGTCATACCTGATTTTCCCACAGGGGGAAAAAAATGAGGTGGTTATTTCTAAGCAAGAAACAGATGCCTAACTTGTTCTTTTAAACAGAAATGACCACAAACATTTTAATCAACTGTAAATGATATACTTGTATGCTGCGCAACTTAAAACCTTCTAAAGTGAATGTATGTCACTTGAGCCATGCAGTACAGAAGTCAATCATATAAATTGTCCCATTATTTCACTGAAAATCCCCAGATAAGAGCGTGTGTAGGACAACAGAGAAGGCATGAAACTCTATGGAAACATGAAACACCTGAAGTCCACTCACCCCAGAATTGGGGTTATGACTTGAGTGGCAGTTGGAGGAATTCCAAGACAGGCTAAGCCTTAGTGGGAAAATAGACCAACAAAGGGAGGTTCCTGTGGTGAGGGACACCAGAACCACGGGTCTCTTTCAGAAGCAGTTGAGTGATCTGATTAATTAATTCACACTGAGGAGTTATAGATGATCATGAATTACTATATTATTGAGTGTAGCTAGCATATCTAAATGTTCTTAGAAGTGATCCCAGTGTCTTGGCTTCCATTTGTACCATTTAAAGGATGGGATGATCCTGACCATGGCCCATGCCTTTGAACATCTTTCCATTGTTTGAGTCCTTTCCAAATGTTTCTTGAATGCCATCTGCCCTAGCTTACCTGCATTTCCTTACACGTCTTTACTATGGCCTGGTTATTAATATGACTATAAATCTCTAATACATTTCACACTGCCTAGAAACAATGTGTATTTCTCAGTCAGATATAGTCCTTTCCTCCTCCAAAATGTCCCTGAAATGCAATTTTATCACACTTTCTCTGAAAACACAGTTCTCTGTTTCACTGATATCCAGAGACAAACAAAACACCACATTCAAAATCTGACTTTATTTAATGCACTTTTATCTTGTTTTCTGTGCCATTTTTCTTACCTAATCTGCTAGCTTTCTTGCCATTTAAAAATGCTCATCCCAGGACATACAGATAAGCAAATATGAACTACATTAAACTGAATATTTTTCCTTAGCCTTCATGGTAGCTTGAAATGGACTATATCTTTCTGGAGTAATAACAGCAATATAGTTACATGATGTTTAAACATTTTTTAATTTATTTTTTAAAATTGTAAAATATACAGAAGACTTACCATTTTAACCATGTTTGTGTGTGATAATGTTCAGTGGCATTAAGTATATTCACATTGTTGTGCAACTGTCATCACCACCCATTCACAGAAATCTTTTCATCTTACACAACTGAAACTCTGTATTCCTTAAACAGTAACTCCCCATTCTTCCATCCCTCTTTCTCTGGCCAGCATGATCAATGTCTGTCTCTGTAAATTTGACTACTCTGGGTACTCGATATAAGTAGAATCATACAATATCTGTGTTTTTGTGACAGGCTAATTTCATAATATCGAATTTCATCCATGTTGTGGAATGTGCCAGAGTTGCCTTCCTTTTTAATGCTGAGTCAACTGTGTGTATATATTGCATTTTATTTATCCATTCATCCAACAGTGGGCACTGGGGTTGCTTCCACCTCTTGGCTATTTTGAATTATGCTGTTATGAACATGGGTGTACAAATATATCTCTTCCGACCCTGCTTTCTATTTTTTTGGTGTATACCCCAGAACTAGAATTGCTGGATCATGTGGCACCTTACAAGATTTTAACTTGGGCCGAAAGAATGAGTAAATTTGTAAGACTCTCCAGATTTCATAACTTATTTACTTGTTGGCATATATTTTGTTGCTGCTGTCGTTTTTCACTCTCTTGCTTTCTTCTAGACCAGCAATATCCAATAAAAGTACAATGTAAGCCATATATATAAACTTGCGTTTTGAGTGGCTCCATTTCGAAAAGTAAAATGCAGTAGGAAAAATTAATTTAATGATATATTATTTAAGTCAGGATATTGAAAGTATTATTATTGCAGCATGCAATCAATATAAGAAATTATTCATTAGACACTAGAAATGATAGATATGCTGAGCATGTGTATTATAATAGAAAATAGTAGATTACATGATGCAATCATTGAAGAAAAATGTAGTCTACGAAAACAATAAGGTTATGGTTAATGGAAAAACACTTTACACTACTTCAGATTTTTAAGTAAAATTTTAAATAATTAAAATTAAAAATTCAATTTCTGAGTTGTGCTAGTCACACAGCAAGTTCTCAACAGCCATGTGTGGCCAGCAGCTACCATAGTGGACACTGCAGAGCTGAGCACCCTCACTGGAAGTTTTTTTTTTTTTTAAGACTGAGTCTAGCGGCCAGCAGCTACCATAGTGGACACTGCAGAGCTGAGCACCCTCACTGGAAGTTTTTTTTTTTTTAAGACTGAGTCTAGCCAGGCTAAAGTGCAGTGGCATGATCTCGGCTCACTGCAACCTCTGCCTCCCGGGTTCAAGTGATTCTCCTGCCTCAGCCTCCCAAGCAGGTGGGATTACAGGCACATGCCACCACACCCAGCTAATTTTTGTATTTTTAGTAGAAACAGGGTTTCACTATGTTGGCCAGGCTGGTCTCCAACTCCTGACTTCAAGTGATCTGCCCACCTCGGCCTTCCAATGCTGGGATTACCGGTGTGAGCCACTGTGCCTGGACAGGAAGTTATCTTCTTTATTTAACCCAGTGCAAATGTACATTTATATATATATATATATATATATATATATATATATATATATTTTGTTTGTTTGTTTGTTTTTGTTTCACCATGTTGGGCTCCTGGCCTCTTTTTTTTTTTTTTTTTTTTTTTTTTAGAAAGTAAAAGAAAGAAAAGAATAAAGAGAGAAAGAAAGAAAAAAAAAGAGAATAAAAGAAAGAGAAAAAGAAGAAAAGAGGGAGAGAGAACAGGAATCTTGCTCTATTGCCCAGGCTAGAATGCAGTGTAAAAATGGGTATTACAAAGCTCTTTTATACTAATAATTGTGTTATACGATGGAGACAGGAAGGAATAAGGGAGGAAAATAACAAACAAACAGCCAACCAATATTTCATTTGAACCTATGAAATACTATGTAATTGCTGGGGAGTGATTTACTCCCAACCATGTGGTCTCTTTTAGAATAAATGTGATGTGTTACTGAAAAAAAAAAAATGGATGTTTTGTGGATTTGGAGTAGAGAGTTCTGTAAATGTTTATTAAGTTTACTTGCTCGAGGTATAAGTTCAAGTCCCGGATATTCTTGTTAACCTTCTGTCTCATTAATTTGTCCAATATTGACAATGTAGTGTTAAAGTCTCCCACTATTATTGTGTGGGAGTCCAAGTCTCTTTGTAAGTCACCAAGAACTTGCCCTATGTATCTGGGTGCTCCTATATTGTGTGTGCATAGACTTAGGATCATTAACTTTTCCCATTACATTGATCCCTCTACCATTATACAATGTCCTTATTGTCTCTTTTGTTTTCTATTACTTTAAAGTCTATTTTATCAGAGATGAGAATTGTAACTCCTTTTTTTTTTTTTTTTTCTCTCCATTCGGTTGGCAAATCTTCCTCCATCCCTTTGTTTTGAGTCTCTGTATATCCTTGCATGTGAGATGGGTCTGGATGCAGCTTACTGATGGGTTTTTTAGAATGGCTGATACTGGTTGTTCCTTTCTGTACATAGTGCTTCTTTCAGAAGCTCTTGTAAAGCAGGCCTGGTGGTAATGAAATCTCTGAGTACTTGCTTGTTTGTAAAAAATTTTATTTTTCCTTCACTTATGAAACAATTTGGCTGGATATGAAATTCTGGGTTGAAAGTTCTTTTCTTTAAGGATGTTGAATATTGGCCCCCACTCTCTTCTGGCTTGTAGGGTTTCTGCTGAGAGATCTGCTGTGAGTCTGATAGGCTTCCCCTTGTGGGTAACCTGTCCTTTCTCTCTGGCTGCCCTTAGTATTTTCTCCTTTGTTTCAACCCTGGTGAATCTAATGATTATGTGTCTTGGGGTTGCTCTTTTTGAGGAATATCTCTGTGGTGTTCTCTGTATTACCTGGAGTTGAGTATTGTCCTGGCTTGCTAGGTTAGGAAAGTTTTCGTGGATAATATCCTGAAAAATATTTTCCAGCTTGGATTCATTCTCTTTGTCACATTCAGGTACACCTATCAAACGTAGATTAGGTCTTTTCACATAGTCCCATATTTCTTGGAGACTTTGCTCATTCCTTTTTACTCTTTTTTCTCTAATCTTGTCTTCTCGTTTTATTTCATTAAGTTGGTCTTCGACCTCTGAAATCCTTTCTTCTGCTTGATCAATTCGACTGTTTAGACTTGTGCATACTTCTCGAAGTTCTTGTATTGTGTTTTTCAGCTCCATTAATTCACTTATATTCCTTTCTAAATTGTCCATTCTCATCAACATTTCGTCAAACTTTTTTTCAAGGTTCTTAGTTTCCTTGCATTGGGCTAGAACATGTTCTTTTAGCTCACAGAAGTTTCTCATTATCCACCTTCTGAAGCCTGATTCCGTTGATTCCTCACATTCATTCTTGATCAGGCCTTGTTCAATTGGTGATGAGGCACTGCAATCCTCTGCAGGAGGAAAGGCATTCTGATTTCCAGTGTTTTCAGCCTTTTTGCGCTGGTTTCTTCCCATCTTTGTTGATTTATCCACCTGTCGTCTGTGTAATTGCTGACGTTCAGATTAGGTCTTTGAGTGGACGTCCAACTTGGTGGTGGTAAAGTTTTTTCTGTTTCTTAATTTTCCTTCGGCGGATGCCCCTCCCACACAAAGCTGGACCTTCCCAGGTTCAGCTGTACTGGCTGTGAAACTCTCAATCCTCAGCAATGCCAACTGCTGTTTTTTTGTGTGTGTGTAGGGGGAACCAGCCTTCCCCTGCGGCGACCCACCACGCCGACTGAAGGAGCGGCGTTGAGATTCGTGGCGCTTTTCTGCCCGGGAATCTCCTGGTCTGCTTCCCCGATTCAGTCCGCTTTTCAATCAGCTGAATGGGAGACTCTGCCTTCCCGGAGCTCCAAACGCCAACCAAAAGGGCACTCAGTCCCGTATACTCCGGACTGAGAACCGCCGCGCCGGGGCGCCTGCAAAACGGCCGCGCCAGCCAAAGAGTCGCGCTGGCGACCCGTGGGGCTCCTCCGCCAGGAATCTCTTGGTCCGTGGGCAATAAAAATTCGTCTGAAAATGTGGCGTCCACTCACTCTCTGCGCTTTCAGTGGGAGCTACAATCCTGAGCTGCTGCTAATCGGCCATCTTGGATCTCTCTACACAATATATTTTTTAAAGTAAGATATAAATTCATTTTTAAAATGTAATTTACTTTTCTGGTGTTTATCTAAAACACAAGAAAAAATAATTCTTATCATTTTTATAAAAAAGAGAACCAAAAGAGAGATAATCAAGTTTTTTAATATAACTCCATAGCAAAACTATTTAAATAGCAGCTTCCCAACATATGTGTATTAGGTCCTGGGTTCACATTAAAGTACCAGTAATGTCCTACTCTTGGTATCCTTTATATTGGTAATGTTTGAATTTCAGTGAACTTCTCAGGAAGCATTTAATATATATACTTTGCAGCAGCGCTTTCTTACCTGAATGGCTTGGGAATTGGCAGTAGTCAAAGCCCTTGAGAGGTTGTACAAATTAAAAGCAACTAACCTAAATCACCTGAAACATGGATTTAATCATCTCCTGTTTTGAAATAACATATAATTATTAGTGGCAAAAATAAGTGAACAGGTGCCTCTGATCAGCTTGCATCATTTGTCTTTTTTGTTTTGTTTTGTTTTTGAGACACGGTCTTATTCTGTACTTAGTTGCTCAGGCTAGAATCTAGTGGCACAATCACAGCTCACTGCAGCTTAGATCTCTTGGACTCAAGCAATCCTCCTGCCTCAGCTTCCTGAGTACCTAGGACAGAAAGGTGTGTCACCACACCCAGCTATTTTTTTTTTAATTTATAGTAGAGACAAGGTCTCACTGTGTTGGCCAGGATGGCCTTGAACTCCTGGGCTCCAGCAGTCCTCCGGCCTTGGCCTCCCAAAGTGCTGAGATTACAGGCATGAGCCACTATGCCCAGACATTTGTCTTTTCAGAGACCACTGAGTTGTGTTCAGTATAAACACGATAAGATCTAGTTTAGTGTAAGTTTGGCATCATACTCTTTCCACTAGTAAATTATCAAATTCATTATTGTTACTCATGAGAAATTGTCAAAGGAAGATCTCTTCTGGGTGAAAAATAACAGATTTGTATATAAAGATGGCAGATATGGGAGACCATTCAGCTCATATTACTGAAAAACATGTAAATGCCAAGGCTAAGATGTGACTAATTTAGATTTTTTAAAACAATTTGACTTCAGAATTTCTATAAGCAATATACTATGTGACACAACAATCAATACTCATTGATGAAAGACCTATCTAAAGGACAGAAAACAAATGTGCTCGATAACCACATAGATGTTCTTCACAGCAGTGGCATAAGGAGACTTGAGGAAAAAATTTAGTTCAGAGCTTTTTAAACCAACAAAAATATAGCAGCTGTTTAGCAACTCCCATTTCCCGCTCCCTGCAGCCCCTGGTAAGTTCTAGAGATCCACTGGACAGCATCGTACCTACAGCTCACGATACTGTATTGTACATGTAAAATCTGCTAAAAGGGTGGTTCTCATGTTGTGTCTTACCATAAAATAAATTTTTAAAAAATAATAGTCACTTTCTATCTAGCAGGAGCGATCGGCTCACTGTAGGCATAAGCACACTAAAAAGGTAACCAAAATGTCAAAAATCATATTGTGGCCCAGTCCGTTGTCCCAGGCACTGAGGGATTTAGAATACACTGGTCCTACTCAGCAGGTAGGGAGTTTTAAGGCTGCTTGGCTTTACCTGAAATAGGGAGAAATATGATCTTAAGAAATGAAGCTTTTCAGCTTTTCAGTGTGTTTGAAAATTACCTTAACAAAATGTTGGAAAACAAAAACAAAACAAAACACAGCAGCTGTGCCTCTGTATTTCCTTCTATAGAAACCCTGTAATGTAATTCTAGGTTACATTATTTAACTCTAGGTTACAGTGTGTTCCCAGAGGTCTAGTTGGATTGCCACATCAGTTTGTGTCTTCCAGACAGTTTAGACAAACAAGAGATACTTCTTTTTTTAAAAAAATTGTCCATCCTTCTTTCTTTCCTGAAACTGGAGATACAGGAGAGGTGGAAGTCCAATTATTATCCTCAGCTTGAGACTTGCCTATGCAGAAGGACTCTTGCTTCTTCCACGTCCCATGAGAAGAGCTGATGCAATTTGTTTTCTTTTCACCAACCTGAATCATCCAGTGTCTGTATTCAGTCTGCATTCAAAATATCATGTGTACTGTTATACTGGAAGAAAGGATATGTACTTTTGAATTTGACACATGAATATAGATATATATGGCATTTTTATTTTTATTTTTCCAAATTTGTTGAGGTATAATTGACAAAATTATGTATATTTAAGGTGTATAACTTGATGTTTTCATATATGCATAAATAATCACCATTAGCACACTAATTAACATATCCATCACCTCACATAATTACCTTTTGCAAGTGTGTGTGTGTGTGTGTGTGTGTGTGTGTGTGTGTGTTGAGAACACTTATGATCTACCCTCAGCAATTTCACATATACCACACAGTATTGTTAAGTATAGTCATCATACTCTACATTAGAGCTGTAGTGTTTATCTGTTGTTGGTAGACATTTAGGTTGTTACCGTATCCTATTTTGAATAATGCTGCAATTATATAAGAAATGCATACAACTTAATAGGAAGAAATAACAACTACAAAAACCATGATTTAAAAATGGACAAAGACCCTGAATAGACATTGCTCAAAAGAATGCATACAAATGGCCAATAGGTGTATGAAAATCCATTCACCACCGCTAATCATTAGGGAAATCACATCAAAACCACACTGACATATTAGCTCACATTTATCAGAATGGCTATCATCAATAAGAGAAAAGATAACAAGTGTTGGCGAGGAAGTGGAGGAAAGGGAATCCTAATACACTGTTGGTGATCATGTAAATTAGTACAGCCATTATACAAAACAGTATGGAGATTCCTCAAAAAAATTAAAAAATAGAGCTACTTTATGAGTCGGCAATCCCTTTTCTGGTTATGTATATCCAAAGGAATTGAAATCAGCATCACAAAAAGATATTTTAAACTGTTTTTCTTCTAATTTTAAATAACCTGCTTCAGTAAGCCTATATTTTTCTATTTTAAGAAAAAAGCTTTCAACTTTTTCAACTTTCAACTTTTTTAGTTAAAAAAGAACACACATATTCATCAGTCTATGGTCATTAGCCCATCAGAAGAGATAAAATTAAATTCTGGGGGAGTTGTACACAGGTACCACATTAGCCAGAGTGGGAGAGGAGGAACTCTCTGAGGAGGAGGCATTTGAGCTAAATCCTGAATGATGCGAAGGAACCAGCCCTGAACAGGTCTGAGAGAAGAGTGCAAAGGCCCTGAGGCAGGGCAAGCTCGGTGGGTTGAAGGAAGAAGAAAGAAAGTCAGCGCGGCTGGAGCATGATGAACAAGGGTGAGCGTGTGGCAGCATGCAGCTTACGTGGGGCCTTGTGGACTGTGAGAAACAGTCTGGGTTTTATGATAATTGCATTGAGAAAAAAAAAACACTGGAGAATTTTAAGCCAGGTAATGAGATTTTTTAAAGTTCTCTGACACAGGTGGGATTTTAGAAAAAAAAAAGTGGAGATAAGGGAGCCCATTTAAGAAAGCTGTTAAAGTAAACCAAGAGAAAAATGAAGTGGCCTAGACTAAGGTGGTTTCAGTAGAAATAATGAGATGCTGTCAGATTTAGGAAGGATTTTAGAAGTAAAACTGACAGCACACGCTGATAGATTGGATGTGGAAGGATACGGAAACAGAGATAAAGGATGGCTCCAGGTTTAAGGTGAGAACAAGCTGGTGAATAATACTATTAACTGAGATATAGCAGAAACGAGAGGACCCATTTGGGAGGCTCAGGATAAAAGGAGATTTCTATTTTATTTATCTTAAGTTTGAAATGACTGTTTCCTACCAAAAGCAAAGATGCTTCTTGGGTATCTACTGCAATTATCTAGGTGAGAAACAGGGAAGCAGCAGTGGGGGATGGGAAAGTGGGTAGATCTGAGAAATGTTTGAAGAAGGAATGGACAGGACTTGGTTATCAATGACATGTAAGTGATGGAGGAATGCAAGAGGAATCCCAAGGCCCCTGATTTGAGTGACTAAGTGCCACATTCCCTGAGAGGAGGCACAGGAGCCAGAGCATGTTTGCAAGAGAAGAGGAGGACTTCATATTTAGATAGGTTCTGTTTGGGTGCTCATGGAAAACCTGAGGCCATGTACTCTGGGCACATTCTTATTTGAGCCTCAAGCTCAGGGAAGAAATACAGTTCAGAAATTTGGGAGTCACCAGTGTTAACACAGTTGTCATTAGCGCCAACAAAATGAATGAGATTACCCAGAAAAGGCCCCTAGCACAAAAACAGAAAGAGACTTTATTTCAGATCAAAAGAAAAACTCGATGTGTATCATGCTGGAGCGCAAAGTAATCTTGAAAATGAGAAAAGAGAAGGGAGGGAATGATGCAAACATCTTTCCAAATCAGATGCATTATTTTATCAGAAGTAGCGCTTCCTCTTCAGCCAGGACCTGCAGCAAGGAAATATTGGACATAAGCGCAATCTCACATCCAAAGAGCAAAACCTATAGCCACAGAGCAAGATGATAAAGGACTCAGAAATTGAGACTTTGATCTTGAACTGTGTGTGTGTGAAAAGGGCGGGGTAAAGGGCAGGTCACTGCATCTCCAGATGATTATTTGGGTTGGGTGATTGTCTTCCAGACAGTGGAGGACAGCAGATGACAAACTGGAAGTAATAGGTACAAACCACAGTGACAGGGACTGATAACAAGGGTGCAGGGCTATTCAAAGAAACCTCATTCTGACTCCAAGATTAGTGAACACTTACTGCCCAACAGCTGCCTTTCTGGAATAATAGAAGGTCTGTGTCTGGGAGAAATTCTGGAGCTTACTTGGTGCTAATTTTTAATTTTACAGACAAATTGAATAAAGCCCTGATAACTTGTTAAAAGTCACACATCTGCTTTCAGGTAAAGTGTGAAATGATAGTGGAGGCATTCCTATTGTACCCTGATACTGTTTATGGAACTATTTTCAAAGGATATGAAACTAACTTTAAATATGCCTCTGGTATGTAGCAAAGCTGTATCTACTCCTGGTGGGAGTCAAGTGTAAAGGGTAAGAGTACAGGCTCTCATTTCAAACTACCTGAACTAGAATCCTTGCTTGGTCCCTTAGGAGTCCTATGACCTTCACCTTTCTCACCTTACTCACCTTATATATAAAATGGAGCTAATAATCTTTTTATCTCATAGAGTTTTAATAAGGATCAAGTGAGTTCTTACCTGCCAAGCACTTGGCCCAATGTCTGGCTGATGGTATGCTCACAATACATTTTAGCAATCTTGTTGTTGCTTTTGGTAATTACTTAATATCACTTGGCTCTGTTTTTTTAGCATCTCAGCTGAAAAAATTAGTAACACACCCGGAGGTGTATTGTTCTGGCACAGAGTGTGCATAAAACAAATATTTGTTGAGCAAGTGAGGAAGGAAGAAAAGAAGGAAAAGAGGGAAGGAGGGAGGCTGGACTATTGAAAGATCTTTCTTCATTATCTGGCCCACATTCTGAAATGTGGAAATGTATCAGCTATTTTTATTACTAGTATTACTCTTTTTCTGATCTATGAAATATGCAGCCAGAACTTTTATCAGAGTATAGGAAAGATCAAGAAGGAAAGTGTGTGTCTCTGTATGTTTTAACCACAGAGACACTGTCAGGGGTTTGCTACTGCTAAACTCCATCCCTGGACCTCTAAGCCTGCACATATGGGATGTTTCTGTGTGCTACTCACAGGCTACAGAGGACAAAGAGCCTTCCCTTAAGAAGCTTGCATGTGCTAGAGACAAGTGGCACAAAAGGATTTATAGAGCAACAGAAGCTTCAATAGATAGTGTGGTGTAAAGCTTAGAAGTACAAACTCTATGGCCAGACCACCAAAGGTTTGGATCCAGCACTTGGCAAATCTGTGACCTAGACAAGTCATTAACCTCTCTGAGCCACACTTTCACCTCTAAAGTAGGGACAGTGATGATGCATGCCTGATGAGGTTAAGAACAGATGAGTTCATGTCTATATAAAGGGCTTGGCCTGGCATGCTGCTCATTCCTGTGCTGTTGCCTTCCTCCCAATGAGCAATGCCTACTGTAGTTCGGGGACAACCACTCGGAAACAGAGAAGAAACCATCTTAGATCTTGAAGAAGCTATGAGACTTTTTCAAACAGAAGGATGAGAGCTGTTTCGAGCTTGGGGATTAGAAATGGGGACTTTGAGAATTTGTAGAGGAGAATTCTGAGTTACACAGGGAAGCAGAGATTTGTATTTAATGCAGTTATACTGGATCCTGTAACAGTGAAAGGAAAATCAAGGTTTTTGGAGAGGACTTTAGCATGGGAAAAACAATTTTTAAAACAATTCATTGGATAAATTAAGATGAAAATGGAAGCTAAAGCCAGGGATACCAGCTTGGAGACAGTCGTAATAGTCTAGACTTTGATGTGCTAAGGACGTTGGCCAGAATGCTGCAGAGTTTAAAAGATAAAAAGAATGAATATGAGATATAGAAAGAAAGGATCAAAAGGTGACTGGAAGCAAGTGTGGGGGGGAGAGGAGATGGTCGGGGAGATGTCAAAGCTGCATGCCTGAATGGCAGGAAGAAGTGTCCATAGAATAGACACTTGTGCAATTCAGAGAGGTGGGTGGTTTGGGGAAAAGGATTGCAAGTTTTATTCAAGTCCAGGTGCACTCGATCCAGCAATAGGACATTGATGTGGAAGCTAGAATTTGGAAAAGCAGAATTGAAGTTCAGGAGAGGTCAAAGCAAAGCTTGTATAAATATTTGGAACTGAATCAAATATAGGTGAGAGTGAAATAACAGAGAGAGAAATAGTATGGCAAGATTAAGGCAGGCTGCCATGCCAGCCAGTAAGCCCACCATACTTGAGAAACTGTTGTAAGAATTACATGAGGTAGCATATATGAGGAACACATATGGGATGGGGGTGGTGTGGACTATTAAATACAATATAAACAGGAAAAATTTGATGACTGCATGATAATGAAGGGGTGTTTTATTTGTTTGTTTGTTTTTTGCCCTATTTCCTAGAATCTCAAGGCTGAAATGGACATTAAAGCATTGTGTAGGTGAAGGTGAGGGAATGAGGGCTCAGAGAAGCTGAATGAATGGGTTTCCATGAGATGGCTGAAGAATCAGACCAGGGCCCAGGCCCTCCACCCCTTTTCAGTGCTATTCTCACTTTAGAGGCTGCCTCTTGAGCTAGTCCTATCTCTCAGATGCTCCTCGAATATGATTCGATTTGCACTCTGTTTTATACAAAGCGTGCTCTAAAGTGCTGGATTCTCCTGCACAGGGGGCCTGGGGCACAGACAAGCACACCTGGCAGTCAGCAGTGCACAGGAAGCTGCCTCTGCGCAGGCGCGGCTTTACACAGGATGTCCTGAAAAGAAGCACTTAATTCAGACATTGGTCTTGCCTCTCCCATCTTTTAAATTTGTGTTGCCTTTTAGTTAACTAATTTGACAATCTTTAAATCATGAAATGAGCCATCTACTCATATACTCTTTACTTGTTTATTCTTGTTAATCAAATAATTAACCCATGGCTTGTAATCTCCTTCTAAAAAGATATTCAAGTGGGATCCTATTTTATGAGAAGAAAGTTTTCAATCTCAACCACAATACAGCCACATCATGGCAATAATTACTTTTATAACTAGATCACTTAAAAACTAAACAGCTATTTTTGAAAGTCTGTAACAGTGAGGGCCCATATATAAACATTTTGAACAATTTAACATAATTTTATTGAAAGGGTAGCCATTTGAGAGAGCTTGACCATTTTATGAATTCCTTGTGAAGTCATAGAAATCTGAGTACCTTTCTAATTTTCTTCTTGAAGGGAATAACTTGGGAAGTGCCAAGGAAAGAAATGGAGAATGCATTTAACATAAACTGAAATCATTAATACTTAACGGGAAAACATAATAGTCTATTTTGAGGCATTTTAAAATAGCTACTACAAAATCATCCTTTCTAAAGGACCAGGAAGTTCTTCAAAACTGGTGCTTAAATAGTATCACCTGAAGATGGACTTGATGGAAATAGAACCTGTAAGGCCCACAGATTAGAAAAAGGTGGATGATGAGATTCAAATTACTATCAGTCCTTCATGTATGTCGGTTTCTGCATCCATGGATACCACCAAACGTGGATTTAAAATATTTTGTGGGAAAAAACATGGTTGTGTCTGTACTTCATAACTGCAGACTCCTTTTTCTGGTCATTGTTTCCTAAACAATAGAGTAGCACAACTATGTGCACAGCATTTACATTGTATTAGGCATTAGAAATACTCTAGAGATGATTTAAAGTATATGGGAGAATGTACATCAGTGATATGCACATATTTTATATCAAGGACTTGAGCATTTACAGATTTTGGTGTTTGCAGGGTGCCCTAGAGTCAATCCGCTAAAGATACCAAGAGACGACTGTATTTCATTTGAATTGCTATTTTGGTCACAAATTTCCTTAAGCTTTATCCCACCCTTGGTTCTCCATGGGACCACTGAGTTATGGGTTTTTCTGTGTTGTTATTGTTTCCTGGAGAGACGTGATGTCCTTTCAAGCTTTCTTCAGTTTTAAAGTTATCACCAGTTATATTAGCAGGATCAACAGACAAAATCTGTTTCCAAAAACCCCTTTTGTTTTGAACCAGTGAGGTACAAAGTCAAGAAATACAAGGGTTAACTCAAGGAAAACAGAATCACGTGCTCTCTTTTGCAAGAACAGTATTTTTTCTAAGACTATTTCATCACTTTGTGGTTTCTTCTATCTTCTTTCACTCTGTTCTCCTACTGACCAGGAGAACTGTCTTGAGCCTCCTTTCTGGTCTGCAGCAGCACACCCAACTCACCACAGTGATCTCTGTCCTAAGCATAAGGGGAGGGAGCAAAAGAATACTGGACTTGGAGGCTAAATTCAGGCATCAAGTTCTAGTTCCACCACTAGTTTTGCAGTCTTAGGTAGGATACCTAAACTCATTCTCTTCCTCTTTGGCTTTCCATTTTAAACTTTTTTAAAAAAAATTTATTTATTTTACTTTAGGTGCATACTATATCTGGCATTTCTCCCCATGTTACCCTCCCCCACCCTCCCCTCCCTCCCTACCCCCCCGCTGTCTCTTCCCTACCCCCCCCCCCCACAACTGTCCCCAGTGTGTGATGCTCCTCCCCCTGAGTCCACATGTTCTCGTTGTTCAACACCCACCTATGAGTGAGAACATACGGTGTTTGGCTTTCTGTTCTTGTGTCAGTTTGCTGAGAATGACGGTTTCCAGATTCATCCAAGTCACTACAAAGGACACAAACTCATCATTTTTTATGGCTGCGTAGTATTCCATGGTGTATATGTACCACAATTTCTTTGTCCAGTCTATCACTGATGGGCATTTGGGTTGGTTCCAGGTCTTTGCTATTGTACACAGGGCTGCAGTGAACATACATGTGTCTTTATAGTACAACGATTTATAGTTCTTTGGGTATATACCCAATAGTGGGATTACTGGGTCAAATGGAATTTCTATTTCTAGATCCTTGAGAAATCGCCACACTGTCTTCCACAATGGTTGAACTAATTTACACTCCCACCAATGGTGTAAGAGTGTTCCTATTTCTCCACATCCTCTCCAGCATCTGTTGTCTCCAGATTTTTTAATGATTGCCATTCTAACTGGCATGAGATGATATCTCAGTGTGGTTTTGACTTGCATTTCTCTAATGACCAGTGATGATGAGAATTTTTTCATGTGTTTGCTGGCCTCATATATGTCTTTTGAAAAGTGTCTGTTCATATCCTTCACCCACTTTTGAATGGGGTTGTTTGTTTTTTTCTTGTATATCTGTTTTAGTTCTTTGTAGATTCTGGATATTAGCCCTTTGTCAGAAGGGTAGATTGCAAAAATTTTTTCCCATTCTGTTGGTTGCCGATTTGTTCTAATGATGGTTTCTTTTGCTGTACAGAAGCTCTGAATTTTAATTAGATCCCATTTATCAATCTTGGCTTTTATTGCCATTGCTTTTGGTGTTTTAGTCATGAAGTCTTTGCCTATGCCTATGTCCTGGATGGTTTTGCCTACGTTTTCTTCTAGTGTTTTTATGGTGTTAGGTTTTATGTTTAAATCTTTGATCCATCTGGAGTTAATTTTAGTGTAAGGTGACAGGTAGGGGTCCAGTTTCTGCTTTCTGCACATGGCTAGCCAGTTTTCCCAACACCATTTATTAAACATGGAGTCATTTCACCATTGCTTGTCAAAGATCAGACGGTTGTAGATGTGTGGTGTTTTTTCGGGGTCTCTGTTCTGTTCCATTGGCCTATGTCTCTGTTTTGGTACCAGTACCATGCTGTTTTGATTACTGTAGCCTTGTAGTATAGTTTGAAGTCTGGCAGTGTGATGCCTCCGGCTTTGTTCTTTTTGCTTAGGATTGTCTTTGCTATGCAGGGTCTTTTGTGATTCCATATGAAGTTTAAAGTGGTTTTTTCCAGTTTTGTGAAGAAGGTCATTGGTAGCTTGATGGATAGCATTGAATCTATAGATTACTTTGGGCAGTATGGCCATTTTCATGATATTAATTCTTCCTAACCATGAGCATGGAATGTTTCTCCATCTGTTTGTGTCCTCTCTTATTTCGTTGAGCAGTGGTTTGTAGTTCTCCTTGAAGAGGTCCTTTACATCCTTTGTTAGTTTTATTCCTAGTTATTTTATTCTCTTTGTAGCAATTGTGAATGGGAGTTCGCTTTGATTTGGCTCTCTCTTTGTCTGTTATTGGTATATAGGAATGCTTGTGATTTATGCACATTGATTTTGTATCCTGAGACTTTGCTGAAGTTGCTTATCAGTTTGAGAAGATTTTGGACTAAGATGATGGGGTCTTGTAGTTATACAATCATGTCATCTGCAAATAGAGACAGTTTGACTTCCTCCTTTCCTAATTGAATACCCTTTATTTCTTTTTCTTGCCTAATTGCTCTGGCTAGAACTTCCAATACTATCTTGAATAGGAGTGGTGAGAGAGGGCAACCTTGTCTAGTGCCTGATTTCAAAGGGAATTCTTCCAGCTTTTGCCTGCTCAGTATGATATTGGCTGTAGGTTTGTCATATATAGCTTTTATCATTTTATGATAGGTTCCGTCAATACCTACTTTATTGAGAGTTTTCAGCATGAAGGGCTGTTGAATTTTATTGAAAGCCTTCTCTGCATCTATGGAGATAATCATGTGTTTTTTGCCTTTGGTTCCGTTTATGTGATGGATTACATTTATGGATTTGCGTATGTTGAACCAGCCTTGCATCCCCCGGGATGAAGCCTGCTTGGTCATGATGGATAAGCTTCTTGATGTGCTGTTGCAATCTGTTTGCCAGTATTTTATTGAAGATTTCTGCGTCGATGTTCATCATGGATATTGGCCTGAAGTTTTCTTTTTTAGTTGAGTCTCTGCCTGGTTTTGGTATCAGGATGATGTTGGTCTCATAAAATGAGTTAGGGAGGATTCTCTCCTTTTGTATTGTTTGATACAGTTTCAGAAGGAATGGAACTAGCTCCTCTTTGTACATCTGGTAGAATTCGGGTGTGAACCCGTCTGGACCTGGACTTTTTTTGATTGGTAGGCTATTGATTGCTGCCTCTACGTCAGCCCTTGTTATTGGTCTATTCAGGGTTTCAGCTTCCTCCTGGTTTAGTCTTGGTAGAGTACAACTATCTAGGAATTTATCCATTTCTTCCTGGTTTACTGGTTTATGTGAGCAGAGCTGTTTGTAGTAATATCTGATGGTAGTTTGTATTTCTGTGGGATCAGTGGTGATATCCCCTTTATTGCTTTTTATTGCATCTATTTGATTCTTCTCCCTTTTCTTTTTTATTAATCTGGCTAGTGGTCTGTCTATTTTGTTGATCTTTTCAAAAAACTGGATTTATTGATTTTTTGAAGGGTTTTTTGTGTCTCTATCTCCTTTAGTTCTGCTCTGATCTTAGTTATTTTTTGTCTTCTGCTAGCTTTTGAGTTTTTTTCATCTCGCTTCTCTAGCTCTTTCAATTTTAATGATAGGGTGTCGATTTTAGATCTTTTCTCTCTTCTCTGGTGGGCATTTATTGCTATAAATTTCCGTCTCAACACTGCTTTAAAGGTGTCCCAGAGATTCTGGCAAGTTGTGTCTTCATTCTAGTTGGTTTTGAAGAGCATCTTTATTTCTGCCTTCATTTCATTGTTTATCCAGTCGACACTCAGAAGCAAGTTGTTTAGTTTCCAAGTGGTTGTGCAGGTTTGAGTGTGTTTCTTGATCCTGAGTTCTAGTCTGATTGCCCTGTGGTCTCATAGACTGTTTGCTATTATTTCTGTTCTTTTACATTTGCTGAGGAGTGATTTGCTTCCAATGATGTGGTCAATTTTAGAGTAAGTGCAATGTGGTGCTTAGAAAAATGTATATTCTGTGGATTTGGGGTGGAGCGTTCTGTATATGTGTATTAGGTCCACTCGGTCCAGCTCTGCATTCAAGTCCTGGATATCCTTGTTAATTTTCTGTCCCATTGATCTGTCTAATATTGACAGTGGAGTGTTGAAGTCTCCCACTATTATTGTGTGGGAGTCTACATCTTGTTTTAGGTCATTAAGAACTTGCTTTATGTATCTGGGTGCTCCTGTGTTGGGGGTGTATATATTTAGGATAGCTAGCTCTTCCTGTTGGATCGATCCTTTTACCATTATGTAATGTCCTTCTTTGTATCTTTTGATCTTTGTTGGTTTGGAGTCCATTTTATCAGAGACTAGGATTGCAACCCCTGCTTTTTTTGTTCTCCATTTGCTTGGTAAATCTTCTTCCATCCCTTTATTTTGAGTCTGTGTGTGTCTTTGTATGTGAGATGGGTTTCCTGAATACAGCACACTGATGGGTTCTGATTTTTTATCCAGTTTGCCATTCTGTGTCTTTTGATTGGGGCATTTAGGCCATTTACATTCAATGTTAATAATGTTATGTGTGAATTTGATCCTGCCATTTTGTTATTGGCTGGTTTTCTTTCCCATTAGTTGACTCATTTTCTTCATTGCATTTTTGGTCTTTGCCAACTGGTTTGCTTTTGCAGTGACTGGTACTTGTTCCTTTCCATGCTTAGTGTTTCTTTCAGGAGCTCTTGTAGGGCAGGTCTGGTGGTGACAGACTCTCTCAATAATTGCTTGTCCGTAAAGGATTTTATTTTTCCTTCACTTATGAAGCTTAGTTTGGCTGGATATGAGATTCTGAGTTGAAAGTTCTTTTCTTTAAGGATGTTGAATATTGGCCCCACTCTCTTCTGGCTTGTAGGGTTTCTGCCAAGAGATCTGCTGTGAGTCTGATTGGCTTCCCTCTGTGAGTGACCTGACCTTTCTCTCTGGCTACCCTTAGCATTTTTCCTTCATTTCGACCCTGGTGAATCTGATAATGATGTGCCTTGGGGTTGCTCTTCTTGAGGAATATCTTTGTGGAGTTCTCTGTATTTCTTGAATTTGAAATTTGGACTGCCTTGCTAGGCTTGGAAAGTTCTCCTGGATAATATCTTGGAGCGTGTTTTCCAGCTTAGATTCATTCTCCCATCATATTCAGGTACACTGATCAAGTGTACATTAGGTCTTTTCACATAATCCCGTATTTCTTGGAGTCTTTGTTCATTTCTTTTCACTCTTTTTTCTTGTCTTGCCTTCTCTTTTATTTCATTCAGTTGATCTTCAATCTCTGATATCCTTCCTTCTGCGTGATCGATTTGGCTATTAAAACTCGTGTTTGCTTCACGCAGTTCTCATGCTGTGTTTTTCAACTCCATCAAGTCGTTTATGTTCTTCTCTAAGCTGGTTATTTTAGTTAGCATTTTGTCTAACCTTTTTTTAAGGTTTTTGGTTTCTTTGCATTGTTAGAATATGTTCCTTTAGCTCAGAAAAGTTTGTTGTTATCCACCTTCTGAAGCCTGTTTCTGTCAATTCGTCACACTCCGCGGTCAAGTTGTGATCCTGTGTTGTTGAGCAGTTGTGATCCCTTGAAGAAGAGGTGTTCTGATCTTTGATGGTTTCATCTTTTTTGCGCTGGTTTTTTTCCCATCTTTGTGGATTTACCTGGCTGTGGTGTCACAGAGCTGCTTGATGAGTTCGCTTGTCTGCCTGTGGGGGGCACTACTGGGTTTCTAGGGACTCCTTCAGGTTACTAGGGAAGCTTCCTGTATCTTTTTTGTTTATACTGGGAGATTAGGCCCACCTCTTCTGCTGACCTGCAGGCACTGCTGGGTTGTCAAGAATACCATCCTATTACTGCATAGGCTTCCAGTGTTTTTTGTTAAAACATGTAGCCCAGTCCCACCCCTCTAGTGGTGGGTTGTGCCCTTCCTCCACTGGGCTGAATCATTCAGGTTCATCTCAGACTGTGGCACTGGCTGTGCAACCCACTAGAGTCAGCGCTTCAGCCCTCTGGGGTTTGTAGGGGAGGATAGAGACCCACCCAGCCGCACCCAGCGTTTCCCACTTTCAGCTTCCTCTCTCACTGGTCATGGAGTAGGGGCCCACCCAGCTGCTCCCACTTATAGCTCCCTCTCTCTCTGGATGGGGGGAGGGGGCAATAGCTCAGTCCACAGGCTCTTATTCAACTCCATGCTTGTAATTCCAGGTGCTTGACTGGCAAAGATCCCCCTGTTCTATGTATTGCTGAGGCTTTTAGGGAAGTGCTGTATCTGGACCGGAGTGCCAGAGGGGGAGCCTCAGACTCGCTGGTCAGATGCACTTTCTGGGTGAAGCAGTACCCCTCCCCACCTCGGTCCGCCCTGAGTGGGCTTTGCTTGCCGTTGGACCAGACCCATTGAAATGCACCTGGTACCTTGGTTGGAGCTAGGAGATCTCTGGATTTCTGCATCTCTCTCGCTGGGTGTTATGCACTGGAGTTGTGTCTAATCGGCCATCTTGGGTCCTCTCCATTTTAAACTTTTAAATAATTTTATCAGAATAATGCGTTTTTATCAAATGCATACATAAAGTATCAAATACAATAGAAGTTATTTTTACTGGCCTCCTATGTGATTTGCCTGATTGAGCAACTCTCTCCCTTCCCTAGTATATCCTACTGACTGATGCTCACAGAAGTTCAGGACCCTATGCTCTCTAGCCTACCTGCAAACTTCTGATCCCTCTTGTGAAGATATATGTGGACCAAGAGTCAGTGGTATTTGTCCCCAGATCTGCTGTGCCAGTTTCGCTTATTCATGTAATTATTCAATGATTATTGTGTAAATCAATGACATATTGTGTAAAAGAGAATTGCTGTTTCTATTAAAATGTTTTGTAAAGACTCAATAAAGTTGAGTTACTAAAAATAAAAGGCTGTAGAATTATATATGAGCAAGATAGTGGTAAAATATTGGGGAAAACTTAAATCTAAAAGGATTCTGCTTTGTGCCTTTAAGTTTTCAATCTACTTTAATGAAACAGAAACTAAGAAATATAGATGATGATGATTATGGGTGTAGTTTATATAAGGAAATGAAGAACTCGAAACATTTGGCTATATTCTATATGCAGAAACCCTGGTAGTATTCCCATGGGATTCTTATGATATTAAATTTGGTAAGGTTCACATAGTGCACTCAGCAGCATGTCTGATATTTAATGAGCATTCAATCCATGTTAGCTATTATTGTGGTTATTATTGATTTAATAATTGTGGATCCAGCCAATTTTGAAAGAAATGCAAAAAAAAAAAAAAAGGCAAGGTGAGACCAAATCAATATTTCAAAAGAAAATATTGGGAATAAACTTTTAAATCCAGCAACCCAAGGGCCTAAACTTCACTGTGATGATTTTTTTCTTTGCATCCAAATATCTGTGTATAAAATTAAGAGTATATTGATAATCAGACATCTACAGGGTTAGCTGGAAAAACAAATCCTGATTCATTATTGAAAATAAGGCCTTGGCATGCCAAATGTAACCCTATTTCAATTTTAATAACAAACTGCCACATAGCCTTAGGAAGATGTCTAACCTTTTCTTATCCTTGTATTCTCAGTTAGATAAGGATGATGACAAACAACTAAATTAATTTATCACGTGGCCAGAAGAATGATTTTGAATTCTTTGAGAAAAGTACACTATGGTTGTATTTGCATTCTCTCACTTGAGTGTGAGCTCTACCTGGCTCAGTGCTGTGTGAAGCTCTCCAACCCTCAGGATAAGGATCAGTGAAATGCTAATTTTTTTAAAAATTAAATTTTCATCAAAGCTCTAGACCTATTCACTTATTATGATGTTTATGCCAAGTTTCAACAGGTAAAACATGCTTCACCACAAAAAACAATGAAGATCAGAATAAGTTATAGGATGAAAGAGAAAGATTCTATTTTATTTGATTATCTATGCCACTAAATTAAGTCTTAATTCTTTTTCAATCTTGGAAACACAATATAGTAACAGATATACTGGATATGAAGTTTAAACTCATTAATTTTAGTGGGTCTGCCCAAACCCAATTAATTTCAGTTTGTGAAGCAATCCCCATTGTTGGGGTTTCAAGTTATTTTCATAGTTGACCATGGAAGAAGATGCATAGCTATTTAATATATGATCTTGTAGCTAGTCAGTCAGTCTATATTGATTGCATGGACTGAGCCTAACATCCTACGTATTTATGCACAAATATAGAGAGAAATCACAATAATTTAGAAGATATAGTTAAAACCTTTAAAGAGCTATATACTCTATTACTATTATTGGGAGGTAGAAGAGGACACTTTTCCTTAGGAGACAATTCAAAAGATCAAAATAAATTATATTTATTTTCCTATCATTTAACCTATCCTTAAAGAAATATGTCTTTCAAAAATTTAAGTTAATTCAATATATATTTATGCATAAGACTAAACTAGATTCAGAGAAGTTAAAAAGAGGAACTAGACTAGATCATCCCAGTTTTCAATAAGTTTGCTATAGTGGGGGAGACAGGCATTTGTCTAACTAGTATACTTTCATCCATGATGTGTGGAGAGACAAACTAGACCAGGGGAAGAATTACCAATACCTGAGTGTACTCTCATTGTAATGTCCTAATATTAGGTTTCCAGACACCCTTAAGAAATTGCTAGATTTGCACAACCTTCATATTTGAGCCATCATGGAAATGGAGAAAGAGCCTTTTATATCCACATTGTTTAAGGAAATGACTTGATCATTAAAAGTCAGATAGCTTAAAAGCAGTGTCTGATGAGAACAATCTCTCACACAATCAATAAGCAACTTACCAGCATATCATAAGGTATAAAAAAGGACATGCATTTGACTTTTTGAATAACCAGCTTTTCCATACTTATTTATTTCCTTCCTTGATTCACTGACAGCCTACATAAATAATGATAATAAGCCGGATAAAATCAATTTTGTATGGAGGAAGATTTTGAGTTCTAGTCTAAACAGTGTTCTTATCACTAAGCCATGAGAGTGTGACCTTAATCATGCTACCATTACCTGGGTGAACAGGTAAATATAGAGTTGCAATTACAATAAAGTGGGTTGGAGCAATGCATTACATATCCAGGTCCAGCCCCAGGGGGATGAGCTGTACTGAAGGACCTATAACTTACTGATGAGCTATATAAATGACTCATAAATACCTGCATCCAAAATACAGATATTACTAAATCAAGTAGAATGGCCAATACCTTATACCAAGAAGTGCATAACAATAAAATTCAAAATGCCCTTGGATGTATGTTTTAAATCATTCTAAAAATAGAATAGCATATCATTGATGCAAATATAAACTGGTATTTTTTGGCACACATGAAATTTGCTAAAAAATAATTTAAAAGACAAGTGCCAGCAAGATTTTTATCTCAATTAGGGTTAACAAAGCGATATTATAAATGAGTCACACTAGGTGATTTAAATGGGGCAGGATAGCAAGACAGACAATTAATCCTACCATTGCTTAAGCCACACCATCCTTGAGTATTCATTCAAGTTTTAGTCAACATATTTTGAAAGATATTTTTTAAAAGGCATGCAGAGAGCAAAGCATTACCTATATATTTATAAAATATAGAATAGAATATGTTAATATATGTAAATGTATTATATAATATATATTTCATTATAGTTATATATTATATAAAATATGTGGTATGCCATACATTATACATGTTACAATATGTTATATTATATATAATATATATTTTATATATAGACATCTTTATATATATAATGTCATTTAAGGAAAGAAATGGAACCATGTAACCCAAAAAGCCAAAAACTAAGTAGTCATGTAGTTGCATTCTTATGGCTCTGTAAAATTGTTCTCAGAATGAGCTGAGGCTCTCCTCCCTGTAGGTGACTGAGTGAGAAGAAATATACTATGTTACAATAGGCCAACTTCATCTGGCAAAGAGGCCCTGGATAATCACCATGAAAAATCATTGGTTCAAGGAAAACCTCAAGACTTCTTTCTTGCAGCTGTTTACTACAGAATAAACTATCATTAATTCTGGATAATTTAAATATCTATGGGGTTGCTTCCCTCAGAGCCCTCTTCTTTATCCTAGCTTTCTGTTCATCTACTCTTCCAAGCTTCCCAAACTAAGGCATCCAACAGTAGGCCACTAATACTCAATGCCAGGAGCTGCACATGGCATTTCCATCTCAATTTCACCCAAAGACATTGAGCCCAAGTACTCAGTTTTACACAAAGATTTTATTAAGTGAAAATGCCATTGTATATTAGCACATTGGTCTGTTATGGGGTGGAATGCTGATAATCAAAGGAAATCATCTTCCTTTTGATGCTTATTTTCCAATTCTATCCACCCCCTGAGTCCCCAGCTCCATCTCCCTCCCACAAAGAGTACAGGCTCAAAGCCCAGGATTTTCTATAGCAAATTTTGATGGTAATGCCAGATTTCCTAATAAGTGACACCAAGCTTAATCAGGCCAGAAACACAAAAGATGACACATGTATTTTATGACCCTCTCCCTTCCCATAATTTTCCTTGTTACAAATAAAATATTAGAAACTTTGAGGCATCTTTGTGTAGAATTTGTGTAAATGTCTTTGGATGTGATAGTAATATATGAATTTCTCTCGTCTTCTTTTTCAGGATGGGGGACCAGTGAAGTACTTGCGGCCTGTACCCAGAATCAGTGAGTAACTTCCTCATAATGTTTGAGTCTTGGGTAGTTATAGATAAGCAGAGCAACAAGTAGACAATCTGAAAACCTCATTGTGTTGCTTTTAAGCACCTGTCCTGGTGATGATAACCATCCCCAGAAAGAACAGCCTAGGTGGCATTGTTGGGGTGCATAAAGTCTTGAAGGGTGGGGGAGAAAAACAAGCAAACCATCATCCTTGTCCTCAAGGAATTTACAAAGGAAACTAAAGGCTCTGAAGATTGATTTCAGTTATATATAGGTTGTTGTTTACCTTATTTGAAAAAGTTTACATATTTTTCTATTTTTATTTTTAAAGTAACACTTTCCTGGCACATTGCACAATAGTCTATTTTTTTAAATGTCTTCCTCTATGAATAGAGTAAAGCCTCATTAATTCAGATACTGCTAATATGCCATTCTTGACAATTTGATCTAGATTAAACTGAAATTTAGCTTTGAATTGTCTGCAAGGAATGGATTTGCTAAGTGAAATAAAATATTTGTAACCAATGTAAAAAGAATACGTTGTTTTCATGGCTTTAGCATGCAGTGGTCTTTAGGCAAAAAGATTCAGCTGTAAAATAAGGATTATTAAGGTCAATAAGTAGACGTTCCCTTAGACAGACTTTATTGGCAGATAATAGTATTGAAAGTGATAAAACAATGTTGCTTTCAATAAATTCTGACTTCTCTAATTCAGGCTAGATCTTCCTCTCCTCTTTTCCAAACTAATTATTCTAATCGAATAAAGTTTACTATTGTGTGGATGAAGTATTTAGTAATAGAAGAAGATCAATTCTTATTATCTTAAAAATCTATAAATATAAATTTTAATTTTCAGATGCTTATCTGTAATGTTGATCACCTAGATGACAGAAGTGTATTTACAAGAAAAATGATGTATTATTCCATTTTCTTTTTTGTGGTCTCATATGGAAAATTTTTTTTTTTCATTTAAAACTCAACATTTTTGCAAAGCAAGCAAGTCAGATTCCCAGGGTGATAGCAAAGATTTGAGGTGAGGGAAAAAAACAAAATCAGATCATGCCCTCCTTGCAGTATGTTGACAAATTGGAGTAGTAACTGAGTCACCATGCATTCATGTATTCCTTTATTCATTCAACAAACACTTAGCCAAGGGCCATGTTTATTGCATCAAGGGATGTAGAGATAGATAAAATTCTCTCTTGTCTTTGTTGTGCTGGTATCCCATAAGTTGAGACAGAGATAGAGACAAATGACTTTCTCATGTGATAAGCCATGTGTTATCCCAATAAACAGAGTACTTCAGGAATGCACAGAATACACCATTAAATCGAACAGGAAGAGTTGGGGAAATATTAGGTAATAGTTATAACACTTGAACTGATTCTTAAAGAATGAATAGAATTTCTACAAGTAGAGAAAAGGAAGGACAGCATTTCAAGCAGTACAAGCAAAAGCATGGAGACATCAAAGTACATCAGTTGCTCAAGTAAAACAACGTAGACTTAGAGTTAGTTGTATAGAGCTGAGGGAATGTGGGAGTAGCATATGGTCTATACATAAAGGTATATTGCCAGGAAAAGATGCCCTTTAAGTGGTCACAAACAGCGGAGTTCAGAGAGAGAAAGATTTGAGAGTCATTTGCATGGAGAGTTGAAATGTGAAGAGATGGAAATAAATAAGATCACTCAAGGGCACAGGAGAGAACTTTTAGGAATACAGAATCAGCTTCTTCCTGAGACAGGAGAAAAGGATGGGTGGGGAAAAACTAAGATCAGTTTAAAGATGGGTATAAAGAAATTTGAGGGACTTTATGTCTGAAAGCTTCCATTTTCTTGCCACTATACTGTGAGTAAGAGTGGGATGTAGAATAGGAGGACACAAGTTTGAAACCTAATTCAGCCACCCATGAACAATGCAACATGGGGAGGTCATATAACCCCTGTAAATTTCCATTTTTCCATCTGTGAAATGGGGGGAAATAACATGCAATTCATAGTCAGAGAACTTTATAACACATGAGGAAGCACTTTATAAACTATAATACACTTGGCCAGAACACATGCTGGATGAGTCACTGAGCTCTTGTTTATTAAACAGGGATAAGCTGGGCATGAAGGCATGTCCCTATCATGCTAGCTGCTCAAGAGGCTGAAGTGGGGGGGATTGCTTGAGACCAAGAGTTCAAGATTGTAGTGTGTGATGATTATTGTACCTGTAAACAGCCATGCAGTCCACTCTGGGCAACACAGTGAGATCCTATCTCTAAAAACATCAAATAAAATAAGGAAAATAGCACATAGCTTACATGGGTTACTGAAGACATTAAAGATAAGATATGCACCATGTGTGCTCTTCTGTGAATAAGAGCTTGTCTCTTGGGAAAGAAAAAAAACTGCAATGGGGGAAACAAGACAAGAAAGAGACATGGAAAAATGTTTTTGAGCAGAATTAAAAGCCCATCCTGAAAACATGGGTTTGCAGGTACAGCCACACCTATGTACTCTGGAGCAGCTGAAATGAAAGAGTTGATGGTCTGGGGTTGAGGTAGATCAAAGCAGGTATATTAGTGGCTGAGAGCAAGTGCCATTGAGGGGACAATTGGAAAGGTTTGCCAATGCAGATCCCAGAATTTTAGAGGCCTTGTTCTCTGGCCTCAGCCCTGGTTTGGCAGAATGATGCCCTTCTATTCAGAGTCCGCAGCCTGTGGTCCTATGACTTGTTGTTGTCAAGAAAGTGAGTGGCTTACACGAAAGATTGAGCATCCAGATGTCTCCAGGGTTATATGCTCTCACCATTAGCTAAGCTCCAGCCCTGACACTACTGCTCAGAGTAGGACAGTGGCCAGCCAGACCCCACCTGACCCTCCTACCCTCTCACCTCCCACCCTTGGCTCACATCCCAACTACAGCCTATTCCCAGCCTCCTCTTCCACTTGAACTTTCATTCTTCCCTAGCACATAAAGCAGTAAAAAAGCTGTTCACCTCCTCTGGAATGGAAAAGTAAAGTTTGGCCAACTATTAATAAAATGGAGCCAGACTGCATGCTACCTACCCCTCATACCTTTAACACCAAGTTTAAACCTCATTCCAGAATTTGCTGGTTGCAACAGGCAAGACTGCACTTCCTCCCACACATGGAAGTAAGTTATCTCACCATCCACTAGGAAAATGTTCAATGTCCTCTTAAAATGTTTAGTGAGCCTTGGGGACCCCAAGAGAGAGTTGCCAAGATCTATCTTGATAGTTACTAAACTTACCTCTGAGAGAGATTTGAACTGCTAGAGCTTTCATCTTCAATTTGCCAAATGGCAGTAATAAAGGAAATATAGGCTATCTCTTGCACATTACTGACTTCTATTTTAATTAATGTAAGACACATTTCTCATTTGGGAACATGGTTGATTCACTCAGTCAATGGTTATTCATTAAGGATATACCAAATGCAAGGTGCTAGCTCCTAGTCAAGATCCTCGGAGATCATAATGAATATAAACAGCTCCCATGAATAATATTTGAAACATCAGGAAAAACCTATACAATTAGACAAAATTCCAGGTTCCCATGAAAAGGCAATTCCTAAGACTAATTAGGGATTGAGAAACCCAGAGCATTTTCTTCTCTCTTTTCAGCCTTGGCTCCCAAAGCCCACTCTTCTGTGACTACCAACATGAATTATATGAAATTCACCTCCAAGCACCTTGCTTCCTGTACATTTCTTTCAGTCCGCTGTGGTAACTTGCTAATGTGCAGATTGCCCCAGGACACCTTAACACCCCTAACCCCACAGGTGGGACTTCCCTACACAGCATAAGCCACACTAACGTGCAGCCCTGCCTTTCCCAGGGTACAAAGCACCAAATAATGTGTCTCCTAATACGATTTCAGACAGGGTACTCTCTCCCATTCCACAAAAGCACATCAATCCTTTCTCCAAGGTGCTTTAATCTAATGTCATGCCAACCAGCCCCCCAGTGCCCTCTACAACTCCCATTTTATTTCTGCCTGGTGTGTATGCAGTCTTCATTCTAGATCTGCTCAAGAAAGCAACTCACCTCTCATTAAAAACAAATGCAAAGACAAATATCTATTTATTTTATTTCTTTAACCCTAATTGCACCGTCCTTCTGGTTCCTCCTGTAATCAACTTGTCTCCCATTTCTGGGTTTTTTGTGTATGTTCTTCTTTACTCTTATTTCTATCCTTTACACATCTTACAGGTTTTAGTAACTCTTGGAATATGGCCTTTTGGTTTATTTCCCACTTAGAAGAACACAAGACTCATCCATTCAGTGGCAACGCCAACATTAGGGAAAGGTGAGCAGTGGCATGCCATTAACATGTTTTTCTCATTTTTTTGCCATGTAGTGAAGCAGTGTTCGATTTGGACCAGTTCTTTGGGTCCTTGACAGCAAGAATACAGCCCAGACTAGCATTTAGATTTGGAGATCTTGATAAAGTGTTCAAAGCAGAGTCTAAAACTTGACTCTTCTGATTCTGACTCTTATACGTCCCTAGGCCTCCATTTACTGGGACTGAAAGAAAATACCTTTCTGCTATTTTGTAAGTGGAGAGCAATTCAAAATCATTTCTTAGGGTCATTGAACTGAGAAATGTTCCTTGGAATTTCATGAAGAAAATCTTGAGACAGGGTTTATGTACCGGCAAAAGGATACACATATTCAAGGGTAATACCTTTTTACGTATTGATAGCATACTCTCTCTTGGAGTAGAGGGCTGCTTTTGTGCCAAGCTGCAGTGCCATGTGATTTTAAAGCTAGAATTGCTCCTCTCAGGCTACTGCAGGTCCACACACTGGCACTTGGTCCCCCAGAGCTTCGCATTTGGTAGGCACGTTCTCCTGGGCACTGTTCCTGAAAATGACTATTGTTTGCCTGTACTCAGTGTCCTTGCACTCATTTGGCAAAGGAGGGAGGTGCATCGTATTCATAGGTGCTGCTGATTGCAGAGAGACAGCTGCCATGCATAAGTCAAGACTCCAGCTTCACATGGGGAACGGCTCAGGATATTTTCTGGGACACATGTTGCCATATCCTCTGCACCAGTTTCTCCGAAGAAGGTAGTATGGTGTTAGAATCAAGGGTGTTGTGATGAAGGTTAGAGGGTAAAGAGGGCAGGTACCCTCTCCTAAGTGTCCTTGTCTGGCAGGCCCACTCCCCTGCTCTCCGGCTTGCCTGGGGGATGTCTCCCATTGTCAGTCTGAACATTCTTTTCTGTAAATCCAGGATTACCAAAGCTGGTAAGAAAGGATAGAGACTTTTCTGCAGCCTTCCTAAGCTTTTGTGAGAATTAAGCCTTACAAATCTTATAAGAATTGATGAACATGATGATATTTTTAAAAATTCAGCATAAATCTTCAGATTCGTAGCCCGACAATCTCAACTGAAAAGCCCTTAGCCTGCAAGGGAAAGAAAAAGTACTGTTTGCCAGCCTTATCTACTCTCAGACCAAGCCTCAATTTTCCAACAGTTTGTATATTCTGCACACACTGGGGCTGTCCTTCTCACACATATAAAAATAAACTGTGAAGTTATTGGGTTTTTTTTCTTTTGTAGGGGGAAAGGGCTGTATATGATTATTCTTGTATGGAAATAATTAGCAAAGAAAAAGTGGCACCCCACAGTTAATTTAGCTATTCTCTTAAATATTTTCCTGGTACCTGAATTACATGACCATAATATTTTAATAAGCTGATCAGTAATTTTTCTCCTTCACATTGAGGTTCGGAGTAATCTAGAGGGTCAAGGTTTTCAATCTTTTTCTCTCGCATTAAAATGATCTGTCATTTCTATCGTGACTATACTCAAAAGTCAATTTTTGGGGCCTTGTTAAAGTGCCCTATAGAATAATTCAGTGGTGACGGGGCTGAAGCTCTTCTCAAAGTGTAACTACTCCCCTTGCTGGCGTACTGTGGCAATGACATCCATCTCTGAAACTTTAATCTTGATTCTGGACAAGGATTTTTGGTTTTGGTTTCTGTAATCTTTATGTTTTTGAACTTCACAATAAATTGAGGCTTAAACTAATAAAACTGGATGCATTAATGTTGTCATCATACTTGATAAACTCAGTTGTTAAATTTATAAAATACAAGAATTTTTAAAATGTCTCACATGCCTAGAAAGTAGGGAAATATTCCAAATGGTATTCAGTAATACAGTTTTTAACAAAATAATAGAATCTCTTAATTTTAAAATTGATGTATAATTTACAATAAAATGCACAAATCTTAAGTGTTTTCTCAATCCAGTAAATTTTGAGGATTGTGCACACCTGTATGCCAGCCACCAAAAATAAGGTATTGAATCTCACACCCTAAATAGTTTTCTCTTTGCCATTTCCAGTCAATTCTAATTCAGAACCTCATCACCTACCTCCCTACCCCTCTTCCACCTTCTCACTACTTCCCAGGAAACCACTTCTTACATATTTCACCATAGTTTCGCTTGGCCTATTCTTGGACTTAATATAAGTGGAATCACACAGCATGTACCTTGTAAAGCCCCCTTTCACATGCCATAATATTTTTGAGATTGTTGCGTATATCAGTTGTTCATTTCCTTTTTATTGATGTGTGATATTCCACTGTATGACTACACTACAAATTACTTATCCATTATCTTGTTTTTGATGTTTGGATTGTTTTTAGTTTGGGGCTATTATGAATAGGACTGCTAGGGACATTTTTATACAGATCTGTTTGCGAATATGATGTTTTTTGATTTATCATGGGGCTATGTCCCAAGAAGCCCATCATAAGTCAAAAACATCGTATGTTGAAAATGCATTTAATACCCCAATAAACTCATAATAAAGTAAAAATAAAATCACAAGTTGACCATTGTAAGTCCAGATACTCCTTGACTTCCAATGGAATTATGTCCCAGTAAACTCATGGTAAAGTCAAAAATCCTAAATCAAACCATCATAAACCCAGGACTGTCTGTATATGTTTTTATTCCTGTTGAATAAATACCAAGGAGTGGAATTGCTAGACCATAGGTAAATGTCATTTGGGAATTTGTAAGAAACTCCCAACCAGTGATGTTGAAAGTTCCACCAGCTCCTTATCTTCATCAATCGTGACTGGGAAATGGTGTCACTTGTGGATTTAATATGCATATCTCTGGTGGCAAATGATGTTGATCATCTTTTTATGTACTTGTGCCTGTTTGTATGTTTTCTTTTTTACAAAATGTTCAAGTTTTTTCTCATTTTTATTGGATTGCTTGTCGTTGATTCTAGGAATTCTTCATATATTCGGGCTAGCAGTCCTTTGTCAGATACATGTATTGTGAATATTTTCCCAGTTTGTGTATTTGCATATTTACTTTATTAAAAGTGCCTTTTGATGAGCAAAAAAAATTTAATTTTGATAAAGACAATAAATTAGTTTTCTCTATATGGTTAATTCTTTTTAGTATCTTGTCTAAGAAATTTTACCCCAAGTTTACCCCAAGGTTGTGAAGGTATTCTGCCACAACTCAAAAAGGGGTAATAGTAACTTGTAAAATCAGGAATAATAATAGTAAGGACAGTTTGCAGGCAAACAAAGAGGCATGTTTATAGTGACTGAAACACAGGGATGTCTCACTACTGTCATAAATTTGTAGTTAACTGTTAATTTTCCAATGTCTCCTTGGTTCATTCTCTTTTTTCTGAGAAATATAAAGTAGAAATAGAAATCGGAGCGTTTTGAAAATTGTCAGACTTGAAGTACTAGAAAAATCTCAATGTGAGGTTTGAATGTCCCATGTATGATAATGACTTCAGATAATGATCTTTATATTACAAGTGATTTTAAAGTATTATTCACTGTCTTTTAGTAAGGACTCCAGTCCAGGGAGCCAGAACATACTATTTCTGTTCTTTATCCTCACCTTTGCAGCAAAAGGATGATGGCAAATTATCAAACTCTCCTGATAATATTATGTATTGCATATAGTGATTTAACACTGTAAATCAGTATTTAAATGAAGTCTTCAATATCATACATGTGTACTATATCAACATAGTTGTAGATGCTATATATCTATCAACATAGTTGTAGATGCTATATATCTATCAACATAGATATAGATGTAGAAAGAGATAGTATATCTATAAATATGTAAAGTCTTCAATATCATGCATTCTATATCAACATAAATATATACATACACACACACTATATAGAGAGAGATTGATATAGGTACGGATATATAAAACACCCTCATTACCTTTATTAAGATAATGTTTTAATATTACCTAGAGCTTAGGAAAGCTCTAACACTGTTTCCTTTGATTAGTGTTTATTGACCCATATTGTGCTAGACACTGGATATACAGTGGTGAGCAAATGACCAGATACCTGACCTCTGGGAGTTTACTGTCTAATTGAGGGGGAGAGTTAATCAAGTAAACAAAGGTAGTTTTTTATTTTGTTAGATTCTCTGCAGGGAAGCTACAGGGTGCTGTAAAGACAGGAACAGGGGCTGCCTGTACAGGTGGCATCTAATCATAAACTTGGATCAAGAGGGACCCAACCATGTAACCAGTGGAGAACACCACTCTGCAGGAGAAGCAGCAAAGGTGAAATCCTTAGGCAGGTCAGAGCCATGAGTTCTAAGCCAAGGTAACAGGAGAGGAGAGAAACAGGTAGGGTGGGATAGGAGAGAGGCGGTGGTGAGCATGCTGGTCATGCTCAGGGGTGATATCAATGCAGACTGCTCTGCCTTTCAGCAGCTTATAAGCCAAGCCACTCTCCTTACAAAAGACGCATGACGTGTTTATAGCCAGAATAAGCCAGAATTAATACTTTTGTTTAGAGTGCCCAAAAAGCAACTTACATTTGTAAGTGATGACTTGATAGTCCATGGCTGGGATCACCAGGGTCAGAATTCTCAAGACAAGAGGTCTATAGAAGGGTGAGACAGAAAGGGGGTTTGAATTTAGGTTCACCAAGTGGGTTTGAATTTAGGATCCACATCAGGTAGGTACGTGTGCACGCATATATTGAAGAAGTTTGTAGAAGGTCACGTGTCACATGATTAGGCTGAAGCAAAGTCTTAAAATAATGTCTAGGACTTAGACTGTGACCTTGCAAGGGACACAAAATCTCACATACACCATCAATCTGAGACAGGCAATATGGACTGCAGAGAAACAAGAAGCAGAGAATTATACTAAAAAGGGTTTTAAAGAATTCATAGAAATTATGCAGAGTGATAAAGAAAAGAAGACCTGAAACCATGTGTGGAATCCTCTACCCTTTAGTCAGCCTAGTCTATTGGAGTACAGGAGCCCCTGCATGACCCTCTCTGTGACGTTTGAATTTTTCAAGCCATTATTATTTCCTGCTATTAGGAAGTATGTACACATGCACTGGCACATGTCCCTCCACACAGAGTCTCCAGAGAAGCAAGGGTGTGTGTGACTAGAAGCTCCCAACAAGGCTGCGGGCAGGCAAATGAATGAGCTGGGTACAGAGTTCAAAGTCAGTGTCACTTCTTTGATTCCACGCCCTATACTGTCCAGGCAGTTTGCCTTCCTCTTCTCAGGTCCTTTCCCTCACACTCTCCCAAGGATGCACAGTGTCTGCACACACACACACACACACACACACACACACACACAACTCCCTCTCTGGTGATGAGTTAAACTTGGGAAAATAAAAAGTGTGTTTCTTTACACTGAAAAATTGGAGAAATGTGCCAGGATGACTAATCATGGCGAATGAAATTCCAGGCGGTTGAGCTTGCAGCACAGCCAGAATGCACCAGCTACAAGAATGCCTTAGCAGGGAACTCCAGGAATTTTAATACTTTTTTTTTTTTAGCTTTGGATAATACCTTTTTTTTTTTAAGCTTTGGGATCACATTGATATCTGTAAATAACAATAAATCTAGTTTTAGGAAGAGGCTGAAATGGAAACAAGTATTCCTGAAGTAAAACATTAACTTCATTGGTGGAGTCAAAAGACTAAATGTAGAAATGAATCAGTAAGGGATGTAGGGCAGAGTCTTCAGTGACCCCCCACTAGGGATTGATAAAGAAATAGCAAAAAAGAAAAAATAGAAAAGAGAGAGACCCTAAAAGAATGGCAAAAACTGGGAAAGCAAAAGAGTATCACATCATAAAGGTCAAGCAAATGTCTAGAGTGTGTTATGAATAGTGTTAACTACAATTGAGAAATCTACCAGATGTAAACCAGAAAAATTCCCCCCTTTTCTAGGGCAATGTGTACACAGAAAATATTTTTCAATCAATCACTGTTCAATTTAATTTTTTTTTCAGGAAGTGGACTTTATTTCTTATATAAATCCTCCAGTTTTTGATTTGCTGCTTTCAAAATCTAGAAGTAAATCTGTGGATAAACTTGGCTGTTTCGTAATAGAGCAGTTTGAGGGGCTCCTTTACGATATAAAATATATTTTTCTTGAGTTAGTTACAAAAACATTCGTTTTAACAGATCTGTAATTCCTTAAAAAGTTTCCCATTTATTGTATTAGCTATTTTTTCATACCTCCTGAGGCTAAATGGTAGTCGATATCACCATGGAATTGGAACATAGGAGCATAGAACTAATTTACTCATTTGACTTTTAAATTAGTTTTGTGTGTGTGTTAACTACTATTGAAATGTTTCTATTATGAATAATGCCAGGATGAACTGGTACACTCCATTGACTTTAATGAAGTGCACATGTTCTTGTAGGCTTATGAATGAGGGCCTGGTTTCAGAGTTCTTGAATCTTATTATTCAATATTTGTTGCACTCACATATTTTATTTATGATAATACCACAATCATAGCTTTCTAATTCCATGAATACAATTGAACTTAAATTTTATTTATCAACTTTTCCCAAAGGGCTGACGTTGCCAAGGTGTGCCTAACCTACTTTTACTTAAAAGAGGTGGAATCAATTTATTAAATTCAAATTAGCTTGTATTTTCTACATTACTATTATTTGAAAGGCACTATGTCAAGAGATTAATTTTCAAGGAATAAACAGATCATCTAAAAAATTCTAGGTAATTAGAACTTTAAAATGAAATTTTGGATCTTCAGTGGCATAACAAAATGTATATAATAAGTTAAATACCAAGCAACACCTGCTGCTAATATATGCAAAAGAGAGAAGCAACTAGGAAAATTCTCAGTAATGATATTAATTGCATAGTACCTTGAATAAGGCTCTTTGCTAATTTTTTTAAGCTAAGGAGTCCTTTTCTTGAATTAAATCTCTAGAAGTTGTTAGAAGAGTAAAGTATGCTCAGATACTCGTAAGTGTATTTGAATTTCATGTCATGGATCAGGGCCTTGGGCTCAAGCTTTGGCTTTCTTGTTTGTTTAATTATTTTTCCTAATTTTTTCATACCAAATGAGTAATCAAATTATAAAAGAATATTTACTGTTTACTCAATCGTAAAAAGGTAAATGACATAATAATTCATGAATCTATCAATGTTGTATGTAAAGGGCTCCGAGACGGACAGTATATTCAGTATGTGTAACATGCTCTGAAATTAGCTATTGCTGCCACATGCACAGACTTGGCAAATGTTATGCACTTCACAAGTTCATGGAATGAGAAACTATGAATACCACTTCACTTGTTGTTATTGGATACACTGCATGTGTCATGAAAGTCATTACCAGTTGAATCATATAATCCTTTATTTCATAAATGACAGAGTTTAAGTGGCCCTACCCAAGCTCTTATACTAAATGGAAGAATTAGATCTAGAAGGCAGGGCTCCACTGTGCTGGTTGGACAGAGGTGTATGACAGAGGCCACACATACACATTATAGAGGTAGCCTAACATTTTGCACACTGTTAGGCCATAGGATATAAAATTAGATCCTATGTACAGTGTATTAAATTAGATGTAATTTAATATCCAGTTTCATAGTTTACATTCTTTGACAGATGGCCACTAGCTATAATTTTTAGCCCCATGTCCCAAACTGTTGAGAATTCAATTTATTTGTCACTGTATCTTTTGCTTCATTTTGGACTCTGAGATTGGAAATATATGACCTGAACTAGAGTTCTAAGTTCACTATATCTTGTCTGTGTGAGTTGGGAAGACTTGCTCTACCTTACTCAACTGCAGGCATTTGTTTTTGTTTTTATTTGTTTGTTTATTTATACTTGCCATTTGCATGCCTAAGTGCTCTGTAAACTGTAAAGAACTACAGTTAACCCTTGGAACAACATGGGTTTAAACTGTGTAGATCCACTTATATGTGAATTTTCCTCTGCCTCTTCCAGCCCTGAGATAGCAAGACCAGCTCCTTCTCTTCCTATCCTCCGCTGCCTACTCAATGCAAAGACAAGGATGAAGACCTTTATGAGATCCACTTCCACTTAATGAATAGTGAACATATTGTCTCTTCCTTATGATTTTCTTAAAAATATTTTCTTTTCTCTAGCTTACTTTATTGCAAAAATACAGTATATAACACATATAACATTAAAATATGTGTTAATCAACTGTTATCAGTAAGGCTTTTAAATCTACAGTAGGCTATTAGCAGTTAAGTTTGGGGGGGAGTCAAAAGTTAGACTCGGATTTTTGATGGCACAGGGGGGTTGGCACCCCCCTCAACCCTGTATTGTTCAAGGGTCAACAGTCCACAAATTATAATTAACAAGTAGGAATGTACTTATGTATTTGTCAGTTTATGGACCTGGGGGCATACTACTGGTGTCAGGTTGGGCAGATGTACGCCTCCCCTTCCCCAGTATCCTGTAGAAAGGCTTGCATGGGCCAAAGCACAACTGGATCCATGTGGGCCTGTGCACCAAAAGAAGAGGAACTCACTTCCATGTTGTAAAGTGCAAAGGCAAAGGTGGTCTTGACAGTAGAAAGCAAGCAATCTAAACTTAGGACTCAGTGTACAGGGAACTGTCAGGAATCGCCAGCGGCCAGCACCTGCTGGCTTTGTGGGAACTCCCCCTGAAGAGGAGAAACTGGGAAGCAGAAGCCGTGAGTCTATGTCATTGCCTGGCACTCCAGAGATACCCAGCTCACTCACTCATGTCTTCTAGTCTCCTTGAGACTGAGAGTTTGGAACCTTTTTAAGTAAGATAAATAGATCAATAGACAGCTGAGCAATTCAAGTTCAAAGGCTCCCTGAGCTTACTTCTTTGTCTTCTCTTAAAATATCTCCTCTTTCAATTTCCACCCCTGTTCTGGGTGGCCACTCTAGTCTCCTGGTGGTATTTCCTCTATCTAGCAGCCTTCACTCTACTAACCCTGACTTGGCCCCTCAACAAGTGATTTACTGCATGGTGCTGCTCTTGTCTGTTTTTTCCCAGCCTGACAATGGCTCAAAGTTTTCTTCATGGGGCCCTGGCCCTCCTATTCTGCCTGGGCTGCATCCCTTACCTTCCGCTCGTGGCCCTGCACTCAGGGCATTGGTGTGCTTGATTCTATGAACTGTTTGAAGCATGTCTCTTTACACCAATGAGCACTCTCTACTCTGTTAAAATAATTCCTGCATTCACCAAGAGAAAATGCAAGCCACTTCAGTGGTGTTTTTTATAGGAATTTAAATAAATTAATGCAAATGGCTATAGGCTTGTTATTTTGTCATTCTTTTTTACTACGTTATCCAGGCCAGACTTTCATGTCACTAATTACCCAAAAAGACCCAGAGATAAATCTTCTTGTGGCTTCAAGTTCTCCTTATTGTCTGTCTCCATGCCGGGGATTCGCAACCTTGGCTGCATGTCAGAAATCACCTGGGGCCTTTACGAAGTCTGAATACCTGGCCTCACCCCAAGAGCCCTAGTCTCAGCAGACCTGTCACTCCTCAGCCACTACCTACCCAAGGCTGGTCTGCTCAGTGTATTCACTGCCCTCTCTTTCCTTTCCCCACCCATCTGCCCTTGAGACAGCTCATGGCCATAATTTCTGCAAGTGACTATAGCTTCTGCATGTGGCATCCTGAGCCCTTTAGAAACAGTCACAATCAGGAAATTCCCAATCAAATATCAATATGGGGGCTTCCCATCGTCCCTTGAGACATTTCTGCTGATGCCAAAATACACCATAATGATAGGCACTAATTCTTGAGTATGATGAGAGACAGGAACTCTATCTCAGTCAATCCTCAGATCAACTATATCAAAGACATTATTATCTTCATGTTGTATATGAGAAACCCAAGATTCAGAGCAGTTTTGCTCCTCAGCCACAGCCCCACAGGTATAAGAGGAGGAGTTAGGAAACAAGTCTGAGGCTGTAGGGCACCAGACACTGCACTCCTCCCATTGCACTTGCCCTGTCTCTGTCCTGGTGTAACATCAGATCACCTGAGTTGACCATAAGACCGCAGCTGTCTTGATTTACCCTGAAATCAAGTCATGTAACATTACTTCAGGTCATGTAATATTCATGTATGGCCAATGACTTACGCTAGACAAGAACACAGGGCGGGGGAGGTGTTTTTTTCACATGTCACTACAATTATAATAGTTTAAAAGAAGGAAGTCAAAGTGAGGAAAAAAACATAGACCCTGAGAGTGACCTCCCTTAAGTCCCCAAGGCTAAAACTTAAGGATTTGAGATCTCTCTTTCAGCTGTCAAGTATCATTTTGTAATCTTAAGTAAATTTACTTCATATGCAAAAATATGTAGCTTCAGACATGTTATAAAGGAGAATGATTACTGAGTATGATAGAATTATATATATATATATATATATATTTTTTTTTATTGCATTTTAGGTTTGGGGGTACATGTGAAGAACATGGAAGATTGTTGCATAGGTACACACATGGAAGTGTGATTTGCTGCCTTCCTCCCCATCACCTATATCTGGCATTTCTCCCCATGCTATCCCTCCCCAACTCCCCACCCCCCCACTATCCCTCCCCTTTTTTCCCCCGACAGACCCCAGTGTGTGATACTCCCCTCCCTGTGTCCATGTGTTCACATTGTTCAACACCCACCTATGAGTGAGAACATGCGGTGTTTGATTTTCTGTTCTTGTGTCAGTTTGCTGAGAATGATGGTTTCCAGGTTCATCCATGTCCCTACAAAGGACACGAACTCATCGTTTTTGATGGCTGCATAATATTCCATGGTGTATATGTGCCACATTTTCCCTGTCCAGTCTATCATCAATGGGCATTTGGGTTGGTTCCAGGTCTTTGCTATTGTAAACTGTGCTGCAATGAACATTCGTGTGCATGTGTCCTTATAGTAGAATGATTTATAGTCTTCTGGATATATACCCAGTAATGGGATTGCTGGATCAAATGGAATTTCTATTTCTAGGTCCTTGAGGAATCGCCACACCGTCTTCCACAATGGTTGAACTAATTTACACTCCCACCAACAGTGTAAAAGCGTTCCTATTTCTCCACATCCTCTCCAGCATCTGTTGTCTCCAGATTTTTTAATGATCGCCATTCTAACTGGCGTGAGATGGTATCTCAATGTAGTTTTGATTTGCATTTCTCTAATGACCAGTGATGATGAGCATTTTTTCATATGTTTGTTGGCTTCATGTATGTCTTCTTTTGTAAAGTGTCTGTTCATATCCTTCGCCCACTTTTGAATGGGCTTGTTTGTTTTTTCTTGTAAATCTGTTTCAGTTCTTTGTAGATTCTGGATATCAGCCCTTTGTCAGATGGGTAGACTGCAAAAATTTTTTCCCATTCTGTTGGTTGCCGATTCACTCTAATGACTGTTTCTTTTGCTGTGCAGAAGCTGTGGAGTTTGATTAGGTCCCATTTGTCTATTTTGGCTTTTGTTGCCACTGCTTTTGGTGTTTTGGTCATGAAGTCCTTGCCTACGCCTATGTCCTGAATGGTTTTGCCTAGATTTTCTTCTAGGGTTTTTATGGTGTTAGGTCTTATGTTTAAGTCTTTAATCCATCTGGAGTTAATTTTAGTGTAAGGTGTCAGGAAGGGGTCCAGCTTCTGCTTTCTGCACATGGCTAGCCAGTTTTCCCAACACCATTTATTAAACAGGGGACTCGCTTCCACATTGTTTGTTTTTGTCAGGTTTGTCAAAGATCGGGTGGTTGTAGATGTGTTGTGTTGCGTCGGAGGCCTCTGTTCTGTTCCATTGGTCTATATCTCTGTTTTGGTACCAGTACCATGCTGTTTTGATTACTGTAGCTTTGTAGTATAGTTTGAAGTCTGGGGAGTGTGATGCCTCCAGCTTTGTTCTTTTTGCTTAGAATTGACTTGGCTATGTGGGCTCTCTTTTGGTTCCATATGAAGTTTAAGGTGGTTTTTTCCAGTTCTTCAAAGAAGGTCATTGGTAGCTTGATAGGGATAGCGTTGAATCTGTAAATTACTCTGGGCAGTATGGCCATTTTGACAATATTGATTCTTCCTAGCCATGAACATGGAATATTTCTCCATCTGTTTGTGTCCTCTCTTATTTCATTGAGCAGTGGTTTGTAGTTCTCCTTGAAGAGGTCCTTTATGTTCCTTGTTAGTTGTATTCCTAGGTATTTTATTCTCTTTGTAGCGATTGTGAATGGCAGTTGGTTCTTGATTTGGCTGTCTTTAAGTCTGTTATTGGTGTATAGGAATGCTTGTGATTTTTGCACATTGATTTTATATCCTGAGACTTTGCTGAAGTTGCTTATCAGTTTCAGGAGATTTTGGGCTGAGACGATGGGGTCTTCTAGATATACAATCATATCGTCTGCAAATAGAGACAATTTGACTTCCTCCTTTCCTATTTGAATACCCTTTATTTCTTTTTCTTGCCTGATTGCTCTGGCTAGAACTTCCAGTACTATATTGAATAGGAGTGGTGAGAGAGGACATCCTTGTCTAGTGCCAGATTTCAAAGGGAATGCTTCTAGTTTTTGCCCATTCAGTATGATATTGGCTGTTGGTTTGTCGTAAATAGCTTTTATCATTTTGAGATACGTTCCATCAATACCTAGTTTATTGAGAGTTTTTAGCATAAAGGGCTGTTGAATTTTGTCAAAGGCCTTCTCTGCATCAATTGAGATTATCATGTGGTTTTTGTCTTTGGTTCTGTTTATGTGGTGGATTATGTTTACAGATTTGCGTATGTTGAGACCAGCCTTGCATCCCCCGGGATGAAGCCTACTTGATCATGGTGGATAAGCTTTTTGATGTGCTGTTGCAATCGGTTTGCCAGTATTTTATTGAAGATTTTTGCATCTATGTTCATCATGGATATTGGCCTGAAGTTTTCTTTTTCTTGCTGAGTCTCTGCCAGGTTTTGGTATCAGGATGATGTTGGTCTCATAAAATGATTTAGGAAGGATTCCCTCTCTTTGGATTGTTTGGAATAGTTTCAGAAGGAATGGTACCAGCTCCTCTTTGTATGTCTGGTAGAATTCGGCTGTGAACCCATCTGGACCTGGGCTTTTTTTGGGTGGTAGGCTCTTAATTGCTGCCTCAACTTCAGACCTTGTTATTGGTCTATTCAGGGTTTCGACTTCTTCCTGGTTTAGGCTTGGGAGGATGCATGTGTCCAGGAATTTATCCATTTCTTCCAGGTTTACTAGTTTATGTGCATAGAGTTGTTTGTAATAATCTCTGATGATGGTTTGAATTTCTGTGGAATCTGTGGTGATATCCCCTTTATCGTTTTTTATTGCATTTATTTGATTATTTTCTCTTTTCTTTTTTATTAATCTGGCTAGTGGTCTGTCTATTTTGTTGACCTTTTAAAAAAACCAGCTCCTGGATTTATTGATTTTTTGAAGAGTTTTTCGTGTCTCTGTCTCCTTCAGTTCTGCTCTGATCTTAGTTATTTCTTGTCTTCTGCTAGGTTTTGAGTTTTTTTGATCTTGCTCCTCTAGCTCTTTCAATTTTGATGATAGGGTGTCAATTTTAGATCTCTCCTTGCTTCTCATGTGGGCATTTATTGCTATATACTTTCCTCTAGAGACTGCTTTAAATGTGTCCCAGAGATTCTGGTATGTTGTGTCTTCGTTCTCGTTGGTTTCAAAGAACATCTTTATTTCTGCCTTCATTTCATTGTTTATCCAGTCAACATTCAAGAGCCAGTTGTTCAGTTTCCATGAAGCTGTGCGGTTCTGAGTTAGTTTCTGAATTCTGAGTTCTAACTTGATTGCACTGTGGTCTGAGAGACTGTTTGTTATGATTTCCGTTCTTTTGCATTTGCTGAGGAGTGATTTACTTCCAATTATGTGGTCAATTTTAGAGTAGGTGCGATGTGGTGCTGAGAAGAATGTATATTCTGTGGATTTGGGGTGGAGAGTTCTGTAAATGTCTATTAGGTTTGCTTGATCCAGGTGTGAGTTCAAGTCCTGGATATCCTTGTTAATTTTCTGTCTTGTTGATCTGTCTAACATTGACAACGGGGTGTTCAAGTCTCCCACTATTATTGTGTGGGAGTCTAAATCTCTTTGTAAGTCATTAAGAACTTGCCTTATGTATCTGGGTGCTCCTGTATTGGGTGCATATATATTTAGGATCGTTAGCTCTTCTTGTTGCATTGATCCTTTTACCATTATGTAATGTCCTTCTTTGTCTCTTTTGATCTTTGTTGGTTTAAAGTCTATTTTATCAGAGATGAGAATTGCAACTCCTGCTTTTTTTTGCTCTCCATTTGCTTGGTAAATCTTCCTCCATCCCTTTATTTTGAGCCTTTGTGTATCTTTGCATGTGAGATGGGTTTCCTGGATACAGCACACCGACGGGTTTTGGCTTTTTATCCAGTTGCCAGTCTATGTCTTTTAATTGGGGCATTTAGCCCATTTACATTTAGGGTTAATATTGTTATGTGTGAATTTGATCCTGCCATTTTGATGCTAGGTGGCTGTTTTGCCCGTCAGTTGATGCAGTTTCTTCATTGTGTTGATGGTCTTTACTGTTTGGTATGTTTTTGGAGTGGCTGGTACTGGTTGTTCCTTTCTATGTTTAGTGCCTCTTTCAGGAGCTCTTGTAAAGCAGGCCTGGTGGTGATGAAATCTCTGAGTACTTGCTTGTTCACAAAGGATTTTATTTTTCCTTCACTTATGAAGCTCAGTTTGGCTGGATATGAAATTCTGGGTTGAAAGTTCTTTTCTTTAAGGATGTTGAATATCGGCCCCACTCTCTTCTGGCTTGTAGGGTTTCTGCTGAGAGATCTGCTGTGAGTCTGATGGGCTTCCCTTTGTGGGTAACCCGACCTTTCTCTCTGGCTGCCCTTAGCATTTTCTCCTTCATTTCAACCCTGGTGAATCTGACGATTATGTGCCTTGGGGTTGCTCTTCTTGAGGAATATCTTTGTGGTGTTCTCTGTATTTCCTGGACTTGAATGTTGGCCTGCTTTCCTATGTTGGGGAAGTTCTCCTGGATAATATCCTGAAGAGTATTTTCCAGCTTGGATTCATTCTCTCCTTCACATTCAGGTACACCTATCAAACGTAGATTAGGTCTTTCACATAGTCCCATATTTCTTGGAGACTTTGTTCATTCCTTTACCCTTTTTTCTCTACTCTTTCCTTCTCGTTTTATTTCATTGAGTTGATCTTCGACCTCTGATATCCTTTCTTCTGCTTGGTCATCGGCTGTTGAACTTGTCATGCTTCGCAAAGTTCTTGTGTTGTGTTTTTCAGCTCCATCAATTCACTTACATTCCTCTCTAAGTTGGTTATTCTCGTTAGCATTTCGTCAAATCTTTTTTCAAGGTTGTTTGTTTGCATTGGGTTAGAACATGTTCTTTTAGCTCACAGAAGTTTCTTATTACCCACCTTCTGAAGCCTGATTCAGTCATTTCATCACACTCATTGTCCATCCAGTCTTGTTCCCTTGCTGGTGAGGAGTTGTGATCCCTTGTAGGAGGAGAGGCATTCTGGTTTCGGGTGTTTACCTCCTTTTTGCGCTGGTTTCTTCCCATCTTTGTGGATTTATCTATGTGTGGTCTTTGTGGTTGGTGATTTTCAGATGGGGTCTCTCAGTGGACGTCCCGTTTGTTGATGATGAAGTTATTTATTTCTGTTTCTTAGTTTTCCTTCTAACAGTCTGGCCCCTCTGCTGTAGGACTGCTGAGGTCCACTCCAGGCCCTGCTTGCCTGGGGGGATCACCTGCAGCAGCTGCAGAACAGTAAGGGTTGCTGCCAGTCTCTTCTTCTGCTATCTTTGTCCCAGAAGAATACCCGCCAGATGTCCGTCTGAGCACTCCTTTGTGAGGTGACTCATTGGATATACGGGGGTCAGGGGAGCTGCTTGAGGAGACAGAGTGTCCTTTATAGGAGCTCAAGTGCTGAGCTGTGAGCTCCGTTGTTCATTCAGAGTTGCTGGGCAGGTACGTTTAAGTCTGCTGCAGCAGAACTCATAAACCCCTTTTTTTCCCCAGGTGCTCTGTCCCGGGGAGTTAGGGCTTTATTTATGAGTTTCCCTGGTGCTGCTGCCTTTTTCTCAGGGCTGCCTTGCCCAGCGATGAGGCAGCCTAGTCACTGTCTGCCTACAGAGGCTTTGCTGAGCTGCTGTGGGCTCCACCCAGCTGCCGTATGAACTTCCCTGCAGTCCTGTTTATACCGGTGTAGTGAGAACTGCCTCGGCAATGGCAAACTCCCTCTGTAGCGGCAGACTGCCTCAGTAATGGCGGACGCCCCTCCCCCACAGAGCTGGGCCATCCCGGGCTCAGCTGTGCTTGCTGTGAAGCTCTCGATCCAGAGCGTTTCGGATGGCTGTTTTTTGTGGGGGTGGGACCAGCCGAGCCTGATCACCTGGCTCCCTGCCTCAGAGTCTCCCAGGTGTTCCAGCCGCCTGTTGAAAAGGCGCTGGGATCTGTGTGATTTCCCGTGCTGTGACCCACTGCGCCGGCTGAAACCGCGGGCGCTGCTTTTTTGCCCGGGAAGTCTCCTGGCCTGGCTGCCTGTTTCAGTCCCCTTTTTTAATCAGATGAATGGGCGGCTCTGCCTTCCCAGAGCTCCAATTGCCAGCTAAAACGGCACCCGGACCCACGTATTTGTATGGGGGAACCGCTGCGCCGGGAGACCGCCCAAAACAGCAGCGCCGGCAAAAACAGTCGCGCCGGCAAAAACAGCTGCGCCGGCCAAACCAGCCGCGCTGGCGACCCGTGGGGCTCCTCCCCCTGGGAATCTCCTGGTCTGTGGGCAATAAAAATCCGTCTGGCAATGCGGCGTCCACTCACCCTCCGCGCTTTCACTGGGAGCTGCAATCCTCAGCTGCTCCTAATCGGCCATCTTGGATCGATCCCCCTAGAATTATATTTAAATAAAATACCTAGTAGAATTAGAAATATTGCAGTCTAAGACTTATAAGGCTTCACAGAAAACTGAGGTTAGAGAGTTAGATATAAGTGAAAACAATAAAACCGAAGTATTCCCTTGTTACTTTTGCAGGTTTAATTTAGAAACTATGCTTTCTGGTTTTACCTCCAAGCCTCATGGGGTGTGTATTTCTGATGCAACCCCAAATAATTTATCATGGATTTGATTCTACTAAAGGCAAAAGCAAAAGATAAGAAAGCCATAAAGTGAATGGCAGGAAGGCTTCTTCACAGTTCAGTAACGCTAAAGAACTCAGAAGCTTTGTTTCAGAAGATATGTTTTTTATTTAAAGTATTTGATGGTACCCTTTTCAGCAGAGCCACAGAATAATAAAAGCTTATTTAATTTAATTTTCCACTTCATTACTGTCCAAAGTACAGGACCAAGTGAAGGAATGCCCTCACAGATTACATGCCATGTGTCAGAAATTTATTACCATACTTGCTTGCATTACTTCACCCACCTATCTATAATATTTTAATTCTGAACTGAAAGAAAGGAAATTTTACTAAGACCCAGGTCTTAGCCTGACGATCACTTGGCAAATTCCATTCATCCAAAGATCTGTGCTTATTTTTTTTAGTAAAGGATCATGAGCAACAAATTCAAATTATCCAGTGTTCATTAAGCAATAATGAGTGCAGAACACCAGGCTAGAAAAATGAGCATGTACATGCCTGGCCTCCTCCTAGGAAAGAGTTCTTTGTCATGTTCATAAAAACTCTTAAGGTCATGATTTTACAGAATGGGCTCCTCAGAACACACACTTAACCATTGTAGGTTTTCTCATCATAAAAATAGAGTGTGGTCCAGACTGGAGGGGAGAGGAAACTGTCTCTATGATCCTTTTCAACATTAAAGACTTGAGATTCCATGACTGAATCAGAGTTACAGATTGTTAAAATTGCAACAAAATATTTAAGCAGAATCAACAGGACCCTTTTTCTTCTTTAAGTCCTTGATGTGTAGGGCAAAAACCTACCTGAAATACAGAGGTATATTTCTATGTGTGTGGGAGAGAAGAGCACAGGACAAGAGTGAGAGAGTACTTGCAAGTGATTCCTTTGGTTTTTCAATTCCAAGTTTTGGTATTTTGGACAAGGAAAGGAAAACAAAAACAACAAAACAAAACCAAAAAACCAAGAACCTGCCACAATCCTGTCTCAATGTTGAAAGACCATTGAAGATTCAACTCTCCTGATGATGGCAGAATATTTGTAATGCCAATATTCCAGAATACTTCCTGTGAGCCCAGCACTCCCTAAAGGAATAAAAAAAGGAACCAAGATAGGTAGGGAAAAGAGGTACAAGAGGACAGGGGAGCAGTTGAATGAATGATTGCCTCTTAGCCTAGCAAGGAACTCCTTTAACACTTTTTGCAATTAATTTTCACTTTTTCCAATTAAGGATTGTCAACTTAAAGAAACATCTGCTCAATACACACTGTTTCAAAGCCAAAAGATATATTAAGTGGTGGCAAACTACAAACTAGAAAAAGAACTCCATTTAAATATATTGGTTTTAACACAGCATGCTTAAGAGGGACCAAGTGTAAGAAGGGGAGATAATGCTTTTCAGATTTATATGTGATAGGTTCTCATTTCTAACTACCTGATTGTTGTTATTAATACAAATGCTTGAAAGTACTGCTTGACAATTCTGAAATTACTTCTTTAGTTAGGCCAATTCTCTGAAATAACCATTCCATATCTCCTCAAGTTTGAAATTTAATCTCCCAACTCCATCTTCTCCTCTTCAGTGGGATGACCTTCATATTCCAGAGAAGTTAATAGACGGCACCTACTAAGATCAATCTTTGATATCTTCACCAGATCTGTATACACCAATATGCTTTGCTCTCATTGCCTTCTCCTTCCCTCCTGTTACAAGGGAGGAGTGGACTCACCTCCTGTCAATGGTGAGTCATCCCACCTATGCTGTGAGTCCCCTCTCTTCGTGTCCTCCCACGGACTTCCCTGATGGATGACTCGCTTTCTCTTCTAGGTCTTTAACCTCTTCTCTACTGGGTGCTTTCTGTCAGCATTTGCAATGCTCTGTATTCTCTCCCCACCAAAAATCAATCAATCAAAAAATGATCTTCGTGATTCCTGTGTCCCCTTATAGGTATAGCTCTTTTCTTTATCCTTGCATTTCAGAAGACCTATCTATACCCTTTCCTTTCCCTCCAGACCCTATTCTCTCCATGTTCACCCCAGTCTGCCTCTGTCCCAGCCACCCCACTGGTTTGCTCTTGCTAATGATCTCCATGTTGTTCAATTCAGAGTACACTTTATTGTCCATCTGACACTACCTGTCTTCATCTTATTATCGTCTCCTTCTAGAAAAATAGGATTTCCCCTTTTTTCTCTGACTGTTCCTTTTCCATCCCTTTGAGTTTTTTTCTTCTATCAGAATTTTAGTCATTAGATTCTTCTTGGCTTGGCCTTTTGCTTTTTAATCTATCCTCTTTCCCTCTTACAGTGATTGCATCCGCTCCTGTAGGCCAATGTCTCTTTCACATTTGCTTATCTTCAGGACATGAGAGCCATGTAACCACCTGCCTATTGATATACCATTAGTATTACCTGCCTCACACCTGGCCCTCTTCCAACATCCCTCAATTCAGTAAATGTCACCTCATTGCTCCTGCTGGAAACTTAGGACTTGATACTTTCCCTCTTCTTCAGTCTGCATTTTCAATTAAGGGCTATCAATTTTACCTCCAAAACATATATCATACTGTCTGTTTCTTTCTCTCCCAGTCCCATCTCTAACTGCCTATGGAAACAGGAGACAGCCATTTTATTAAATAGTTATAATTGGAAGAGACACTTAAGCAGAAAAATTTCATAAAGAGGTAACATTGTCAACAATTCACATTTTAGTGAATCCACACTTTAGTGAGTTTCTCCACCATGGAGACATTGATACCAGAGTGGGGATTGTGCCTGTTGGATTTGGAATTTTAAGAGCTTGAAGTAAGTTCCATGAAATACACACACACACACAGACATGCACACATGCTCACATGCAAGGAGGACTGGACTGGAGTACTGAAACCATAATATGTGCTCTCTCCTGCTTTCATCCTATGCTTGATATTGCCATGACAGGATCACCATCTCTGCCCATTCACTAGTGCCTAGTTTACCTGCACCACGGCTGTTCCAATGACCTGGCTTTGCTGTCTGTGACTTGATCCATCTCAGGGAGATTGGACTATTCTATGCAGTTTTTATATGACAGGTTGAACAGAAATAAAAATTGCAGCAATCCCAGAAAGACCGAGAAGCAATCACATAAATCATTTGAATCTGGAATGGTGGAGGAGGCAAGCAAATGTAGGACAAAACAGAGCTGCAACTGCAGATGGGAAATTAGCTTTAGGAACAAACAGTTGTTACAGCTATCTAGGACATTGTGAGGATAAACAACGAGTGACCTCTGACATCTCAACCATACTTATAATCAAGTGAATGGAAATTAAATGATTACACAGGCCAAACGGTATTATAATAAAAATTTATATGACAGGGAAAACTATTATAAACTCAGTTCATGACCCACACATGGCTGAAGGTTTTCAGAACAATCATAATATTACTTGTGTCAAGTTCATTGGAATTGGTGGACTTCTATGAATATAACATACCCTCTCCACACCTGGGGTATACATTTTAGAGGTCTCTGAAAATAGATTCATCAATAGCATTTGATCCTGATCAAATAAATAAATAAAAATTAATAAAGCCTAGAGCAGCTGACCTCCTCTCTTAGGGCACAGGCTAATATCTATTATTCTGATTACATCAGAGAGAAAATTCCAGTGGCATACTGATCCTTTTAACTTCATGCTAATCAGTTTTCCTTTTATCTAGCTCTGTAAAAAGGTGATGGAAGTAAGACTAGGGCGGTACAGGTAGTGGAAGTGAGAAAAACCACAAATAGTTGAAGCTAAAAATTCTGAATAAAGAATTAGAAGTAAGTCTTCTGGTGCAGCTAGGTGGGAATATAAATATAATAGACCTGGATTCTATTCAAAATCAGTTACTAGCCCAGTAGTCCCTTTGTTTCCATCCTGGAAGTGGCTAAGAAATTCAACATGCTTACATCAATAATAGTGGCTCAGGGACTGCAAGGGCAGAACTGTTGTTCAATTCTTGAGCTTCTCCTGCCCCTAGTGGAAGAAAAGGTTCATAACTAGGAAGAGCTTCCCCACCACCCCCAGGGAGACGCTGATGCCTCCCCTGGAGAGTTGCCCCTTCCCCCATGGAGACCAATTCATATAACCCCTCTGTGCCTCAGTTTCCTCATCATTAAAATGAGGAAAATATATTCAAGGATCTTTTAATGTATAAAGCAATATATAAAGACAAGTATAGTATCTTCTACTTGCATGTTTAAATTCATAGACAATTTGCTAAATATGGTACAACAGGACTGGATTTGTTGAATGTTCTAGTTAAGCTCTTGCATACTTAGGATCTAAAGAGATTCTAAAAATAGCATCGATTAGAAGTAAACATTATCCACACTCTATTTAAAGGTCATTGTGACTCTGCTTTAAAGTATTAAGATTGGTTCCACCAAATATTTTTAAAGAGAGAAGAAAAGATGCAAGGTTGGCCTCTATAATCATTGGGCTGAGCATTTTAATAACTCTCATTTATTAAGTTCTAAATATACGCAGATATGCTGCTAAAAGCTTGACATGTAATATATCATTTAATCCCCACAATAATCTTTTTATTAGTAGTAGTAGTATTCTCATTTTACAGACATAAAACTGAGGCTTCAATAAATTACATAATATGCCCATATCACACAAGTCACTAAATCAGTATTTAAGCCTAAATATTTATTCTTGCAATGTCTAGGTTTCATACTAGATTTATAGGAATATCAGAAGTGATCGAGAGAAATCATAACTGGAAAAGTACAGCTGGTCATTCTTAGTGTCTGTGCTGCCATTTTGTTGTTTCACAAGCGGAATAAAAAGAAACCATGTAAGGAATCTGAGTCTTCACATAACTTAACAGAGGCGAGGAGACCAAGACTAATCACATTTCAATAGTTTATTTGGTTAATAGTGTAACTTGGGAAGTCCTGCTTTTATTTTAAGGGACTATGAATTTTTCCAATTATAAATTAATTTATAAAGAAAAACAGTAATTTATTATGGTGTCCTAGACCTACTCAAGAAACCCTCCTCTCTGCCTAATTCAAATAAATTGATTGAAAGTTGGACTGTTTATCCCTATGACAGCCAGATTTGTACTGCAAAAAGGGAAACCGTTAGAACAAAATTACTGTGAAAGAGATTTTGAAATTGGACCTTGTCACTAGGGGGCACTTAGGGATATGAAATCAGCATTGCCAAAAGTATTTTCTGAAATAAAACAATTAGTAGCATATGTCTTAACAAGAGAGGGAAAAAATATGTTTATCAACATAAGGATTCAGCACCTCTCTTGATGGATTATTGTTAGGTGCCAAATGGGTTAGAGAAAAAGGACCATTTAAAGTGGGCACAATTTTGAAGTGAGAAATCTTATCTTTTCTCTCCATCTGCCTTTACCACTGGAAGCACAAATGTGTTGTTAAGAAAACAACATAATAAAAAGAAAAAAGGAGAAAAGAACAGCCAAGCAACTCTCCCCCACCCCCCGCCACCAGCCCCCACTGCCCTCACCCTGCTTGCTCCTTTCATCGCTTTCTCTCTGGCCTCTCTTTCCTCTTTAATCCTCCCCTGAGAAAATTGTCCTTCCCTCTGTTGCTCGCAGTAATTTGCTCTTCCTTTTTGCAGGCCTATCTCTTCCTCCCATTATGCCTAGTTGTGTTCTGCTTTATTGTTCTCTGCTTTCATTGGGTGTGAGGCTGAGTTCTGGTTTTGGTTTTTATCCCTGTTTTTGTGAGTACTTTTTTGTTCCTTTTCAGACATTCATATTCCTATTTCCATAAGAAATCAATAAAATGTGTTTCCAGGCTCTGTTTTACTTAAATGTGATGGTAATAGATAACATGTTATCTGAGGCTAGAGGAGAATAGTTTCTCACACTGATCAAGTAAATGGGGGAGAAAAATTGGAGAAAATAACACATTCTTACATTACAGTCTTTTATTGGAAACGATCAAGCAGAAAAACATATTTCATGGTGTATATACAAGACTAAACCCGGAGATTGAAAAATGAAAAGTATAACAAAAAAAAAAAAACCCAAAAAGCTTGTTTTTGTCCATGTGATACCCAACAACCAATTTAATTGATTTCTTTTCCAAATCCACCATTTCTTTTGGCTGTCATGTGCAGGAGTTGTAAAGTACAAAAAAATCACGAAGTGCTATATGTAAGGAATATCAGATATCCCCACAAAACCTTATAGCAGAAATGGAAGACCTTCAATTGCCCATACTCCTTAGTGTGAGGGGGGAAAAATCTTTCTATATTATGCACCCTATCTGCGGAAATTACCCTGCAGTTATAATTAAGAAAATAATTGCAAGTACAATTTACCAGGTCCATGCCCATCATTTCATCCTGTAAATTGAAACAAAGAAAGCTTCACTGCACTTCACCCAGCGACCTAGTTTGTGAGCTTTGGGCTAACCTCCCATGAGTGGTACATCTAGGTCTTCTTGAATAATGAAATGGTGGTCTGGGACTGGGAATCATGAATTTGATTCCTTGTTCCCCTGACTCACCATGTGGTCATGGGAAAGTCTACACATCATCAGTTTTCTGGTAGGAAAATGATTAGGATAATTATTATGCAGATTACTCTAGGGCTTTGATTTCAATAAGCCACTCTTAGCACCTCACTCTGCCCTCAGCCTTTAAATAAACTTTTCATTCACGCAAACAACAAATGTTATTTCCAATGCCAGTTCTCACAAAATTATTATTTTAAAATTGTTTTCAGAATACAGTAAAAATTTTTTTACTTACGTAATGCTAGGTCAAATTATAAGATTTCTATCTAGTTAGCTAACACGTGGTTGGGTTACAATGTACAGATAAATTAATTTTAATTTCAGTTTTTTAAATTAGTAAAAGATTTTCATCTTTTCACATTTCTGCCATTAACTTTTCTTCCCACTTGAAACTACTCTACTGACCTAACTTCATAATTTATGTGTTTATTCACACAGTAATTACTTTAGTATTGCATAATTTCTTAACATTTCTCCTAGGAAGATAGAATATTTGCTTTTCTTGTGAACTGTAATATACAGATGCTCGTCATTTTATTATAGGGTTACATTTCATTAAGCCCATCATAAGTTGAAGACATCATGAATCGAAAATGCATTTAATAGACCTAACTTACCAGACATCATAGCTTAGCCTAGCCTACAGAACACTTACATTAGCCTACAGTTACAGCAAAATCATCTAATACAAAGCCTCTTTCATAATAAAGTGTTTAACATCTCATGTAATTTTTTTGAATAATTTACTGAAAGTGAAAAACAGAATGGTTAAATGAGTACTCAAAGTACAATTTCTACTGAATGCATATAGCTTTCACACCATTGTAAAGTTGAAAAATCATAAGCTGATCCATCATAAGTCAAGGACATAGGTCTGTATTACATTGCTATATTGTATTCACTTCTTATTGTCTAGTAATATCAAGACGATCCACAATGGCAAAGAGCTCAGTTTTTGTTGCAGGAGGCTACATAATGCAATAAAGGAAATAGCAAGGCTATTGTAGTAGCCTTCCAAGTGAGCGATAAATTAAAAAAAAAAAAAAAATTAAGGATGGTGCAGGCCTTCAGGTAGGATTCTGCAGTTTGTGCACTGCAGGGTGAATCAAGCTATGGGCCCTGGCCCAGGATGAATTAGCTTAAAGGAAGAAGTGACTTTTTCTCATTCATCCACCCAGAGGATGTGCTTTTTTTTTTTTTTTTTTTTTACTTCATCAATCTTGAGTGGGCACTTCTTTAAAAAATTGTCTTTCTGCAGGGGGTAGCATTTTGAAATTCACAAAATGTTCTTATATATGCTTGGCCCTGAGTTTAGAGGTTAGGTTGTTATCTCATGATTCCACTGTTCCCTCTGCCTTTCCCCCTGCCTTCCTGGTAAAGGTCTTCTCTTCCATGAGTGTTTCTGATTCTGTGCCATTCCTCACCTGAGTGTGCCAATCCATAGCCCACATTTGTGTTGATCTTTTACCCAGTGTAAAATTCTTTCATAAACAAGTAGGCTCTTCTGAAATGAGATCCTCAATACCTCAGTCCTGTCCTATCCCTGCTCCATCCCACCATGCATTCTGAGGGCTCCAAGGAAGGGTATGCACAGCAAACAGAATCAGGCAAGGGCATGCTCTTATTTTTTCTTTTTTTTTTTATAGTGCCTTTATTCCAGGCTCCATGAAGGTTTTGCAAGCCAAAGTTAGAGGCAGGCCAACTAGCCTCCAACCTAACTAAGCCATCAGCCTTCTTTTCTTCTCCTAACTAGTTCCACATCCAAATCTCAGTTTGTCTTAATAGTCTGAAAGTAAAAGCACTTCTAGAAAAGCAATAAAAAATTGTTCGCAAACAAACTTCTTTATACTTCTCTTGCTAATGCTTCATGCTCCACCCAAATACATTCTTGGACTAGATGCAGCATCTCAGCACTCCACGGGCATGAGTGTGAGCAGCCAAGGGTGATGCCTCTTTTCCAAGGGAATAGAATTCTCCCTCTTCCTCCTCTTAATCTACCAAGTTTGATGTCCAGTCCTAGAGTCACTCAGGCTTTTTATTATTCCCTTAGAGAAGACCAGTGGATCAGTACATAATCTTACAAGCACACACATCATCACCTCCTACATTGTGTTTTGTATCCTCCTTATTCTTCAGAGAACCTATTTATAAATCTACTCTCCCTGTAAAGTCCTTCCAGTTCCCCTAGTGAGTTAGTTGCTTCTATCTCTATGTCTTCTGATTTTATCTGTGCACATGCCTTATAACCTTTGGGGGAAGTGATCTCCAATGTGGGTTGCTCATATCCCAAGGGGTATGCAAGATCATCTACTAGGGAGAAATGATTAGAACTTCCATTTGTTCTAAGAGCAAAGCAGCTGTGATTAGACAATTCAGAGGTCTGGGGTGAATCTAGAGAGCATTTTTAGCTATAAACACAACCTTGGAAACCCATGTGGGTATCTGAAATGTGATCCCTCCAGGGATGTCGCAGGAGGGAGTTTAAGATGTCATTTGTGTGTATTCTTTATCCTTTTAAATCTTGATTTTAGGGTACGGGTAAATTGTATGAGATCAAAATATTCTACCATGGTGGTATATGATAGAGGAGGGAGGGAGGGAGGGAGGGATGGATGGATGGATGGGTAGATAGACAGACAGATAGACCAAACAAATAAATGATAGAAAGTGCTGTGCAACGAAAAAGGCTTTAAGACTGTTTCTCTAGGCTGTGGACTGCTAGGCTAGGGCTTCTTCATCTCCATGTTTCCAGGCCATATATCACCTGCCCAGTAAGTTAATTTTGAAAGTATAGATATATTATTTTAGATTCTCTACATTTGAGTTCTCTGAAAACAGGGCATACCCGGACTAAAATTTGGAAAGTCCCTTCATAAGTGAACACCTCTGCCACTTAGCTCATCTTGATATTCTTGAAAGACTCTTCTATGTCTATACTTTTTTCTTGCTGAAGTTGCTAAAGCCCTCAAATGTCCAACAAATCTATAGCTATGTATACGGAAACTAAGATCAAAGCAGATGTGGGTAGAGAATTCAGAGGTCTGGAGTGAATCTAGGGGCGTGGTTAGCTATCTGCACAACCCTGGAAACTGGTAAGTATCTGCAATGTGATCCCATCAGGGATGGGGTAAGAGGGAGTTGGAGATGTCATTTGGAATCTGCCCCCAAAAAATGAACAAAGACAGCCTAAGTCTCTGCATTTACAAGTATGTTACTGAGTTGAATGTGCACATCATCAAGCTGGTTTTCTTTTGCATTTTTATTACTTGATTCTCTTGTATTTAAGGAGTTTCCCCTCCTATTTTAACCAATGTATTTTATAAACAGCTACTAAATAATTGGCTTTGTATCATTACACACTGTCCTCAGTTAACATCTAAGTACCGAACTAAACTAATTCTATGTACTTCTTGTTTTTATTTTTATTCTATCCATAGACTTTCTTTAATATTTAGATAATAACTTTACTATGACCAACTCTGTTACATTTTATACATTATAATACTTTAAAATCCCTGAAAGGTAGGTAATTTTGACCTTATTTGTTAAAATTTAAGAAGTTTAAGAGAAAAATATAACCTTCTCAGAATATTCAAAATGATATAGTGAAATTCTTTTTTTCACCAATGTGTTCTTTACATAAACTTGTAAAATTTTTGTTTGTTCTATTTAAATTTAAAACCAAGTATTGAGTTTCATCTTACAAAACATGTAATTACTTTTGGAAATGCATTTTATGAGACCCAGTAAAGTCAACATCAATGATACGGACTAAAAATCTAATATCATGCTTGGAACACGAGTTTTTAGAACACATTGCATCAATGATGCTATTTACATTGAAAAATGAATTATTGTGTTATGGACTAAATCCTTTCAGAATTGATTTTGAAAATCCAAAGTTGAGTATTTTAGAAGCTATAGTGGAATATGAATTGAACAGGCAAATAGTATTTTTATTTTTAAAAAGTAATAAAAATGATTTCGGAAAGTTGTCATAGTCATATTTATTACCTGCTCCATGGCTCTGAACCATAAATCGACAGCTATATCTGAAGTGTAAGCAAATACTGTTTCGTATAAATGTGGTATAAGCATTTTCAAAGCGTGTTGCACAATCTCATTATTGTGATCTGTTATTGCTTTTCTTCCCAAGAGAAAGGCTGTCCATCCTAATTTAGTATTGAATAACTGATTTTTATTATGTTCTCCCAAGTGAAAAGTAGCTCCAATTCTTTCAATTGAAATGATAACCAGAATGATTTAAAAGGGAATGGGGCTATGGAATCGTGGAACCTCCTCCTACCCAGAGAAAAACCCATCAGTGCTATAGACAATGCACCTCACTGTCCCCTCAGGGAAAGAGCATGGCCTCAAATGTCCTTCCTGGATGCTACCACATGATAGTCAGAGACTGCCAGCATTGATAGGAAATTCTTTCCCATTTGGTATGAATGAATAAGAACACTAAGACGTAATAGTCTATCTGGATGTATTTGTTTTTGTTTGGTTTGGTTGGTTTGGTTTTTCTTTTCCTTTTTTTTTTTTTTTTTTTTGAGACAGAGTCTCACTGTGTCACTCAGGCTGGAGTGTTGCGGAGCAATTTCAGCTCACTGCAGCCTCCGCCTCCCGGGTTCAAGTGATTCTCCTGCCTCAGCCTCCCAAGTAGCTGGGATTACAGGCACCTGCCACCATGCCCGGCTAATTTTTGTATTTTTAGTAGAGACAGGGTTTCACCATGTTGGCCAGCCTGCTCTCTAACTCCTGACCTCAAGTGATCCACTCGCCTCAGCCTCCCAAAGTGCTAGGATTACAGGTATGAGCCATCACGCCCAGCCCAATCTAGATTTCTTTATACTCTCATTAATACTTTCATTTCTTTATTTCATCTTTCATGGTCTTCATTCTCCTTGTCCATTCATCGATTATCAAAAATTTTTACATATCTGTTTTGTGTTTAACTCAGTATCAGATGCTGGGATTGAAGAGGCACGGGGTTTATTTCTTCAGAGGGGATACAGGAGTGCAAACCAGTGAGTGAGACCCAGCGATATAGGTGCCACAATAAAATATGAGCAGGGTACCAGGAGGGCACAATGGAGAGGCAAGTCGGACCGTGGGAAGTGTGGAATGGCTCCATGCCCATCACTATGTGCTGCGTCTCAAAAGATGAGAAGCTGTTCTCCAGCTGGGATTTGGTATTGGGCCCTTCAGCAACAGCTGGCTATGAGTGTTGACACTGCTCCTTCTGTTGATGATAGAATGAAAATGATGCAAAATAACTACCTATGCAGAATGGGAATTCAAAATAAAAATAATGCTTTTTCATAGTTCCAGGTTGTATGCTATGGTTTAGAACTGTGTGCTTTATGGCGAAAATTAATGGCGGAGAGTATACATAACTGGTCCTATGCAGACCCTGACTAGAAGCCTGTGGCAGAAATTTATATTAGGCCAGAAAAATGATAGTTCAGCCTTATTCCAGCCTTGAAAACAGTGATATTACCCAAAATGTCTTGTTAGGTAGTATAGTAAAGTGGTTATGTGCTATTATAAAGGGAAAGTGATTAGCAGTTGGAGATGAATTCTGAGTGCTATTCTATGGTGGTGTCGTGGGATGGCCACCAGGCTACAGGATCACAGTTATCTTAACCCTTTCCTTATCAAAAGTTTCCAACTCCGTTTGCCTAACTCTTTCCCATGGAATTATTGTCTAAGATGCAAGTCAAGACACATCCTTTACATGCAGCTTAGCAAGAACTCTTGCATTGTGTAGAGAGATATCATTATGTAGTGGTTTCTCCTCTAATTCCAATCCATGGGATCCTCTTAAATGAGATTATATAAGAAGAAGTAACCAAATCCTCACAGATGGCTTAGAAAGATGGATTGCATTATAACTATTGTGCTTTATAATAGATAATATAGATATTACTGGAATTTTTGTTTTATAGCTAAGTATTATGCTACTAATAATAACACTTTACTTAGAATTTTGTTCACAGTTATATGCTGGAGAATTACTTATTTTAAGAAAGTTGTTCCACCTTTCTGCATGATCACTAATATGTATTGATTAATAGCTGTGTGTGGATCCTAAGCACTCTCTAGCCCTGTCAGTGGGGTCTGCTGTTATCCCCTTTTAAAAATAAAAAGGTGGAACTCGCGGAATGAAACAACCCACCCATGTAGCTAGCAAGTGGTAAAGCAAAATTGGAACTCAGGAGGTCAGAATTCAAGACCCATGTTATAACTCATTGTGCTAAGATGTTTAAAATGCTAACAAAAAATACTATATATTTTTCTGATAATTGAGGGACATGTGTTTAAAATACAAAGGATTATTGTTGACAATAGAGGAAATACGGCCCAAATCAATAAATTTTCTACTGGTTTTCTCTGACAAGTAGCATAGAGTCAAATTAAGAGATTAGGCATAGTTTAGGTACCTGTATATACACATAGATATAACATCTGTTGTTAGATTACACACACATGTGCACACAGCCATGCATTTCACATACATGCATACTGTAGAGGGATAAGAGAGTATTTTGGACAGAAATCCAAGGCAGTGCTTTAACTGGAGTCTGTATCCTCAGGCCTGTCTGAAAATTATTAAACTGCCCCAAAGGATGTTTGGGGGAGAACATTATTAAACTGCCCCAAAGGATGTTCTCCCCCAAACATCCTTTGGGACAGCTATCCTCCTTCCTGCCTTGCAGCCTCTCCAGCCCATGGATTTTGGTTTTGTCCTATATGGAAGCATTGCTACCCTAACTGTGAACCAATGATTATAAAAGCACTGATGAAGAACAGGCCTTTCCTCTCCCTCACATCCTGATTTGTTTTGGGCTGGTTTTGCATTGCTACAAAGGAATACCTGAGGCTGGGTAATGTATAAAGGAAAGAGGTCTAATTGGCTCACAGTTCTGCAGGATGTAAAGGAAGCATGATGGCAGTATCTGTTTCTGGTGAGGGCCTCAGAAAACTTACCATCAGGGCAAAAGGCAAAGCGGGAGCTGGGGTATCCCATGGTGAGAGTGGGAGCAAGAGATGGGGGAGAGGGACGGGGGAGGTACTACACACTTTTAAACAACCAGATCTCTCAAGAACTCACTCACTATCATGAGGACAGCACCAAGCTATTCATGAGGAATCCACCCAAACACCTCCCACAGGCCCCACCTCCAATATTGAGGGTTATCTTTCAACATAAGATTTGGACAGGACAAAAACATCCAAATTATATCATTGTGTCTAAAGCTTTCCAATTAAAAAAAAAATGTTGCTGACTTAGAGTCATGTTTACAGGGTATAAGTTATAAGAGCATAAGTCAACGAATGAGAGTGTAAGAATGGTGCATGATGAGCTACCCCTTAGGGATGTCACCCAGGCCTGCCCACATCATCTGGGATGGACAGGGCAGGTGCCTAAGCACCACAGGGAGCAAATCATGATGGACTCAGAAACTGGACCAGACCCATAATGCCTGGCCTACAAGATGTGTGAGCAATGAATAAAGAATCTGGCTCTGTCATCTAGATGGGCATTCCATATTAACTATATAATTTCTTATTACTGACATTATTAATTTTGTGATTCTTGAACTTTTGGCTCTCTCTTAAAAGGGAAACTAAAATGCTACTGATTTTTTTCAAAAATTCAGCCTAAACTAAATTATTATAGAACTAAAATGTAAATCAATTACATTAAGATACACAATACACAATTTTGCTTTACTAATAGAAAGACAAAGCAAAGCAATCTTTCTTTTCAGGTTTGTTATTGTGCTGAAAACTTTCATCCTAGATTTTTCATCTCAATTTAAAGGTGTTAATGAAAGTTTTCTGAAACTGATTTTTGAAAACACTTGCTTATTTTTCATGTATCCCAGGCTACAGCTTGAAAAGGAAATCTTGGCCTGACATTTGCAGGCTAAGCTTGTATTAGTTATCAACGGCTGCATAACAAATTATCTCAACACTTAGCAGCTGAAAACAACAGCCATCTATTCCACAGTTTCTGTGGGTCAGGAATCAGCTTAGCTAGGAAGTTTTACCGTGGAGTTTTCCTCAAGGTTGCAGTCATCTTAAGGGTTGCTACTTGCAAGCTCACTCATGTGGCTGCTGGAAGGTCTCACAAGCTCTGCTTCCATCTCAGCCACATGGGCCCCTTCGCTGGGTTGTCTGTGACATGGCCACCAGCTTTCCTTAGAAGTGAGCATTCCAAGAGAGAGGCACCTGAGATGGAAGCCACAATCTTTTTACAAATTAAAATTAGATGTGATGTCCTGTCACTCTGCTATATACTATTCATTAGAAAAGAATCAATAAATCCAGGCCAGGCACAATGGCTCATGCATATAATCCCAGCACTTTGGGAGGCTGAGACGGGTGAATCACTTGACGTTGGGAGTTTGATACCAGCCTGGGCAACATGGTGAAATGCCATCTCTACTAAAAATACAAAAATTAGCTGGGCATGGTGATGCCCGCCTGTAATCCCAGCTACTCAGGAGGCTGAGGCAGAGAATCGCTTGAACCCAGGAGGCGAAGGTTGCAGTGAGCCGAGATTTTACCGCTGTATTCCACCAGGGCAACAGAGTAAGACCCTGTCCCCCCACCCCCCAAAAAGACCAAATCAATAAATCCAGCCCACATTCAAGTGGATACACAAGGGCATGAATAACAGGAGGTGCAGACCACTGAGAGCCATTTCAGAGGCTAACAAAAATGTTATCAGAAATCAGAAGAGAGAAGGTATTGAGAAAAGGTACTGAGAAAGTCGCTCTCTCTGGCTCTGTCTCCCTGTGTCTCTTTGTCTTTCTCTCTGTCCCACACACACAACACAGAGTAAGCATTTGGCTGATCATTACTGTTAGGAATTAGGTCACTTTAGTCCTCGGAAAAATTGTAAGACAAAATAAAAATGAAAAACACATTTCCAGCATTATCTTTTAAATATATACATTGATGTGTAAAATCTTTTCTGAAATCTAGTGTTAGGAACTGAGTTGTGTGACCCCAAAATGTATATGTTGAATTCCTAACCTCTTGTACCTCAGAATGTGACTATATTTGGAGATAAGGCTTATAAAGAGATACGTGTGTTAAAATGAGACCTTCAGAGTGGGCCTTCATCCACTCTGACAGTCATCCTTATAAGAGGCAGTTTGGACACAAAGAGAGAAATCAAACATGCGGGGGCAGAGAGGAAAGACCATGTGAAGACAAGGGGAGAAGAGAAAGAGGGCCATTCCCCAGCCAAGGAGAGAGGCCCCAGAATGAAATGTGCCCTGCTGACACCTTGCCCTTGGACTTCTAACCTCCAGAACCATGAGGAATACATCTCTGTTTAAGCCCGCAGTCCAGCATTTTGTTATGACAGCCCTAGCAAACTAATACAACTAGTTGTTTTATGTCAGAATCTCTCTGTGCAGTCTCAGTTCAGAGCTTCCAAATGGCCGGATTTAGAACAAAGTAAGTGCTCTGCTTTGCTTTTAGTTTCCTCCACATGGTTCTAACTCTTTCATTTTTAGGATTGTGTGTAATTTTCTTTAAAAAAAAAAAAACAGTTAAATTGAATATAGTCTTTCTGGTTTTCTTTCTTTAGTTGTCTTTCTTTTTACTCATTTATCGTATTGTTTCCTCATTTATCTTAAGATAATATTAAACTGCCTTTACAGTGTCTTAGTAGCAATACTTGTGGCTTGACAGAAATCTTGGCTCTATGTTGGTAGCATAAAAATTCACAGATAAAGAAGATTTCTTGGATTCTTTTGTTATTCTTTATGAGACAGTCATCAACATTAGTTTACTAATACCATTTTAAAACCACTTCATGCCTGGACCTAAAAGTTCTGATTTTTTCAAGGTAATAAAATTTAAGGTTTAAATTCTCTTTAATTTCTGTGATTCTTCCATTCTGTTTTTTAAAATAAAGCTCGTGGTACCTAAGTATTTTTCCTATGAAGTGGAAATATTCTGGGTTGAGACAGATTTAACACCTGCAGTGCTAAGCAAGATTAACCATGGAGAGCTCTGTGTGGATAGTGTGAGACTGGAATCCTCTAGAATTTACGAGAGACTGTTTAAACCATCAGGTGTCCCTCCTGCTCCTTCCTATTGGTTGCCATCGACAGCAACATGGGGAGAGGAGGGTGGTGATTATCATTCCTAGTAAACAAATGTTCTTAATGAGTGGTTTGAAGTTATGAGATGTGTTTAAGTATTTGAACTACATTTAAGGTGTCTGCCTGCAGATTATAGGGAAATGAAAACTTCAACTAAAGAGCCTGCAAATGAATACTTACTAAAACTTGACTCACAGCGTATTTACAAGGTATATAAGTAAAACTTCCCACTTTAAATTCAAGCATAATTATTTCTCTTCTTGTTCTTTTTATTTAAAACTATTATAGTGGCTTAATGCCATTGCATTGGTCAAGAAAAAAAATGCTGTTGTTTTTCATTTTTCTGTCCTGTTCTCCTTTTCTAGTATTAATGCATCGTGTGAAATGTTAAACAGGCCACTTTATCAATGCCAAATGTAAGGTCTGATATCAAGGTGCACAAAATCACATTCCTTTAAAAAAAAAAAAGAATTTCAAAGCAACCCTACCTTCAATTCTGTCTAAGGCTGATTAAGGTCCACTAAACAAGGGATAGTGATTGAAGTACACCTTTGAAGTGAATTTGTTCACAGTCTATCAATCAACCAACTAAGTTAAGCTAGTCTGTATTCATCACCTATTTATTATTTATTTATTATTTTTTATTATTTATTATTATTATTATTATTTATTCATCACCTATTTAATAAGCTTCTACTTGGCATCAGGAACTGTGCCAGGCTCAGGAGCTTCAATGGTAAATAAGAGAGAGTCCATTCCCACCCTCAATGATTATAAAATCATTTAAAGGAAAACATAACACTTTTCTTTTTCTCAAACTTTCTGTGCCTGAGGTCTCACTAGTATCTGTTTCCAGAATGGATGCAGTGTGATCTGTGCTTCATGTCACTTGCTTCTAATTCAGAGTGAGGGGCTGAGGCCTCTGGTGGTAGAGTCTCATGTTCCTGTGCCCTGTCTTTGTGGATTCTGGAAAAGTGAGAATCTGGGATGTGTGGGCTCAGCCTCAACAGTGGGGTCCCCCAAACATAAGAACAGGATGGGATATGAACAGGAAAATAAAAGACAAATAGCAACATTAATTTTTCCTTTTTTCACCAGATCATTCCATCACCAGACAAACATGCCATTCTTCCACCTATCCTCAATGTTCTCTTCTAACCCTACTTACCCCCACAACTGCCCACTGCCCTGCCTCTTGCAGAAATGTTCTTCAAACATTGCTCTTCTCCATTCCTTCTCAAAGTCCTTCCACAGGGACTTTCACTTCCATCACTTTACAAAACTGCTCTGGGTCATCAATGAACACCCTATTCCTAGATCCAGTGGTCAAGCCTTAGTCCTCATCTTCATCAGACCCATCAGAAACCTTTGACACAGTTGATTACTCCCTTCTCCTCAGAAAACTGTCTTCACTTGGCATCTAAGTCACCTCCACCTCCTGCTTTCACTGGCAGGTGCTTCTCAGTTTCCTTGCTGCTTCCTCCTGTTTCCCTACTTTTCTAACATTGAGGTAGCCCAGTGCTGTTTTGTCCTCTTCCCTTCTTACAACATGGTAACCTCATCTAGTCTCATGCTGTTAATCATCAAATTCATATCCAACTGCGTATTTTGCATTTATTATTAAAAGTCTAAGAAGCATAATATGTCCAAACTAAACATGTTTTCGGTCTTCTTCCCATGAGTCCACAGTCTTCCACATGTCCATTTACGGCAACTTCATCCTTCCTTACAGCTGTTTGAGCAACAAACTTGGAATCATCTTTGATTTCTTTCTTTCTCTTCATCCCATAGAGAATTAAGAGGACTCCACTTTCAAAATGTCAAGCGCCACTTGTCCACAGTATTACTGCTACTACCCTAGTCTAAGCCCCCATCATCTCTTGTTTGGATTATGCCATAGCCTCTTAAGAAGTGACCCTGCTTTCTTTCCCTCTTATCCTATACTCACCACCATCAAATCCCAACACATATGTTTAGGTGATCATTTTAATATTTAAGTAGGTTCAGAGACTGCATAGGTCCCCCATTTCACACAATCTTGCAAATCCCCATCCCCACGCTGCCAGATCTCAGCCCCAAGTTTCTCTCTGACCTTATTACCTTCTCCTCCCTTCTTTTCTCACTCAATTCCAGCCACACTGGGGGAGGCAGCAAGCATGCTGAAGAAAAATAAGATAGGCCTGAAGAGCAGAAGGAGGAAGGGAGGGGAAGAATAAAAGAAAACGGTGGAAAGGTAACAAGACAAAGAACATGGGATTGCAATGAACTAGAACTTTCTTTTCCTCAACAAATTTGTGTTCGTTTATTAAACACACTTTTCAGTCACTGATAATGAGCAAGACACTAGACAGATTCTGCAGGATGCATGAAGAATGAGACACAAAGGAATAAGGTACACATAGTCTTGCAGGGAAGACACAGCATACACCTAAATTACTACACGCTAGAGAAAGTGAGGCATAACATGAAACATACAGATAAAATGCTAAGGCCGTTAATTAATAGATGGAGAGATTTAAGGCTCACTACCAAAAAGCCATCAGCTACAGATTATTTTTGGAAGTGAAACATGTATAACTTTTAAAGCAAAATAGTTTTGGGAGCATAACATACTTATAAAAAAGTGAATCCTAACAACCCAATAAATTTTCATTCATGTAACCAGCATGCAGATCAAGCAACAAAGAATGACTTGCACTCCAGAATCCCTCCAGCCTCCTTCCAGTCACTAACACTCAGCTCCATGCCATTAGCCTTTAAAAATGGCTTTATTGAAGTGTAATTAATATACAATAAATTGCACATATTTAAAGAAATAGTTTCCTTGTGTCCCTTTTGACTTTTCCCCTACCACCCCAATCACTGATCTGTTGTCTGTCATAATAGGTCATTTTACATTTTCTAGAGTTTTATATAAATTGAATCATATGATATGTATTCATTTCCATTTGGCTTCTTTAACTCTGCATAATTACTGTGAGAATCATCAAGATTGTGGCACGTATCAATAGTTCACTTTTTTTGTTGCTGGGTAGCTTTCCATTGTGTTGAATATATTACAATGTGATATATCCATTCACCTGTTGATGAACCTTTTTCTTTATTTTAAAATTTTATTTATTTATTTACTTATTTATTTTTGAGAATGAGTCTCACTCTGTCTCACAGGCTGGAGTGCAGTGGCACAATCTTGGCTCACTGCTACCTGGGTTCAAGCAATTCTTGTGCCTTGGCCTCCCAAGTAGCTGGGATTACAGACGCCTGCCATCATGCCCAACTAATTATTGTATTTTTAGTAGTGACAGGGTTGCCATATTAACCAGACTAGTCTCAAACTCCTGGCCTCAAGCAATCCAGAAGTGCTGGGATTACAGGCATGAGCCACCATGCCCAGCCTCCTGTTGATGAATATTTGAGTTGCTGACAGTTTCTAGCTTGCAAGGACAAATAATGCTGCTATTAACATTTGTTTACAAGTATTTATATGGACATTTTTAAAATTCTCTTGGGAAAAATGCCTAGGAAGGTTGGATCAATGGTAGTTATATGTTTAATTTTTTAAGAAGCTGCCAAGCTATTTTCCAGAATGGTTACACCATTTCATGTTACCATCAAGAATGTATGATATTTGTAATTCCTTTACATCAGTGACAATATAGGTATGGTCAGTCTTTCTCATTTTAGCCATTCTAATAGCTATGTAAGGAGTATATCACGGTACTTTAATCTTGTTTCTGTAATAACTAATGATGTTGAGCATCTTTTCATATGCTTATTTGCCAGCCCTATATCTTCCTTGGTGAAGTGTCTGTTCAAATCTGTTGTTCATTTATTTATTCTATGGTTTGTTTTTAAATTAAGTTTTCTTCATGTATTCTGATACTATTCTTTTATCAGTGACATGCTTCGTATGTATTTATCTTGGCCTATTCTTCGTCTTTTCATTCACATTATTTCCTTTCTTTTGCTTAATTTAGGTTCAATTTGCTCTTGCTTTTTTTGTTTCTTAAAGTGGAAGTTGAGATCATTGACTTGAGACTTTTTTTTTCTTATATAAGTGTTTAGCACTATAAAATTCCTCCTGGGTACTGTTGTAGGGACATTTTAAAAATTCTGATATGTCATGCTTTCATTTTCATTCACTTCAAAATTCATTTCATTTTTTCTTTGACCTTTGGGTTATTTAGATTTTCTAGAGACTTTCACATTTTCGATTTCTAATTTAATTCTATTATGGCCAGAAAACATATGTTACATGACTTGAATACTTTTAGATTTATTGAACTTGCTTTATGGACCAGAATTATGTTCTGTTTGTTAAACATTGCATGTGTACTTGAAAAGTGTGTATTATCCTATTGTTAGATAGAGTCTTTTTTAATAATCAAGTCAGTTTAATTAATAATGTTTTTCAAGTCTACTATAGCCTTGATGAGTATCTGCCTACTTGTTCTATTCTTTATTGGAAGAGAGGTATTGAGTTCACTGACAACAGTTATGGGTTTGACTATTTTTCCTTGGTGCCCTATCAGTTTTTGTGTCATGTATTTTGAACTTCTATTCTTAGGTACATAAACACTTAGCATTGTTTTATCCTCGTGACTTATTGACCCTTTATTGTTTTGATATGACCTTCTTTATACCTGGTAATATTCTTTGCTTTGAATATTACTTTGCCTGGCTCAATATAGAAACCCTAGCTTTCTTTTGAGTGGTGGTATAATGGTGTATCTTTTTTCAAATTTTTATTTCTGTCTTTATATTTGAAGTGCCCTTTTAAAGGCAGAATATTGTTGTGCTATGCTTTTATTATCCAACAAACATAAATACTTTTTAATTGACATGTTTACACCATTGATATTTAATGTGATTATTGATATGGTTAATTTAAATACTATCTCCTTACCATTTGTTTTCTATTTGTTTCATATCATCTTTGTTCCCTTTTTCCCTTTGTCAGCCTTCTTGTTGGATTAATTGATTTTTTAATTATTCAATTTTATTTCTTTTGTTTGGTTATTTGCTATAACTCTTTGTGGGGTTTCTTTTTTTTTTTTCTTTTCTTTTTTTTTTTTGGTCATTCTTTTAGGGTAAATATGCATCATTAACTTTAGCAGTCTACTTTTAAGTTATATCAGTTTAGTCCATTGTGGCTACTATACCAATGTCATAAACTGGGTATCTTATAAACAATAGAATCTATTTATCATAGTTCTAGAGGATGGGAAATCCAATATCAGATTGAGCATGATCAGGTTCTGGTGAAAGCCCTTATCCAAGTTGCAGACTGCCAATTTCTCTCTGGGTCCTCACATGGTGGAAAGGACAAGGAAGCTCTCTGAAGTCTCTTTTATAAGGGCACGAATCCACTCATCAGGGCTCTGTCCTCATAACCTAATAATCTCCCAAAAGACCCCATTTCCCAATACCATCACCTTTGGGGTTAGGTTTCAACATATGAGTTTGCAGGAGATGGGGGGACACATTCAGACCCTAGCAGATATTGTACCACTGGATGTATAATATAAAAGCTTTATAATACTTCCATTTCCCCCCACCCCCTGTTGGTGTCATGTATTTTACTTTTATTTGCCACATATCCTACAACATATTATTTTTGCTTTGTTGTCTTTTTAAAAGTTTAAATAAATGTTTTTCAGTTTTTTATGTTTACTATCTTAGTCAATTTTTTGTTGCTATAATAGAATACCTGAGATTGGGTTATTTATAAAGAAAAACTATTTATTTGGCATATGATTCTGCAGGCTGGGGAGTTCAAGCACATGACACTGGCTTCTAACAAGTGTTTCTGTACTGCAAAGCATGGCAAAGTGGTCAAAGGGGAAGCAGACAAATGCAAAGAGAGTCAAAACCTAAGGGATGTCTTGGTTATATAACAACCTACTCTCCCTAGAATTAATCCATTCCCCTCAAGAACTAATTCAATCTTACTGGAGCTAGAACCAACTTACTGTCATGAGAATAGCACCAAGCCATTGTTGAGGGATCTGCCCCCATGACCCAATCACCTCCCACAGGGCCCCATTTCCCGACACTGCCACATTGGCTATCAAATGTCAATACGAATTTTGATGGGGGACATGCAAATCATATACAAACCACAGCATTTATTCATTTAGCTAATATTTCTATTGCTTTTTATACCTTTGTATAAACACAGTTTTCATCCAGTATCAATTTCCTTCTGCCTAAAGAAATCTTATTTTTCTATAAATTATTTGAACTTTTATATGCCCACAAACATCTTTATTTAACTTTTACTTTTGAAAGATATTTTTGCTGGATATAAAATTCTAGGTTGACAAGTGATTTTCTTTCAGTACTACAGAATTGTTACTTAAAGTTCTTTTACCTGCACTGTTTCCAACAAGAAATCCTGTCATCTTTAATTTTCTTCTTCAGTATAAAACATGTCTTTTGTTCCTCTGGCTGTTTTTAAGATTTTCATTTTTGTTTCAATTTTGAGGAATTTGATTGTGATGTGTATTGATGTAGTTTTCTTCAGATTTTCTGTGGTTGAGGTTTCTTGAGCTTCTTAGATCTCTGAACTTACAGTTTTCACCAAAAGTATGAAATTTTCAGCTATTATTTTACAGATTTTCATATTTTTCTCTCCTCATTTCAGGTACTTCAATTACAAAATATTAGGCTGGTTAAAGTGTCTGACAGGTCACTAATTCTCTTTTCTTTTTTTATATATTTTCTCTGTATTTTTGTTTTGGATAATTTCTATTGCTGTGCCTTAAATTTCACTAATCTTATCCAGTATAATTTTTTTGTCCCAGATATTCTAGATTTTATCTCTTACAGTTTAATTTAGATCTTTTTTGTGCTTTCCATGTCTCTACTTAACTTTTTGGCCATACAGAATATACTTAGAACTGAACATAGTTATAGCTCTAAAATATCCCTGTTGGCTAATTTTCACCTGTGTGTAATTTCTGTCTAAGTTTGGTTGATTTATTTATTTTCCTTATTATTGGTCTTGCTTTCCTGCTTTTTTGCAAACCTTGTAATCTTTGATTGAATACCAGACATTGTTAATTTTATCCTGTTTTATGTTGGATGTTTTTGTATTCCTAGAAATTTTCTCAAGCTTTATACCAGGATGCAGTTTAATTACTTGGAGACAGTTTGATCATTTTGTTTCTTGTTTTTATGATTTAGATGGACCTAAAGCAGTGACTAGTCTAGGACTAATTAATATTAACACTGATGCAGGACCTTCTCAAACATTGGGAAGATTTTTGCATCTACTCAATGCCCTAAAAATTATAACTTTTTCCAGTTTAGTTGGTAGAAATAGGTACTGTTCCCAGCCTTGTGTAAGTGCCAGGCACTGGCCCTCTAATCCTTTCTAACCCAGGTTCTTTCCCTACCTTGGGCCATTATAACATGTGTATGTACTCATCAGAAATTGCTGAATATCCAATGGGAAGCCAGAGCATATGTTCAGCATTCTGTCTTTGAACTGCATGCACCTTTCTGGTTCTTTGTCTTGAGAACTCTAGACACATTGTTCATGGATTCTCATATTCATCCCTTAAACTTAAAGAGTTTTCTGGGCTCTATTGCAGTTTTCTCTCCTTGTGTTACAACCTGGGAACTCAAGTTGGTGAATTGAGACAATCATGTGGCTTGCCTTGCTTGTTTACTCTCTCTCAGAAATTACCGTTCACCTTTTCCTGCTGTTCAATGTCATGCAAACTGTAGTTAATTCTATTTTGTCTTAATTTATTTGTTTGGTTTGTTGGTTTTGGCAAGAGAATAAATTTAGCCCCAGTTACTCCACCTTGATCAGAAGCAAAAGTCTATTTGCAACATAGATTTATTTTGACTGGATTAAAACATTGTATAAATTGAAAGTGTCTGTCTTCTTTTGCTTAATCATATGCTTACGAAATTCATCCATGTTGTTGTATGTAGTTGTAGTTCATTCATTCTTTTTGCTGTGTGGCTTTCTCTTATGTTGATGTACCACATATATTTATCTATTTTACTCTAGCTGGATCTTTGGGTTGTTTCCAGTTTGGATCTGTTATAAACAGTATTAAATAAATATATTTTGGTGAACATGTGCATGCATGTCTTTCTGGTAGGTGTACAACTAGAAGTGGAATTTCTGGGTCTGGGATAGGCATATGCTTGGCTTTGGTTGATACTGATTGCTGAAACGTTTTTCAAAATAGTTATGCAAATTACATTCCTCCATCAGTGTATGAGAATTTCTTTTCATCTGTACTCTTACTAACACTTGGCATTGTGTACTTTTTCATCTTAGCTATACTGATGAGTGTGTACAGTATAGACTTTTTCTTTTCCTCATGACTAATGAAGGATTGAGTACCTTTTCAATTTTTTTTGATAATTTTGTAATCCTCTTTATGAAGATCCTCTTCAAGTTTTTTGCCATTTTTCTGAGAGATTGACTTTGCCTTACTGATTTATGGGAATTATTTATATATTCTTTTGTCAGATACATGTATTACAATATCTTATTGATAAATTTTCCTTTTATTCTATTAATGGTATCTTTGGATAATAAAAAAAAATCTTAATTTTAATGTAGTCGACTTTACCAGATTTTTCCCTTATTGTTAGTTCCTTTATACCCTATTTGAGAAAGTGTTGCCAACTCCAAGTTTATGAAGATATTACCCTTTGTTTTTTTCTAAAAGCATTATTGTTTACCTATCTCAAGTAGTTCTACTTTCTATCCAAAATCAATTTTTGTTTGTGAAGTGAGAGTCAAGATAGAAATAACTAGTTGGTCCAGCATAATTAATTGAAAAGACCATCCCTTCTGAGCTAGAACATTTTGAGCATTGATTATGCTTCAGGCACTAGGCAAGTTGATATTTCATTTTATCCTCATAAAATCCCTATAAGTGTTTTCCCATTTTATAAATTGGAAAGGTTACAATTAAACGAGTTAAATTAATTTCCATAGCTCATGGCTAGTCAGGTGTAACTTTGGGTTTTGAGCTTAGGTCTTGACTCCAACCTTGCCTAAGGTTATCTTAAGTCAATGTCAGCAAAAAGAACACTTTTTTATTTTTGAGGTGAAAACCAAGCTTGTAAGGGGATTAGAAATCACTGGGAATGTGGGAGTGAAGAGGGGTTGACCCTAGAAAAGAACAGGGCTTTGAACAGTTTCTTGAATATAGCAAGACTCAATAACAGTTTACTGAATTGCAGAAGTTATCCATTTTTGAATAACTGCAAAGCTTTGTTATCTACACTCATGGGGCACTTACAACTTTTATATATAAAACTTACTGACTTGTTCCTTGTCTAGTTGCCTATGGCAGTAGTTTTCAAAGCGGATTCCTCAGATCAATAATATCAGCATTACCTAAAACTTCTTAGAAATGCAAATTCTTGTCCCCTTCCTAAGACTTACTAAATAAGAAATTCTGAGGATGGGACTATATTAGGCCATTCTTGTATTTGCTATAAAGAAATACTTGAGGTGGGCTAATTTAGAAACAGAAGAGATTTAATTGACCCATAGTTCTCCAGGCTATACACGAAGCTGGCATCTGCTTGACTTCTGGGGAGGCCTCACTAAGCTCATATTCATGGCAGAAGGCAAAGAAGGAGCAGGCATATTACATGGCAGAAGCAGGAACAAAAGGGACAGAGAGTTGGGGGAGAAATGCCACACGCTTAAACAACCAGATCTCATGAGAACTCACTGTGGCAAGGATAGCACCAAGCAACGAGGATATCCAACCCCATGACCCAAATTCCTCCCAACAGACCCCCTCTCCAACACTTGGGATTGCATTTTAACATGAGATTTGGTGGAGACATTCAAATTGTCAGGGACCCAGAAAATTGTTTTAATAAGTTGTGTAGAGCATTTTGATGACCTTCAAATTTGAAACACACTGGTCTTAGGGCCTATACTTTCTCCAGTCATACTATCTACAGAGGGTTCCCCTAACCTCCTGTGCTTGGTTGTACCACCAGTGATTGCTTATTGACAGTGCCTCTTCCTGGACTCCCACTATGATTCTTAGCCTGGCTAATACTTGCACAGAGGTCAGATCCTCCCTCTCCTTACACAGATGCTCACACACTTAGAGGTCTGGATTCAGTCCCTCAGTCCTTCTTGTCACATCACTTTGTAATTGTCTATCTGCTTGTCTATATCTGCCACAAAACTATGAGGAGCTTAAGGCAAGGGCCATTGAATCCCAGAGTATGGCATATAGTAGGTGTTTCAATATAATTTTTTGAGTAAATGTATTTTATTCAATTTTATTCTTGAGGAATTATCATGCGAGAAAGGAAGGACTTAATAGTTGAATAAATGAATAAATACTTGAAGGACCATCATTTGGAATCATGGAACAAGATATAGTGAATGAAGACTTCAAGGAGGCTAGAAACACAGAGATACCTGTTGCATCAGATGTTTGAGGAAAGACTGGAAAATCTTTACTGTATAACCCTTCATCCCCCACCGCTTCTAAATTGTGAGCTCCTTGAAGCCAGCAATAGTTTCCCATTCATTGTGTGTCTCCAATCCCCAGTCAGGTCTGGACAGTGTCTGCCACACAATGAATTTACTGTAAGTGAATGGCTGAATGAACTAAAAGGTTCCTTAGTGACATATATTGAGTTTTTATTGCTACTGTTTTGTTTGCTTGACTGTTTCTGCTAGAGAGACAGCTCAGTTCTAGATCACCCGATTGGCAAAGTTTGAGTATTCTTCTGGGCACTTGCAAAGCAGAGGCAAAAAAACAAACAAACAAACAAAAACAGTAAGAGAAGTTTAGCTTTGATCAATTTATCCAGAATTTTGTAATCAGGACTGTTTTAAGAAACTATTTTAACTACAACATACATATGTGTTTCGTGTTTTAGTTTGTTCCTTTCTTAATTACTTGTGGATGAAAAGATGAGGAAGTAGAAAGTGGATTGCTGTAATCTTTTCAGTGTTGAGGGACTCTGAATTCAGCCTCTGGGCAGAGGCTACATCATGGGTCTTTTTACTCTGTGGAGGATTTTGTACTTTATCTTAAAGGCGCTGTAAGCCGCTGAATGACGTTAAGGAGGGAAATTACATAATAGATTTGCTTTTCTAAAGGTCATTCTGACTGCTGTGTGGAGGATTTATTGGGAATTGGGAAAGGGAGGATGGGAGACTGGAATATAGAAGACCAGTTAGAAGAAATATTGCAGCTGATAGAGAGAGTTGATAAGAACTTCAACTAGGGCAATGACAGCATGGAGGAAAATGGACTGGTTTCAACTTAGTAAGTTGACTCAACCCACTAAATTTGCTGACAAAGATAGGGAACTTGTCAGAAATGATTACAGTTAGCTTTCAATTTAATAGTAATAATTAAATTGTCAGGCCTCTGCTTCTGGATGTGCAAGGTTATGTAATGGAAGTCTTTGTTAACTACAAAGCACTGCACACATGCAAAGTGGGGTAATTACCCACAGAAATCATACCTCCAAAGTCCATGTGCCAGAGGCAAGCTCTGAGGGTTGGAAAATGAGTTCATGTTTATTGGCGATCAACAGCAGGATTGCACATGTATTCCTGAACAATGAACTTACTGTTCATTCTCAAGTGCTCATTACAATGGAAATTAGTAACACTTGAATGAGTGATGCAACTCTGTTCTGAACATGCCGCTTAGCAAATACTTGCTGAAGCTAAGGAAGTCAAGAATTCAGACACTGATGGATGCTAGACATGAGTGGCTATTTTTTGTGAATGGAATAAAGATGGGTACCTCACCCTGAAGAGTAAGCATCATGTCTACATCCGTTAGGAGCAAGATTTTTTTATAACTTGGTATTTAGGTGTGAAGAACTTTGTCTGGTTATACATATTTATGGTTTTTGGACCCGTAAAAAGAAACCCTTGGCTCTTTCTTACCAATATCTTTTTAAGCCAAAAGCCTTTATTAACATGTAAAATTGAGTCTGTAACCAATTATAATTTCCCAATCTACTTCTTAAGTTGAGAAACTAGAAAAAAAATGCAATAATCTAATTCTGCTATTAGAGAATGTGAATATAAGAAAAAGGAGCCTCCTGTGGTCCATCAACATCATAAAACTCTCCTTACATATCTAATGATCATTTCTATATAGATAATTATTGATCAGCATTTTGAAGAAAAACTGAAGAAGTGAAAAAAAAGTACATGTATTCTTTAGGATCACTTCACTTTTACATATTCTTTCTGCACTGGGATTTAGAACATAGCATATTTAGGCTTCGTTTTGGCTGATGCGTTGCTAGGAAATAATCCTGCAGCCTCTTTCATACCTCTTTGCTCATTTTCTTCCCTTGGTAAAATATTCATTATGAACTGTTATAAATTATAAAACCTTTTTCTTCCCCAAGAAAAGTGTGGACTTTCTTTTTTAACAGATTTAGCACTGATAGGACTGCTTGCCTTAGGCAGCACTACCGGTAATTGAATCTGCATGCTGAAGTGGTAAACCCTAAGAATTTCTAGAGGAAGGAAACCTGACATGTAAAATGGAGTAAAGGCACGCTGATAGACAAGGGAAAATTCAGTGTTGTGTAACTTCCTGACTCCAGTGTGTGAATTGTTGAGTAATTGAACATTATAGCATGTATTGAACATTAATTCTGTCAAAGTTTCCAGAGTAAAGAAAACATTGGTAGTCTATTCATCTCTCTGGCCTCCAATTTATGTTTGGTATATAATCATTGCCATTATTATCCTCATTCATGGGTCAATTTTATTATATAGTTGGATTAAGCACTGGCATTTTACAGTCGACAAGAATATATTGAGAATCTGTTATACTTCTAGGTACTAGGGAGTGTAATAATTTATTACATTCTTCCCTTAAAGGAGCTCATAGTCTTCTTTGGAAGAAAGACGAGTAAATATATAACCATAGCAAAGCATCCTAACTCTATAGTGAAGGGTTATATAGAAGCACAGAGGAGGCACACCTAAGCTTAACAGGTAGAGCAATTAGGGAAACAGAGAAGGCTTCCTGGGGGAAGGAGTATCTGTCCTATCTTGATGAATTCTGGGATATAGCTTGACAGTGGTGAAAGTAGATCCAAATTCTTGAAATTGGAAAATATATGTCAAAAGTCATTAAAAAATATTGAGACCTATAATTTCTACTTTATGAATCTTAAGTTTAAAAACAATCTGAAACACAGAAAAAAATACATTTAAGAATGCTAATAGTAGTGTAGTAACAATTTATGTAGTAACTGGAAACCAGCAATTGAGGTATTTTTAAGGAAGTTATAGTTTATCAGCTCGGTGGTCTAGAGGGCAGACACACATGATTTTTCCTAAAAATTTATCATAGGAATTGGTAGTCTATTCCATGAATATTTCTTGAGCAGTTTATGCCAAGTACTGATCTGGTCTCTGTGTACAAAAAGTCAAATAGACATGGCTCCTACTTGAAGGAGCTTGTGGTAAAATGAGAAATATAAACAATTCAATTAACTCTTAGAGGAAGAAGAGATGGATTCTAGTGGCAGAAACATGTCATTAGAATGCTGATGGGGACTTTGTAAATCAAATCAGCAAAATATGGGGGGGCTACCAAAAGAAGATAGGGCAGAACATGAGTTTTGAATGATAAGAGGAGAGAAAAAAATGGAAATAAAGGAAATTTCTTATTTTACATTACGTGGGAAACAAAAGCAGACTGTATCATTGGATCTGCAGTTTGTCCACAACTATGCAAAACCAAATATAGTTTTTTCCCATATATGCATAGAAAAAAAAGAAAGTGAAGAAATAAACTAATGTTCATAGTGATTGTCTTATGGGTGATATTTTTCTCACTTCTACTTTTTGGCCTTCCCCAAATATTCTATTATAAACATTATTTGTATAATGAAAGAAAGATGCACGGGATTGCCAGCAGGAAGATAAAAGGCACAAAGTGTTCACATTTTATAAGAGAACTATTTATACTGAAACTCACAACAAAATAGGATGGGCATATTTCCAAAAGGCAATAGCACAGGGTAACATGCCCAAGGATAAAAGACCCTTCTGTGACCCGACATACTTGCCACAATCCTTAAAAAAAAAAAAAAAAAAAAAAAAAAGCAAACAACAAAAACCACAGATACAGGCCATGTCACATAAGTCACCTAGAAAATTCTTATTGGCTATGGTCGTGACTCTCCCTTGGGTTTGTCCCTTTGTAGGGAACCCACTCTGCTCAGCTCTGAGTCAGGCACCGAGCTGGCCATTCGCTCAATGCATTAGTGCCTTAATTTGCATAACACTTCGAAATTTATGAGGCATTTTCATAATGTTTACTTTTATTTTATTTTCCCCCACAGCCCTATGAGGTAGGGAAGACTGATATTATTTGTTCTCATTTTACAGTTGAAGAAACTAAGACTTAGATGAAGTTTCTTCCCTCTGGTTACAAGGCTGGCAAATGTTAGAAGCAACATTGGAAGTCAGATGTTTTTCTGCACATGTGTTTATTCCTCTGCATCACAAAACTCACATGATAGGCACTTCTGTCTTCAGCTAACAAAAGGAGACGAATATCTGTGAGAGCAGAAGATATGTCTTATTTTTCATCTAAGTGGGTTCAAGTGGCTAGGAGAGTTCAGCACAGGAGAGACACTCCGTACATTTGTAGGGGGTGGCAATGAATGAAAAGATTCTCAATACTCTGATTTAAAACTTAATACACATATAGGTCCTAAATACAGCATCTAAATAGATATTGTCATTGTCCTTAGGAATCTACACTGAAGAGCAGACACCACACACACACACACACACACACACACACACACACACACATCAGAGAAAAAGAACAGAAACAGTGGTTAGTTGGGAAGAGTAAAAAGAAAATTTTTGAGACAAAGAGATTTCTAATTAAATAGAACAATCTATTATGAATTTCTGTTTTATTCCAAGCAAAATAAATCAATTTTCCACTTTAAACAAAATTTTACATTGGGAGAAGCAAAACACAGGAAAAGTGCAAATGTCTTTGAGAATCATCAAAGCATGTCTTATTTCTTATACATGCACATACCTGCTCTCTTTCTGCCTATATCTAAAAAAGAGACTCATTTAGCATTCACTGATGAACAGAAGAGTATTTCTGTACTCCTGCTGAGCCCGTGAAGTTTTTTTTTTTTAACTTATTAAGGTGGTGCACGCATCATGCCCTAGTGACTTCAGCTATATATGCCCTTTGAAAAATCTCTAATGACGTGTTGGACACACTGCATATAAATGTCACCACTTGGAATGAGAGTCAGACTTTTGCTCATGGGAACGTTCTCTGCCTGGCCTCAGTGTAATATCCCTGATCTAATGAAAGTAAATTGTTCTCAGTAATTCCCTCTAAGTGAAATAATGCATATTCTTTTTTGGATGCTTATAATATGGTATTGGTAAATAGCTTAGCGATACACACAGGAACAATTCTACTAATGGATAAGAAAAGAAAATTAAATTGCTATCTGTGTAGCCCTAGACCTTTTAGATTATTTTCAAAACTCATCACTCCAACAATGATTTCTCCCATATTATTTTTGACTAGCATGGCAGACTTGGCTTTCTACATGTATGGTAGGTATCTTTAAATCCATATTACTTCTTTTTTTTTTCCTTTTTTTTTTCTTTTTTTTACAAATGACCTTTGGAAATGATTTCCAATAGCTGCAGCCAACTTTAAGCTCAAGGCTTGGTAGTGAAAGGTCACTCTACATTTAGACTAAATGCAGATAGATTTGTACTCCCTGCAGCAGACTATTGCTTTAGGACTTGCTATTGTATTTGACCCAATCTTCTTTCTAACCCAAGCATTTAGACAGCTTCCATCTGGGTTTTGTTTAACCTTCTTTTTTTTTAGCTTCAGTATAAATTAAAAGGCTTTAGATATTGGCAAGTAACTTTTTTTGTCTTTAGAGATGCACATTTTTCTTAGAAATCTAAGATCATAGAATAGAGTATGATGTTAAACTTCTCATAAGAATGACTCCATGAATTTTACACGAAGGATGCGCCCAGTCCATAAAAGGGCCTGGCAAGGCACATGAGACCGCTCAGATCCCTCATCTCTCACTCATGCTTTTCCTTCAAATAACATCATTCCTTATAAAAGAGGAAGAAAGAAATAAAATGGAAAACCTTGGACTAGGCAGCTATGCATAAGCACTTCATAAGACTCCTTAAGGAAGGATGCAAGGAGATGGAATTTTTTCCTTCTACTAAACTCCGAGGACCTTCAGATCACAATTGGCACTGTATGGCCATCTCAGGAGCAAAGCAGTCTCCTGTCCCCAGCTTTCTTTCCTCACTGTGGCCTGATGGCTTCCCATATTCATGTGACTTTGTCACATCATGCAGTCTCTATAAATAAGTCACAGGAGTGCTTTCCTTCCTGTCCAGCAAGAGTCCGTCCATGGTAGAGAAGGACTTGAAAAGCATTCAAGAGACTCAGTCTCTCTCCATGTCTGAGTGGGCTCCAAAAATGCTGAAGATCAGAGTGAAAAAAAGGAACGTCTCCCTCACCTCTTCTCCCTTGGATCCTTGTCTTGCCCAGCTAGAAAGCAAAATCACTTCCTAATGCTGGGCAGTCAGAGACTGGAAGGGACTCTGGACTGGGTGTCAGGAGACCTGACTTCATGTTCAGGTTCTGTGGCCTGGGGCTAAATCACTTGTCCGCCAGGCTTCATCCTTTGTCTGAACAGAATGAGTTAAAAGAATTAATTCTGTAAATTCAGTGAAACAATATCCAGCCTTGGCCACAACTCCTTTTTCTAAATGAGTGTCTTCATATCAGATTCCTCAGAGAGAGAGTCAGATTACTGCAAGTGTATCTAATTCCAATTTCAAAGAAGGTGCTGGAATGACTCCATTTGCCCTAAGAATGCACCAGAATAAAACGATCTCTTATATTCAGGTAGCATTTTTAAAATTCTAAGTTGCTTTTGCTTATCCCACTTATTCATTCCTCCTGTTGAGCATAGTTTGGGGTACATTGTTGGAGCCCCTCCAAGTGTGCTTTGCTGCTAACAGGCTGGCACTCCCACCCATGAGGCAATTGCTTAGGCACATTGGGTCCTCCTTATTCTCCTGGCTCCTCCCTGTGGTGGGGACACCTCCTGCTGACTGGCCAATAACAGAAGTATGTGGAAATACAAAAGGCCAACTCCTTTGCCCCAAAAGTGAATAAATCCTGAGATGTAATTTATGCTCTGCAGTGCCCTTCCCTCAAAAATCAGTTGGAACTACAGCAAAGATATAGAATCAACCTAAGTGTCCATCAATGAATGATAAGATTTAAAAAGTTATATATATATATATATATATATATATATATATATATATGTTCAGCCATTAAAAAGAATAGAATTATGTCCTTTGAAGCAATGTGGATGAGACTGAAGGCCATTACCGTAAGTGAAACAAGTCACACACAGAAAGACAAATACTGCATGTTCTTGCTTCTAAGTGGGAGCTAAATAATGTGTGCAGATGGACTTAGAGTGTGGAATGATGGACAGTGGAGATTTGGAGTGGTGGGGGCAGTGTGGGGGTGGATGATGAGGTATTATGTAAGGAGTACACTGTACATTATTTGGGTGATATATATCCTAAAATCTGACATCACTACTGCACAATGCATGCATGTAACAAAATTATACTTGTATACTGTACATTTATACAAGTAAAAAGAAAAGTCAGGCTGAGTGTGGCCTCCTTCCCCCTCCGCTATGTCTCTTCCCCCACCCTCACTGGCTTCTCCTGGAAACACTTGCTCACTGTATCACTTGCAACTGAAATCTTGGCTCAGGAGAACCTTATCTAACAAACCAGTAGATTTAAACAACAAAGTCAGGGTGGCAGGACCCAGTAGGTGTGTTAGCAAAAGATCCATGTTTGCAGCTCTGCTGCTTAACAGCTCTCTGGCCTGAAGCAAGGTGCCCAGAGCCCCAAGCCTCTCTTTCTTCATTTGTGAAATGAAAATAAGTATGCCTGGGCCAGGCATGGTGGCTTACATCCCAGCACTTTGGGAGGTCAAGGCAGGTGGATCATTTGAGATCAGGAGTTCAAGATTAGCCTGGCCAACATGGTAAAACGCCATCCCTATTAAAAATACCAAAAAAAAAAAAAAAAAAAAATAGCCAGGCATGATGGCATGTGCCTGTAATCCCAGATTCTCGGGAGGCTGAGGCAGGAGAATTGAATTGTCTGAGCCTGGGATGCAAAGGTTGCCGTGAGCTGAGATAGGGCCACTGCACTCCAGTCTAGGTAACAGAGTGAGGCTCTGTCTCAAAAACAAAAAAAGAATCAAAGAAAAGAAGTATGCCCACTCTGCCTACTATATGGTTGTTGGGAGACGAGGTGAAATTTCGGATGATGAAAGTGTTTGAAAGCTGCCAAGCACCATGCAAACGTAAGGAAACTAATTTTTTTAAATTGGATACAAAGTTATAACCTAAAGCTAAAGTCACTGACAGGGTTTTAGAAGAAACCAATTCAACAGCAGTTATAAGATACAGAAAACATACTTCACATCTTATTCTCCACTTCCCTCTTCCTTTCCCACATTTTTCATGCTTCTGTCATCCAAAATGTTTGCTATTTAGGACTCCACCTGTGTCGGAACATCTGTGATAGTGAATAAAGGGTTGCATTCGCCTCTTTTAGTTACTCGCAGTTTTTCACCTGGTGAAAAATTTTGCCATGCCTGCCTGTGTCCACTGTCCACTCCTGAATACTGTGTTTCATCTTATTAGTCCCTTATTTCTTTCATTGCAAATTGCACTGGATCTTAAAACTTCAGGAAGGAAATAGGCATCTCCCTGAGTTGTTATAGGTCATAGTTCAAATGCCATACTTCAGATTGTGTGAGGCTGCCATAAATGGATGGAACGCAATAAAATAGAGTTACCAGAATGTATGGACCAGATGGTGGCTTGATTAAAAACATCTCAGTGTGTCCAAAATATCACGGCAGGCATGCACAATTTTTTTTTCCATGAAGGCCCTACAAGAGTCATGATAAGATTTTATTTTTAATGAGGATCTAATTAGAGAGCTCAGCATGAGAGTCTGAACACATGAGCAGTCAGTATAGTTTAGTGCAACAAAATATTTCTTGAGCCTGTAGGTACCAGGGATAAAAGGGAGAATAGCACATAGCCCCTGGTGGGGGAAACAGATACAAAAACCAGGAAACAGATACAAAAACCAGGTCATTAGAATATGATAAGGGCCCAGCATGCTCAGAGTGATGGTACCCATTTTGGGGTTCAAAAAACACTTTCCCTAGCTGGGTGTGGTGGCGGATGCCTGTAATCCCAGCTACTCAGGAGGCTGAGGCAGGAGAATTGCTTGAACCCAAGAAGTGAAGGTTGCAGTGAGCCAAGATCATGCCATTGCACTCCAGCCTGGGCAACAAGAGCGAAACTCCGTCTCAAGAAACAAATACAAACAAACAAAAAACAAAAACCACTTTCCCATTTAAAGTGGTGTCTAGTCTTTCGACTTCCTTGGGCCACATTGGAAGAAAAAGAATTATCTTGAGCTACACATAAAATACACTAACACTAACAATAGCAGATGAGCTTTAAAAAAAATGCAGAAAACAAAATCTCAATGTTTTAAGAAAGTTTACAATCTTGTGTTGGGCCACATTCAAAGCCGTTCTGGCCCACGTGCCAACTGCTGGCCACAGGTTGGACAAGTTTGATCTAAAGCATCACCTTCTTCAGTTTTTATGAGACTACTTGAACCCTGGGGCCTTCTATGGACTGTTCTGCACCTTCGCCTCCTTGATGCCTTCTCATCCCTTGGAACTCTTGACTCATTCATTCATTCATACACACACTTGTTGTGTGCCTAGTTCTGCCAGGTACTACTCTAGACACGAATTTCCACATAGAACAAGACAGAGCCAATCCCAGCTGTCTGATTACAAAGCTTACGTTCTAGCAGTTGGAAACAGACCATTGGAAAGGAATTACATAAACTACAGGACTGCAGACTGCAGTAACCACCAAAAAGGAAGTACACAGAGTGGCGAGATGAACAATAAGCAGGAGAGGCCTCCTTGAGGTCAGGGAAAGCCTCTCCAACAGGAGACATTTGAGCTAAGACATGAAAAAAAGAGAACATGTTCTAGGTAAAGGGAATGTTCGCAAGGCTGGAAGAATTTGTTGTAATCCAGTGACCAAAAGGAGGCCAGTGTAGCACTCAGTGAACGAGGAGCGGGATAGCAGGGGGTGAAGCCAGAGGGTGAAGCTCGGCCGTCCTCTGGGTCGTGGGAAGAAATTGGATTTCATTCTCAGTGCCATGCAGCGTTTGAAGCCAAAACCACATTTTAAAACACACACACTTGAAGGACATCTGAAATCAGAGCCCAGGGCAAGGAAAAGTGCCATCCCCCGGGTGAGCCGCCCTCAGCTCTCAACTGGATCACTGAGTTGCTCACTGCCGCCCCCTGCCTCGATCTTTGCCCTCCCAGAGTCCATTCTCAGCACAGATCCTTTACCAAGTTAGTGAAATCAGGTTATTTTTCTGCCTCAAATTCTGCCATGCCTCCTTGTACCATTTGGAGGAAAAGCTGGAATCCCCAAGGCCTCCCGCCCCAAACTCTGTCCGTCCCCATCTGCCCCACCACACTGGGTTCCTTGCTGTTCCTAAACACACATCCATACTCTCTCTCGCTTTAGGGCTTTTGCACTGCTGCTCCTGCTGCCTGGAACCCTTTTTCCCAGGATAGCCACATGACCAGCTCTGTCACCTTCTTCAAGGACTACAGGCCCATGACACCATACCTCGCTCATTTTTGTGTTTTTAGTGGAGACAGGGTTTCACCATATTGGCCAGGCTGGTTTCGAACTCCTGACCTCAGGTGATCCTCCTGCCTCAGCCTCCCAAAGTGATGGGATTACAGGCTTGAGCCCTGGCACCCGGCCCAATGTAACCATCTTAATGAACATCCCATTCCCCTCCACACCCCTGCCCCACCTGCACCACAGCTTCCTCACCCTGCTCTGCTTTTTTTTTTTTCCCATAATACTTGTCATCTTCTAACATGTTCTACCATTTACTTACCTATCGTGTCTATTACCTGTTTTCTATGTCCCCTTAGAGAGTCTGGATTAAGCTACACCAGGCAGAAATCTTTGTCTGCGGGGGAGTTGCGGGAGCTATCCACAGCCATGGGCACTCTGTCCTTCCAGGTCTAGTGTAGGAGTGGATTTCCCTGCCCCGCTGAGTTGGATGTCGCTGTGTGACTTGCTTTGGCCAATAGAAAGGGAACAGAAGGGGTGCGTGCTGCTGCTGTGGGCAGAGCTCTGCAGCCAGCACATCTGCCACGGTCCTTCCTCCCTCTGACACGGCATCTGCACCTCTCTAGATGGAGGGTGTTCCACTGGGCTCGCTCCTTGAGTGATTAATCTGAGCATGATTCTCCTGGCAGCCGTGAAAGGACATAGAGTATGATAGGAACAAACCTTTGCTTTTAAACCACTGTGACTTGGCAATTGTTTGTTATTGCAACACAACCTAGTGTATTCTGACTATGTCTCATTTGTTTAGGGACGCCTCCTGAGTACTGACAACAATGCCAGGTGCACAGCATGTGCTCAATAAGTGTGTGTTGAGTGAATTTCTCTGTCTTTATTCTTAAATTTTTGCAAAAGGTATTTTAAAGTGAAATGTATTAAAGTTGTCACCAATATCTGGATACAAGCTTTATTCCATGAGTGGTTCTATGACTGACCTGGTCAACAATCAACATTAAGTACCTACGAGGGCAGGTTAGGTCTTTCTTAGGACCCCAGAGGAATAAGCCACTGTGTCTACCTTAACACTGTTTGCAATATAGTTGCAGAAATAGAAGATGTGTTCAAAATCACCTGCACTACTGTGTAGTAGTGGGTGATACATCCTAAAACTGTCCTGAGAGTTCAGGGGTGGAAGCCGCTAATGCAAATGAGGCTGATGAGGGAGGGGGATAGGGGGCTACCTGAGCTGAGCCTTGGGGACACAGACAAGCAAAAATAGAGCTAGGAAAAGAGGACTTTTGCCAGAAGGAACAACATTCAATCACACACAAGCAGGAATAGATCTTGGAACATTAGAAGGTAACATATACCACCATGGGTGGAGGCCAGATTTCTTCGATTGCAATGATGGATGTCTATGTGCTGGCTCCATGACTTCAGAAGAGTCAGTTAACTTCTCTATGCTTCAGTTTCCTTATTTGTAAGGTGGCAATTATGATGATAGGACCTATCTTGGCCAGGCACAGTGGCTCACACCTATAATCCCAGAACTTCAGGAGGCCAAGGTGGGAGGATCACTTGGGCCCAGAAGCTCAAGACCTGCCTGGGCAACATGGTGAAACCCCATTTCTACAAAAAAATACAAAATCAGCCAGACATGGTGGCATGCACCTGTAATCCCAGCTACTCAGTAGGCTGAAGGGGGAAAATCGGCTTAAGCCCATGAGACAGAGGTTGCAGTGAGCCCAAATTGTGCCACTGCACTCCAGCTTGGCTGACAGAGTGAGACCCTGTCTCAAAAATAATGATAATAATAATCATAGTACCTACCTCCAAGGGTTGTTGTGAAGACTAAATGAATCAATACATACAGCACTTAGAACTGTACCTGGCAGATAGGAAGTGTTTATTTGGAAAGAAGAGTTGAGAATTAAGCAGATCTCATATTTTGCAAGATCTTGAATCTGAAGTAAAGCAATCTAATATTTCATTCTATAAGCAAAACTATTTTCCATTAGCAGTTCAAAGATTTTGGTCAAAAATCTGTATTTTAGAAGCTTAACCTCACAGCAGGGTGAGTCTGGGTTGAAAGTGGGAGACACTGGAGGCAGAGACACTGATTTAGAGGCAGACATGAAAATCACACTGTGGGCAATTTTAAGCACACACCATGGCCATGGCCAAGGAACAGACATGCTGGAGACACCCCGGAGAAGGTGCTCTGTACCTACCAATGGGTCATGCAGGAAAGAAAAGAAAGAAGCAAATGGTCCCAAAATGTCAGGGTCTGGATGACTAAGAAATGTAATGATAACACTGACCACAATGGTGAAGACCAGAAGGGAACAGATTTTAGGGGAAAGACAACAAATTCTATTTTAGACACTAAGGTATCAAGGTCAAGCTACTTAGAAAGAAATTAGATATGATAAACTGAAGCTTAACTTAAGGCTACGCTCAAATGTCACTCAGAAAACCTTCCCCAAATAACTTATCTAAAATACCTCCCCTCCCCCCTCACTCTCTAGCTCATCACCCTAATTTATTTTCTTCATTTCACTTCCTGATACCATATGACTGTATACATTTGTTTATTTGCTTTTTGTTCGTACGCCCCTCCCCCAACTCTCTAATGTAAGCTCGGCAAGAACAGGAACCTTTTCTTTCTTATTCATTGCTGTGTCTGCAGAGCCCAGGACAGTGCCTGGCCCAGTAGGCGTTCAAGAACTATTTTGTGGAATAAACTCATCTTTATCTGGGAGCTTAATTGCCAAATATATACTCACGACTCAAGGTCACCTTCAACCTGTCTAGAGACTTCTACCCTGTTATTATTAGGGCTTAACACGAGAGAGAGAGAGACGGAGACAGAGAGAGAGAGAGCGTGTGTCAAAAAAGTAAGAATAGCTAGTAAAGTATGTTAAAAATAAGACTACATAAATTCAAACAAGAATGGTCAGTGGAGCAGAGTGAGTATGGATGACCACATGTGAGGATTTTGTGGAACTAATCAGTAGAAGAAAGATGTCTCAATCAATATTGTGAGCAAAACTGACCAGCCAGCTGGAAGAAAAACATATCTAGATCCTTTTCTCAAGCATTACACCAAGATAAATTTCAAATGTGTCAAATTTTTAAGCATAAGGTAAGAAATCATCAAAAGAAAATTGTAAAAGTCATAGAAGAAAATAGCTCATTTAAAAAAACAGCTGTGGATTGAGAAAAGCTTTTCTAAGAATGGCATGAAATGCATGCACCATAGTAGAATATTAATGAATATACATGTATTAAAGACATCCACACACCTACAAAAAAAAAGTCGTGACTTCAAAAGACAGCAGAGTTTATAATTATTTAGAATTTGGCACACAAATATCTAATTCTTTAATGTGCAACAAAGCTACTATAAATAAAAAGTGGATGTGTGGAATATGGACACGCTATAGAAAAATAAACAGAAATGATTAGTAAATATAAAAACATCAACCTCACTCATAATTTTTTTAAATGTTGGTTAAAACCATAAGATAGCAATGCCAACAATTTCAGTCTGACAATGCTAAAGGATAGAGGATGTGGGTAAAATAACAAACTTTCATACATTGTCAGTGGGAGCGTAAATGTATACTACCTTTTTATGGTCATTTAGCAATAACAACCAAAAATTTAAATTTATATCCTGTATTAGTCAGGGTTCTCTAGAGGGACAGAACTGATAGGATACATATATATATGAAGGAAAGTTTATTAGAAGAATTGACTCACACGATCACAAGGTGAAGTCCCACAGTAGGTCATCTGCAAGGTGAGGAGCCAGGAAGCCAGTCCCAAAGTCTCCAAACCTCAAAAGTAGGGAAGCTTTTAGTGCAGCCCTCGTCTATGGCCAAACCCCTGAGAGCCCCTGGCAAATCACTTGTAAATCCAAGAGCCCAAAGCTGAAGAACTTGGAGTCTGATGTTCGAGGGCAGGAAGCATCCAGCATGGGAAAAACATGGAGACCAGAAAACTTAGCCAGTCTATTCTTCCCACCTTCTTCTGCCTGCTTTTATTCCTGCTGTACTGGCAGCTGATTAGATTGTGCCCACCCCAGATTGAGGGTGGGTCTGCCTTTCCCAATCCACTAACTCAAATGTTATCTCCTTTGGCAACACCCTCACAGACACACCCAGGAACAATACTTTGCATCATTCAATCCAATTAAGTTGACACAATATTAACCATCACATACACCTTTTGGTCACATAATTCCACTTCTAAGAATTTAACCTATAGAATATAGTTGCATGGGTACACAAAGATTACAAGAAGGTTCATTGACAAGTTGCTTGTAATTAGAAATTTCTAAACACATACAATAGTTATCTGCCCACAAAATTATAGGACTTCTATTCAGTGGAGTACAATGCAGTTATTGAAAACAATGAGGTAGATCTATAGAGACCAACAAAAAGATGTTTACAATATACTGTAAAACAAAAGCAGAAGTAGCTGAAGAGCATCTACAGCATGGTCCTGCGTGTGTAAAAAGCAAAATAGAAAAATCCTTGTATCTGGAATAAAAACTTCAGAATGTTAGATAAGCAGTCTCTTAGTAAGTAGCTTCTTATATAACATTCAGAAAGTTTTCATTGTGGATACAAGGATCCTTATATTTGTCTTCTTGCTTTTAAAGACATAGGGGGTATGACTAGGTATGAAGTGACCCTTTTTATTTTCACCTTATACTCTCTCAGTATTGGAAACTTTTTTATGAGGAATATGATTACTGTTAAAATTTCACAAAAGGAAAAAAAAAAAGCCCTCAGTATTTCAGTCACACTTGTGTTTTGACCCATCCCCCAAAAAGCTTGTGTGTCTGCCTGATTATTCCTGAGATGGAAATGATAAGTCCTCAGGCCAGCCCAAGATGGCTACCAACTGGAACATTAGGAAATCATGTCAATTTCCAGAATCTTCTGAAACTCTGCAGGAGTTTTTGTTGTGTTTTTTTTTTTAAAGAAAGTAACAATTAAGTCTTGTTTTCTTATCTCCAGTAATCATCAAAAACTTAGCCAGGGACAACCAGAAATCCTAAAATAATTCATGTGCCTTAAAATACCCAACTTTCCTTCACTTGTTCGGTTGATAGCAACTTGGGATCCTCTCCACCACTGCCAGGGGAGCTAGGAAGCTGAAAGGATGACTGAGAAGACTGCCATGACAGGAAGGTCTGTGACCAATCCATTGGAAGGCCAAACAGTTCTAAACAGCTACTCACAGATACATGTACATGTGTACACATGAACATGTGTCTAGTGAGAGAGGGGAGATTCCCAGCCAGGATCATCATTTCATCAAAGATGTTTAAATCCAGAAGTACTATATGTATTATTTATATTCGTGCCTTGTTTCAAAATCATTTATGGCAAAGAAATGAAATTTTTAAAATCCTCAAAGAGCTAGATTATTATTCTTGCAACTTAAAATGAGTATATATTTCTGCTTAGGGTCTAAGACAACAATAACGTATTTTTAAGGCTTTACTTTTGCTGTGCCTGTTATTTTCCAAGAATTTAAAAAAGATTTCTGTAGAAAAATGGAAGAATATTTTCAGTTATACTTTGTCCTCGGTTTTTTTACAAGAGCTGTCATGTAAAGCATAGTTTTTTATAGTATCCCACCTTTTTAACACACTGGAAAAAATTATCATTAAAAATTCACAAGACTGAATTTTCCTAACGTACCCTTTCTACACTAAATGATCAGTTGAGTCTCTCAGTTGGGATTGCCAGAGACTTTAGAAAGAAATAAAAGCAATTACTTTAGAAAAATAAAAGCAGCTTTATGAATAAACTATGTACTTTTCGCTAAACTGTATAACATTAGGCATAGAAACTGAGGCATGGATCATATTATGTCTATTCTGTTTTAACTGTCAGTCTCATCTCACTGGATGGTAGTCAGGGTTCCACAGGGTTTTTTGTTTCCTCAATATCTATTTCTTTGACACTCTTTCTTGTCTATGAGGTGTTTTCTTCCTGAGTCCCTCACTAGGTCTACCAGTTGACTATGAGGCTCTGATCCCCCGTGAGCCTATTCAGCATCTGATGGTACTAATATAAGATCTTATTATCGTTAACTCTACGGATGATTTTTGCTGTTGCTGAGGAGTGAAGAGGAGAGTGAGCACGTGTTAAGCTCTTCCAGACACGTGGCACACATTACTCATTTCATCTCCACAGCAACACCATGCAGTAAACCGGATTATTATCACATCTCCCTGATCTGCAATCAGTGGCTTAGACATGCTAAATAAGTTACCCAGTGTTGCTCAGCTAATGGTGGCAGAGCTCAGACTTGAACCCAGGTCTGCAGATTCCAAAACCCATGCTACAGGCCAGGTCAAACTAAAGGACAAGCCAGATGGCCCACTGCCCAGCGGTGCTAATCTATAAAAAGCACAGGACATTAGTGGAGTATATCAGTAATGTGTTGTCAGTTCACTCAGGTTCTCATAAACAAATCTTCACATGGTTATAAACTGATTGCACTGCTACTGAGCTAGACTGCTCCTGCAAGTGGAAATAACACTGCCACCAGCACCAGTACCTGCTACCTCAGTTGAATATTTTTATGAAACACATTGCAAGCCGCACAGTGCAGCTTCAGGCCATGACGCACCAACCAGGGGACACTCACATGGTCTCATAATCCACTCACAGTCAGCTCGAATTCTAAACCCAAGTAATGCTTGCCCAGTGCTTGTAATTGGGAGTGCATTCAGTTGTAAATAGTTTTCATAATAGCTTCCCAAGAATTTCTTCCCTTTGGACAACTATGAGTAATGAAGGAAAGAAATAAATCATGATTCTGGACATGGAGAAAGAGGAGAGCCTCTTATTTTCTAGTCTAAGTCTCCTGCCATTGCCATCTGGCCTTCCTTCTGACCACTAGGCAGAAAGGCCTCCCAGATTCCCCCCCCTTCCCCTGTGTGTTTGTCCCTCATGTCACCTCTTCCTCATCTTGGTTGCTTCATGCTCTCTTCTGCTGCACTAATTTCCTAGTGGCTAAGTTAGATATGAGCAATAAAATAAAGGAAATTATGTGGACTTCTATTTGATCTCCAGTTTTTATAAAGCTTTAGAACTTTTATAAACGTTGTCTAATTTGTGTTAGCCACATGAGGGTTCTGCTTCTATTTTTTATTTTAAATGTCTGTGGTTTCTCTTTAATCAAAAATGTTCTTATAAAACTATGACTTTGCTTCCCTGGCTACAGATATTTAGATTACATAATCACTTTTTCTTTCCTTCTTAAGGGTGTGGTAACTGAAAGAGATAATGCATATAACAATAGACTATATTTATTGAGCACTTACTATGTGACCTGTGCTACTCTAAGTATGAAACATGCATTATATCATTTAGTCCTCATGAAAACCTCATGAGGTAGGGATTGTCTCTGATAATCTCTATTTTAGAAGACTAAATCAAGGTTTACAAATGCTAAGGAAATTGCCTGAAGTCACATGACTACTAAAATGAAGAATTAGTACTGGAACGCAGTCTCACTGACACCCAAGTTTGTGATCTTACTCACTATATTCTACTGCTACAAAATATTCTTTGAGGTGAAATAAATGTTGTCATTTGGAAAGACACTGAAATAATTGTTTCTTTCTTTTTTTTTTTTTTTTGGAGATAGAGTTTCACTCTTGTTGCCCAGGCTGGAGTGCAATGGTACTTCTCGGCTCACCGCAACCTCTGCCTCCCTGGTTCAAGCCATTCTCCTGCCTCAGCCTCCCGAGTAGCTGGGATTACAGGCATGTACCACCATGCCCATCTAATTTTTTTTTTTTTTTTTTTTTTTAGTTGAAACTGGGTTTCTCCATGTTGGTCAGGCTAGTCTCAAACTCCCGACTTCAGGTGATCCACTCACTTCCACCTCCCAAAGTACTGGGAGTGCAGGCATGAGCCACCGCGCCCAACCCTTTTTTTTTTTATCGTTCTTAAAAATGCAAGCTGGAATCTGCACTCCCCAGTACCCTAGGGCTCTGTGAAGTTTTTCCATTTGAACAGATGGGGGAGCTTGTAGGCAGCTAATCTTTTCATTCTTTGTGTTCTTAAAAACAGACCCAAAGACTCAGTAATAAGCACCAACATTAGCGTTTGTGATTAGTCCTGGTGATGACTTACCAGGACACAGAGTTCTAAGAGTTTCGAGATCCTGCCAAGCTTAGCTGAAAGTACACATCTAGAAGAAAAAGTGCAAAAGTAGCCCATGGTCCCAGGAAGTGGCAGAGGAGTGTGCCCTTCACGTCATGTTTTGGCAGAATGAGATTTATCAAATGCTTAATAGAAGGCAGCTTGAGACAGTGGAAAGAACGCTATGTTAAGAGGTAGCCCGACTTGGGTTCAAATACGGCCCATGAGGGGAAGGGATTTTTGTTTGTTTCATTCACTCCATGCCTAATACAGTGCCTGGTCCATAATATGTCCTCAGTATTCACCACATGAATGACTAAATGGGTAAATTGATAACTTACTGAATGCCCAATTTTCCCATCTAAGTAATGGGTGTTTCTCAGAAAATATCAGCTTTAGACTTTCAAACACACGCACAAAAATCACATAAAACTGTTTCTCTGGCTTCATCTCATCTCACGAATGATTTCTAGAGGTCTTCAGTTTGTCCCACCTGACTCATTAACACACCATCTACCATCACCTACCACCTGCCAATTTTCTCCCCATTTATACCAGATACCTGTGAGATATTTCCTGCTGCAGCGTTGGATCTCAATACCCAGGTGATAAGCGAACTACCCCAGGCCATGATCATGCTACCAGCCTACTCTGCCAGCTCCCAGCAGCTGCACCTGTCTTCAGGCAAAAGGCACCAACTATCAGTAAATGTCCCAAGGGAAACAAGCCACATTCAGATTGAGATAAGTTTAAAAAGGATTATATAGAAAGGGACTATAATGCCAGGCACAGTGGCTCACCCCTGTAATCCCAGCACTTTGAGAGGCTGAGGTGGGTGGATCACTTGAGGTCAAGAGTTCAAGACTAGCCTGGCCAACATGGCAAAACCCTATCTCTAATAAAAACATAAAAACTAACCAGGTGTGATGGCAGCCACCTGTAGTCACAGTTACTCAGGAGGCTGAGGCAGGAGAATCATACTGCCTGGGAGGCAGAGGTTGCAGTGAGCTGAGATCATGCCACTGCACACCAGCCTGGGTGACAGAGTGAGACTTCATCTCAAAAAAAAAAAAAGAGACTATAATTTGAAATAGGATTAGAAGGAGCAGACCACAGATGATAGTATAGTAACCCCAGGTTAGTAACAGGAGAGTCGTCAACACCCCAGGCTGAAAGAGACAGAGGATGTGAACAGTTATAGGAAATGGAAAGAGAAAATTCAGTAAGCTGGGTCTCAGTTTAAAAGCTGGAGCCTTTTGGCAGTTTTTCCTGACACTCCCAGGCCAACTTTGGCCCACTGGAAGATTTTCTTTTTGAGATGAAGTCTCATTTTGTTGCCCAAGCTGGAGTGCAGTGGCACAATCTTGGCTCACTGTAACCTCCACCTCCCGGGTTAAAGCAATTCTCCTGCCCCAGCCTCCCAAGTAGTTGGAACTACAGGCACGTGCCATCATGCCTAGCTAATTTTTGTATTTTTAGTACAGATGGGTTTTCACTATGTTGGCCAGGCTAGTCTTGAACTCCTGACCTTGTGATCTTCATGCCTTAGCCTCCCAAAGTGCTAAGATTACAGGTGTGAGCCACTGTGCCCAGCCCCACACTGGAAGATTTTGCTGTGACTTCTTCAGCCAGTCCTCTGCTGAGGGCCTCTTAGATTGTTAGGTTTCGCTTACCCAGCCTGGAGGACACATGCGGGCTCGGTTTTATGTATGCCCCTTAAGATTTTCTTAGAATAAATTTAGAAAGGGAATCCATGCTTCACTTTTGAATCTATTGTAGGTCTCTTTGCAGGATAAAAAGAAATTGAGCCACGTCGAGTAGCTCACACCTATAATCCCAGCACTTTGGGAGGCCAAGGTAAGAGGATTGCTGGAGCCCAGGAGTTTGAGGCTGTAGTGAGCCATGACTGCACCACTGTATCAGGGCAATCAATACAGCAAGACCCTGTCTCCAAAAAGAAAAAAAAAAAAGAAAGAAAGAAAGGAAAAGAAAAAAAATTGAGTAAGGCAATTTTTAAAATGACAGCAAACCAAAATTTGATTCCACGCTGGCAAAAAGTTCTGCAAACTTTTTCTGGTAGAAACTGGAATAAAGCCTACACTCATGAAATTCTAAAGAGCTATGGTTCTGGAGAAAATTCAGTACAACCTCGTGCTCTATGTTCCACTCCAGCCACCAGCTTCCATAGCCACAAGTTGACCCTCACCTGTAATTGCTTTATTTCAAAAATAAACTTCAGAGATTCCAATCTCTGCTTTTATCTTGCTGTTATTATTCTCTGGGCATTTCTCACTCACCTAACTGTTCTTCAACATGACAGGTGTCTCTGGGCCCTCTATCCAGCCATTCCTGTATTTTCTTTGTCTTTGGCCAGCCTTCATAGTCCATCATCAGATCTCCGCTTCTTAAGGACCACTGAACTTCCACCCTTGAATTTTCACATCACCTTTCTAGAAAGATGGAGAAATTACACGATCTACTGACGGGGGCCACTTTGAAATCACGTTCTCAACATGAAGAGGGCCCTTACACCACCCAGTGGCCTAGCAGTCCTGTTCCCATTCACGATCGCTCTAACCTTTCACTGCCTTCTCTTCATCTTCACTCTTCTCATTTTCAGCAGACTACCTTGCTGCAGACTTTTGGAGGAACTCCCAGCCTCAGGCATGCCCTCTCTCACTTTACCACCCTCCCTATAAGCTCGCTGTACACCTCTACCCTCCTGTGCTCCAAGATCAGAGGATGGTTTGTTTTTTCTCCCGTTTGAAGCCAAGCCTGTGCCTTGGGTATATTGCTCACCCACCACCAGGGACCCGTTTCTGAACATTCCCATCGCTATCTCTCCAGCATGTTCATTTCAGCAGGCTCCTTGCCCTCAGCCTAGAACTATTTTCACTTCTCTAGTTCCATCGATATTTCTATATTAACTCAATCTCTTGCCCCCCATTTTCATTCTGATTTCCCGTAGGTGGGGTCTGTCCTTCCTGTTTCCATTTTCTCTCCTTCAGTCACTGACATTTGGCTTCAGCTCCCACCATTCTTTTGAAAGTTTTCTAACTAAACTCACCACTGGTTAAAAAAAAGACCTTTTCCTCCCAGATCTTATCCCTACCATACTTAACACTTTGATTGCTCTCTTCTTTTTTCCCTCAACTTTGCATTATGAAAATTTTCAAAACTACAGAAAATCTGAAAGAATGGTACAATGAGCACCCGTGTGGCCATCACCAAGATTCCCCCAATTGTTACCATCTTGCCTTAAATGCGATTCTCCCATCCTGGTGTATGCTCCTGTATATATTTAAAAGTAAGTTGTAGACATCATAACATCTCCCTCCTAAATTCTTTAGATCATTTCTCTCCAAAATAAGGGCATTCTCCTACATTACAATACCATCTTCACATCTAAGAAAAGTAACAATAATTTTACATCATCTGATATCAATTCCATATTCAAATGTCTCCAATTGTCCCAAGAATGTCTTTCACAACTATTTTCTGCCTGAACCAAAAATCTATTAAAATAATCAAAGTTCAAATACTGAATTTGTTTTTTATGTTTCTTTATTCTTTCATAATCTAAAATAGTTCCCTTGACATCCCCCCCCACCTCTATGACATTAAATTGTTTAGGAGTCTGGGTAAGTTGTCTTTTAGGATGTCCTGTATTTTCAGTGTTTCCTCAGGGCGTAGCTTAAATTATTCCTTTGCTGGGTAAACTGGCAGCTCGGCCTAGAAACTAGGATGAACACTTCCAGTACTGATACCTCATCAGTAAGATGTCTACTTCATGTTATATGTTGCCACTCATTTAATATTAATGGTGCCAAACTTGATTACTTTGTTTAAAGTGTGAATAAGAGATCTCTGTTGTTTGTTATGGTTTTATGAAGGTGCGGGGGAGGTTTTCAGACAGATTCTCACTGTGTTACTCAGGCTGGACTGCAGTGGCACAATCTTGGCTCACTGGAACCTCCACATCCCGTACCCAAGTGATCCTCCCACCTCGACCTCCTCAGTAGCTGGGACCATAGAGATGCACCACCATGCATCTCTTGGCTAATTTCTTAAGCTTTTTGTAAAGATGAGGTCTCACTATATTGCCCAGGCTGGTCTCAAACTCCTGGGCTCAAGTGATCCTTCCATCTCAGCCTCCCAAAGTGCAGGGATTATGGGCATGGGCCACCATGACTGACCACAAATCTCTGTGTTTTAAAAGTACATTTTTCTTTTGTAATTATGAAGAGATCCATGAAGTCATATTTTGTATGATGATAATATCCTACTTTAGAATCCATTAATGAATCATTTACTGCATTAGGAATTTAAAACATATTTTCTTAATTCTGTTATCTCTTCTACATTTATTAGATAACATTGTTTAGTAAGAAATTTTCCCTTTTTCTCCTTTCTCCCCCTTTCTTGGGATGTAAAACCACTATGAACTCATTGATTTTTAATTATGCAGTGTATTTCACTAACATGGACAGTGAAAAACTCTTTAAGCTAGCTCCTTTGTCTTTTTGATACAACCTCATTAGTTTTTGAGCACTTTGGATTGCCAACAAAAAGAGATATCCTTTCCTTGCTCCAGCTCTGGACTCAGTTTCTCTGAGGAGCCCTGGTTTCTTTTAATGGGAATAGCATGTGAAAACTAGGATCTAGGTGTTAGGTGTGCTTATTGCTACTAAGGTGTTTGCTTTTCTGAATAATGACTTCATATTAATATTTCTAATTGAAATTTAAAATTTCTCTGCTTTTGCCACTTCTCTTTTTTCTTATACTGAAAATTTTGGTTCCTAAAATTAATAATATCAATATACTTACTTATTTGCTTTATCCCAAAATATCCTTAAAACAGTTGTAAAATTAGAATGCCAATATTACTACTGACAATAAATCTACCAAGTGATGCTTGCAATTTCACTATAGTACTTATTGTTCTTGGGATAAACCATAAAGATAAATAAAGTAATGTGTTTACAGTCACTCAAAATTATCTTTGTCTATATGGTGTCTTATCTTCCCAATAGAGAGTTAAGTTCATTTGTTTTTGTTTGTATTCAATTTTAGGATTTATCTTTTCATTTAATTTTGTATTTTGTATACATAAAGTATTTATATAGTTCCAAAGTCAGAACTATATAAAAGGTATCCTCAAAGAAGTGTCACTCCCAGACAGGTCCTCACTCTACACATCTACACCCTTCTCCATGAATATTTTCATTAGTCTCTAGTTTATTCTGTTTCTGTTTTAAATATAACCACATAGACATAAACATATCATTATCTCAGTGAGTTTTACTTTACTCTTTTTAAATAATTAAACACTGTAGTCATCCATCAAGTGAATGTACTTATAGCTGTTTCTAATGGGTTGTTTCTAGCCTTTAGTTATTACTTGTAATGCTGTAATGAACAACCATGTGCAGGTATGTTTTTATATTGTGGAGGTATATCTTCAGGATAAACTGGAAATAGATGTCAAAGGGTTTGAATCAAAGGGCAAATTTGTTCATAGGTAATTCTATTGCATATTGAAAAATTCTCCTCCCAAGGGGTTGTGCTTCTACCACCAGCAGTGTAAGAGTAGATAATCCCTAGTTCTTGGTTTCCTTGATATCATGATATCAAGGAAATTTTTTATTTGTTAAATTTTTTATTCCTTTCTGGTCATTTTTCTTTTGTCTTTCTGAATTCCTCTTCCTCTGATCATACTTCAGTTCTATTTCTTTGAACCTTATCTATCTTCCCCTGCATAATATTATTCATTGTCCATATCAATTAACACCAGTACTCCCATAACTTCCACACCTACATTTGCAGGACAGACAGCTTCGTGGAGCTTCAGGTCTTCATCTGCTTCCCCAACATTTCCATCCTTAGATGTCTTGCAGGTATTAAAACCATAAACAAAATCCCTCTAAAACTGCCTCTTGGATAGCACCACCATCCAGGTAGACATCACACTTCCAGCCTGCTAGTAGCCCTGATTTCTCCCTTTCACTTACCCATCAGGCGCCAGTTTTACCTCCTGCACATCTCTAAAATGGGTCTCTCCTTTACACCCTAATGCCACTTGCCCTCTCAGGGCCTCTTCTACTCTCCTCAAGAGCACTGCAGTAGTCTTTTACCTTGTTTTCTGTCTCCAACCCTCGGTTCTTCTGAAAATCATCTCAACACAACTGCTACACTGAAATTTTTACAGATTTCTAAGTTCCACATTGCTTAAAGTGAAGAGCATTGCATATACTTTTTATAATCACTACTGAGTTTCTAATCAATAAAAGCTATCTAGAGTCCATACATGCTCTGATTTGTAGTGAGGAAAACCTTAGGTAGTCATTTAAAATGAAAAGCAGTGCTCGTAGACTGCTTTCTGAAAGGGACCCTTCCCAGGGTCAGTATTGTTAGAGGGAGCACTATGTATCTGATTATTTGAACTGAGAACAGCCAGCATCATGCTACTATGACCAGTTTTTTTTTATATAGCAAAGATTTCCCAAGAGATGAAAAAGAAGATTCTTTAAAGAGAGTGAACTTAATCAAATGATCCGTGATTCAAACTACCAAACAAGTATTAACTAACTTAGTTAAGAGAGAAAGACAGATTGAGCAAGGCAGTGAGAGGACATAAATTACCATCTTAAATTCTTAAAAACTTAAATGTAAAGAGAATTGCAGTGAGGTAAACACTCATTATAGCACTCTAGTGAAATTAGGATTTGCCTACAACATAAAACTGTAAAGTTTTATATTCTCTGTTCTTTGGAGGAAAAGGAAAAAGAATCAGAGATTTTAAAATAGAAAATCATATAGCAATTCATGTATAAAATGGTTTATCACTTTATGGGTTTACGTTACTTGTTTAAGTTATTACTTTCATAGTAACAATCAAAAGTGACAAAGGTATACATTTTCCAAATAGAATGAAACAGACAAAATTATCCTGTTACCATTGTGAAACAGAAAGGTCAACACATTTTCCTGTGAAGTCAAATAATAGCTTCAAAAGAAAAAAATATTTTTTTACAAAATCAAGAAGCTCGGAATCAACTTTGATTCCAATGAATATTAACTGATTTTCCCCTAATTAATATTAATGATGTAAAATAAGAATTTAGTTAAAGAAGAATTCTCTATGGTATAACCATAGATCACATTCAATGTTGTCATTTCTATCCTTTTTGGAGTGTTGTTTTTTAAAAAGCAAAAATGTTAATAGATTCCCATCACAGAACTGATTTATGAAACCCCCTACCCCTGCAAAGCCATCCCACCCCCACCCCTAAAGGGAACTAGAATTAGGACATCTGAAATGTAAAACAAGCAAACAAATGTAAAAATACCCAAAATGCTAATTATAGGAAAATTATTTAAAAGTATCTAATGTACGAGCCTCCCTCTGCTGTTGGGATTGTACAGGAAAATATCTTTAGGTTGATTCTGGAAAAGGGTGCCACATGGAGCCACCTAAGAGCTGCTTGTTTACATTTGATCTCTGCTGCCTGAACCACAGGCCCACCACATGCCACGGGGTTACCCACAAACACAGAGGGCTTTTGAAAAAGGCAGAGCCTTTGATTCTTCCCCTCTACAGAACCTTCCTCTATGCTATCTAAACAAACTCTCTGGAGGTATGTTTATATCATGTAGAAAGAGCTGGGAAACTAACAATCACAGTGTGTGAACAATCCTTTCAGCTACTTCTTGCCTTCCATGGCTGACTGTTGATCTATGGGAAAATGAAAATTCAAACAACATCCATATTTCTTGTCTGTAGTCCCTCGTACTCTAAAAGTTAGCTGAGAAGAAAAAAATCAATTGTCCCATTTACTTGTTTGGCAATTTAGGGGGCGTTGCTTCCAGGAAAAAAAAAAAAATCCTAATGGGACTCCACCTCAAAAATCAATTTGATTTTTAAAAAACAAGCTGGAATAGACTTTCTCACTACTTTCTAAAGGCAAAAGTAAGGTATAGTGGGAAACTGAGTTCTAATAAGTATGTGAATTCTACTATAGGAAATCATGAGATTCCCCTGTCTATCATTGATTTTGTGTGATTTGAATTTGCCTGGCTCTATACTAAGGCTTTGCATGGTCACTAGAGATAATCAGAAGCTGAGAGTACATAGAATCTGAAAACGTAGTAAGGAATTATTAAAACTGAGTATTTTAGAGTATAATGAATTTAAAGGAAAGAATATGAATTTAAAGAGAAGAATATGAATTTAATGCTAAAACATTAGATTCCATATCATAATCTACCCTAAGAAGTATAAAAGGTAAAACAGAAAACTCTACACACCTTTCTGTCTTTTTTTGGAGAAGTCTCATTCTTGTCACCCCAGGCTGGAGTGCAATGGCGCCATCTCAGCTCACTGCAACCTCCGCCTCCCAGGTTCAAGCGATTCTCCCGCCTTAGCCTCCCAAGTAGCTGGAATTACAGGCATCCACCACCACACCTGGCTAACTTTTGTATTTCTAGTAGAGATGGGGGTTTCACTGTATTGGCCAGGCTGGTCTTGAACTACTGATTTCAGGTGATCCACCCATCTTGGCCTCCCAAAGTGCTGGGATTATCCACATGAGCCACCTCACCTGGCTCATACCTTTCTTCTTAAGGCATGTTTGCATGAGAATCAGAGCTGGCTCACTAGAGAGGCCTGGGGCCCCCAGTTCTCCCATGCAAATCTCTGCTGCCTCCAACTCAGCTGGATTGCTCCACTCAGGGGAAGCAGCTGGATTCTTCCTCGTGTGCTGGTTGGTAGTCTGGGAAACAGAGACCAAGAATAGAATCTGGAGTAATGTCTGTGCAGATATGCCTTAAGGTAAAAATTAGATTCCAAGCATTTTAGTTTTTATTTATTTGGCTAAGCTAAAGTTCTTGACTATTTTTTAATCATCTAAGTGTGACTTTTTTATTTTTTCACATTAAAGATACATATCACTTCTAATTCTCTTCCATACTCCCTGGTCTTTTCAAAATAGTATACATAACTGTCTTGAAACTTGTTTTTATTTTTCAAAATTAGCTTTCATTTGGATTGTAAACAATTGGGTTTTATTCTTTGTTTGGGTAATCCTGTAATACAAGGGAAAGAGAACTGGCCCCAGAGTCGTTAATGGTGCCAGGTGACGTGGTAAGTCCTTTACATATGTGAAATTGTTGAATCATCAAAAACAACTCTATACCTTTGTTTGTTGGCCTTATTTTACAAACGGGGAAGCTGAGGGGTTGTGACTTGCCCAAGATTGCCCAGTCAGAGAGTAGGGAAGCTGGGATTCAAACCCAGACATTCTGAATTGCTTGGCCCCACTCTTGACCATTACCAAAATCAGTGTTCCAGATTCAGTTCTGCCCTTAACCCATTTATGCCGGAGGTTGCAACTTTTTGAATTTTTGCAATCAGAACTTGGCAACTACCTTGAGCAGTAGGGTATAAATAACTCCCATATGCGTAGTGTTCCAATAATGGAACACTAGGCATAAATATTTAATTTGGTTGTTCTCAGATAAATTCTAAACATTCATTAGCCTCAGTTTAATAAATAAGGAAATCAGCCTAATTTTCTTATGCTAAAATTTTCAATTGCCTTTTAACTTCACAACCAGTGAGAACTTAAGCTCTTACACAAAACATCAAATTTGCTAGTTCCTGAGTATAAATCCTTGTGGTAGCTTAGATAAGGGGTCTCTTCTTATTCACTACAGATGATGTAAAATTTGCATTCCATTATCTAAGGCAGCATCAAATTATTCAAATATAAATAAAATACAACTGTTTTCCAAAGTTCAAATCTTGATATTTATTTCCCTTCAACTCGAGAGTCATCTACGCTGTCTTCTCCCCATCATCGCTCTGCAGAAGAGTGCCTGGTATTTTCCTGGTATCTATTTCTGCCTCCTGCAGGATGTTTTACTGGTATTTTAAACCAAATAAATGCTAAACTGAGCTTATCATCCTCCCTCCTCTGTTACTCACCAAATTTACTTCTTTAAATTGAACTTGTTTTCGTATTTCTACCTTTCCATTAACAGCATCTTCTCCTAAGTAACCAAGCTTAAAATCTTGCTCCTTTTTATTCCTTTTTCCCCATCCTACTAATCCCCCACCTGAATTATCAAGTCCATTTTACTCATACAATGTGCCCTACATTTACCTACACTTTTCCATCTCCTTGCCTGGATCCTCCATCCTCAAGGTTAATCTTTCTAAGGCACCATTTGGATCAATCTTTGGCTCAAAATTATTCAAGGACTCCCTCAACAAATATATATCAAAAATGTTTCTTTAAGTATTTAGAGTCCTCCATGATACTCGTCCATCATACAATTTTTCTTTGTCTCTTACTACTTGCCAAAATACAGACTACCTTTAAGTTCAGCACAACTATTTACTATAACTTACCCACTTAGACATTCATTCCCCGATGTGCTTTTGCTCATGCTTTTCCTTCCAGGTGAAATACTATTTCCCTAATCTGCTTCTGTTATATCCTACCCCGATCAAATGCTGTCTCTTCCATGAAGTCTTCCCAGGTTCCCATACCAAACATGACTCCTTTCTTTCTTTTTTAATATAATTTCAACTTTTACTTGAGATTCAGGGGATACATGTGCAGGTTTGCTACCTGGGTATATTGTGTGATGCTGAAGTTTAGGATATCACTGATCCTATCACCCAGGTACTGAGCACAGTACCCAATAGTTATTTTTTCAACCCTTTCCCCCTTCCATCCCTCATCCCTCTAGTGGTCTTCAGTGTCTATTGTTTCCATCTTTATGTTCATGTGTACCCAATGTTTAGCTCCCACTTATAAGTGAAAACATGTAGAATTGGGTTTATGTTCCTGTATTAATTTCCTTAGGATAATGGCCTCTGGCTGCATCCATGTTGCTACAGAGAATATGGTTTCATTTTTTCATGGCTGCATAGTATTCCATGGCGTATATGTACCACATTTTCTTATCCAATCCACTGTTGATGAGCACCTAGGTTGATTCCATGTCTTGCTATTGTGAATAGTGCTGCAACGAACATATGAGTGTACATGTCTTTTTGGTAGAACAATTTCTTTTCTTTTGGGTATATATCCTGTGATGGGATTGCTGGGTTGAATGGAAGTTCTGTTTTAAGTTTTTTGAGAAATCTTCAAACTGCTTTCCACAGTGGCTGAACTAATTTACATTCCCACAGTATATGAGCATTCTCTTTCTCCATGGCCTCGCCAACATCTGTTACATTTCAACTTTTCAGTAATAGCCATTCTAACTAGCATGAGATATTATCTCACTGTGGTTTTGATGTGCATTTCTTTGATAATTAGCGATGCTGAGCATTTTTTCTTATGTTTGCTGACAGCTTCCTTTAAGAAATGTCTGTTCATGTCTTTTGTCCATTTTTTAAAGGGGCTGTTTTTTGCTTGTTCAATTGTTTAAGTTCTTCATAAATTCTGGATATCAACCTTTTTTGGATGCACACTTTGCAAATATTTTCTCCTGTTCTGTAGGTTGTCTGCTTTTGTTGATGGTTTCTTTTGCTGTGCAGAAGCTCTTTAGTTTAATTAGGTTCCATTTCTCAATTTTTGTTTTTGTTGCAGTTACTTTTAAGGGCTTAGTCATGAATTCTTTCCCAGAGCTCATATCCAGAATAATGTTTCCAAGGCTTCCTTTCTTTTTCATTTGTGCCAATTCTATGGGAACTTTCATTACACCTCATTCTTTTAAGAGTCAAAGAACATAAGCATCTATAAGCAAATTTAGTATTTATAGCCCTGTTGTTATGCAATAAAGACAAAACAAAAGTCAGAGGTGAAGTAATTTGCCAGATATAATAAAGCCTGGCAAAGTCAAGACTAGAAAAATCTGAGAGTCGGGTGCGGTGGCTCATGCCTGCTATCCCAGCACTTTGGGAGGCCAAAGCAGGGGAATCACGAGGTCAGGAATTTGAGACCAACCTGGCCAACACAGTGAAAACCCATCTCTACTAAAAATACAAAAATAAGGCCAGGCACAGTGGCTCATGCCTGTAATCCCAGAACTTTGGAAGGCCAAGATGGGTGGATCACCTGAGGTTGGGACTTCGAGACCAGCCTGACCAACATGGTGAAACCCAGTCCCTACTAAAAATACAAAATTAGCTGGGCATGGTGGTGCACACCTGTAATCCCAGCTACTCGGGAGGCTGAGGCAGGAGAATCGCTTGAACCCACGTGACAGAGTTTGCAGTGAGCTGAGATCACGCCACTGCATTCCAGCCTAGGCAACAGAGAAGACTCCATCTCAAAAATAAATAAATAAGTAGAATTTATTCATCTCATAAACATAAAATGTACCTAGGCACTTTTCTGCCTTTCTTTTGCACAGGTGTGAGTATATGCATACATACCTGCCTGTTCACCTGACAAAACCCACACATACACACACAATCTACTCACACCACAGCTGTCTTTGAAAAACAGGTAACTGCAACTCCAGAAGAAGATTCTCTGATGGTAGTAAGAATTGTCAGTTATTATTATGACGATCATAGTTGTGATTACTATGTCATTATTAAAGTCCAGATCTGATGGTTGGCTTTTTTCACACTATAAACAATGAATACAGATTTTTTAAATAAGGGATCAGGGTAATAGCTATGTATGACAGCCAAAAATTTCTGTTTCTAAATAGCTCTCAGTAGGGAATAAAAAGCAACTGATAGCTCTCTTTGGGACAAACGTACTGAGATAGCATGTCTACACTATCTGTATTAGTACATGGTCTTCTTAGCCATCTGTCAAAGAAACAAACTGACTTCAACCAACAGTTTCCATCAAACTCATTTTCTAGACAAAGAAACTGAGGCTTGACAGAGAATGAAGTATAGGCTTGGTGAAAGAGCATTCTGAGCTCCGTAATTCACTTAGCCTCTGGGCTCCTGCGCCCCTCATCCTTTTTATTCTGTGTTTCAGGGCATTGTTCCTTCAGTTTGCACTAGGTTGGCTGGAGGTAGGCACCACAGGTTTGATTGATACAGCAATTTGCATCTCAAGGCATCGCTCGATAAATACAGTGCAATGAAAGGCTACTCTCTCACCAGCCAATTTCCCCCCCTTGGGCTGACTTTAGAAGCTCATTGATGTCACTTCCTTCCTCAGTCAGCAAGTGAATTTTCTTTAATTCTCAAGACCAGCTGTCCATGCTGTCAACAGAAAGTTATTAAAATTCCTTTAAAGTGAATAAAAATAGCCTAAAAGCAAATGTACTTGGAAACAGGAAAGAATCAGTATGCAAAGTCCACAAACCTCTGAGCAAAATAATGTTGATCCAACCAGAGATTTCAAACATTGTATATTCAAGTTGCTAGAAAAAAATAATTAAAAGATGCTAAGCCACATACTTCTTAATCTTTTATTAGTAAAGGCTTATACAGTTAAAATGTATCCCCCTAAATTTCATTCCTTTTCAAGTATGATTTGAATAAATTTGAGAATGACTTAGGTTTGAGAATCCCACTTAAGTGGGTTTCCCTCCTTTTTTCTTGCATAGTCCAGAGAACATTTTTATCTCCACCAGGCTAAGGCTATCCAAAAGCAAGAAACAAACATTATCATTAGCACCAATCATAACCACTAGCACCACAAAAATAATATAATTATATATTTTAATTTATTAGAGTTTTACTAGCTCAAGGGAAGAGGTAATTTTTTCTTATATTTAAATGGGTATAACTCACAGAAATGAACTATGTGGCTCGTGGAGTTCCCCTGATCCTCAACTGACTGCCTGACCTCAGTCACTGGAAGACTGGCCAGTTACCTTCTGAATCAGCCCTTGCTTTATCCTTCAGGCCCCCAGCAGCTGAGCTCCTGCCTTGTTGCCTGAGTTGTACATGACCTGGTACCCAAGTCCCTCCAAAGCATGGATATGCTCCTTACTACCATTAGTCACCTGCATCTTCCTTATTTGGACAGATGTCATGAATCCGGGACTCCCTCTGACCTTTTCCCAAGGAAACTTGTATCCAGCCTGTCTTGTCATCCTCAGACACACTCCAAGTTTGTGTCTTGGGTTCTTCTCCAGTGCCTGAGCTCTCAAGTTCAGCCTACACTTACGCTGTCCAGCCTACCCAAGGCTTCCTTGCTACACATACTGCACAGAGCAATTAAAAGAAAGTATGTATATTTACCATAGCTATGCTAAAGAAAAAAATAACTATTTTAGTAAATAGTAATTTTGTGGAAAAATGGTAGAAATTTGGATAAATTCAAACTAAAAGGACAAGTATAATATGGTTAATAATCAGGAAAATTGCAAATCATGATCTTGGAAGTTATCTAGAATTAACTCTCAGTCCTTCACTTCAGTTTCCATAATTTGGAGCACATTGTATTCCTAATACAGAACTATGATGGTATAGATGTGTAAAACACACAAAAAAGAACTTTGGTATAATTGCTGTTATTAAGATGCTTAAACATCTTAGAAAATCAACTGAGAACGAATATAAAAAGGGCTGCTTTCACAAAATAAAGCATTTGATATGGTCCAGAATTCACAGCAGTTAAACTCAGGCCCTAATATCATCCATTTTTATCCCATGTACCTTTCCTTTCCTGAGCAAATGAGGGCCAGGAGCAGCTGCCCTCAATATGTTGTAGGCTAGTGCAAGGCTTTAACCACTGAGATCAATATATATATTGAACATTATAGGTGTTCAATATATATATTTATGAATCATTGATAGTGATCTCAGTATCACTGAGCTGGGTCCTTAGGATACAATAAACAAAATGATTGTAGTCCCTGACCTCAAGGAGCTTACATTATAGAATAGGAAACAAGCAAAAAAGTAACCAGATGTGCAAATAAAATAATTGCAAGTTGTGATCAGTGCTATGAAAGAAACGAATAATGGGCGGAGATCAAGAATCACAAGAAGAGATGGGGTGACCAGGGAAGAACCCTTGAGATCTTAATATTAAGTTGAGACTTGAAAAATATGAAAGAGCCAGATCTGCAAAATTGGAGACAAGACAACAGCCTGTGCAAAAGACCAGAGGCCAAAAAGGACCCGAAATGAACATACGGCCAGAATAGATGGTGGGTAGAAAGGAAGGGAAACAGACAGCAAAGTGAGGCTGTAGAGGTGGTGGGCAAGAAGCAGATGGGCAAGGCCTACAAGATGTAGAAAGGAATTTGGAGAGAGCCAGAGTGGCGACTGGGAGACCCCAGAAGGCTGACATCATAATCCAAGGGAGAGACGTTGATGGGCTCAACAAATTGGGGGCTGTGGATAGACAGCATGAAAGGTAGATATATTCTGAAGACACTGAGACACTGTCCTGCTGCCCATGGGCTTCTCTGAGTCCCTGATCCCCACCCTGAAATTGGCCCCTTGAGCTATTTCCTGGTCCTTTTCATAAGCAATGGCTACATCTCCGTGCTCCTTTGAGAGTAAGAACAGGGCTCCAATTCGCTGAATGACCAAATCTGCCCTGTTTCAGATCACCCTATTGGCCCTCTTTCCCCAATTATCAAGTTCCTTCTCAAAATACTCTTTGATGGGGAAAAGGGGGATGTGATACTCCAGAACTCCACAGTTCTGGCATATGAAATTACCCTACATGTGCAGATATATAATGGGCATATTTGCACCCCCAGGAAAGAGGAATAGATTCATAATCTCATCTCCTTTTCCTTGCCCCATTTCAAGACTTCACATGTGGCACCTTCAAAACAGTTCAAGCACCACTACAGAAGGGGTCATGCCTAATTCAAGTTTTAATAGAGAAAGAGACAATGTCATGGAAAAGAAGAGAACAGAGCCAACCAGTTCTTTGGGAGAAAGGAGCAGGCTAATTGGGAGCAATGATCTTGTTCACGGTTGAGTCTCCAGAACTTAGTTTCCATCCATATATGACACCTGGCAGCTGATCAAACAGTATTTCTTGAATAGATGAATAAATAAAGTCATATATGACTCTTTCTAATCTTTATTCCCTGTATCCATTTGTTACCAATTTCTCTCAAACATTTCTTCAACACACTGTCTTTGATTTTCTTCATCTTCCTTCTCATTTCTACCTAGTCTAGGCCCTAACCCATCACTTAAGTTTATACATCCCACCAATACCCCCTGGGTATTCTCCAATTTCTCCTCCTACTCTCAGCAATTTATTTACCAGTTTAATCTTCCTTTGTAACCCACCTCTGCTGAAAAAACCATAACTGCCCCCAAATTGTCTATTGCCTTAAACATAAAGCAATTGATTTGTTTTCAGCTCACCCAAACCTACCTGGGCAATGCTGTTTCCCTCTAAACCCTCTCTCCTAGTTAGGGTACTCATTGCCATTATTCTTCTTAACTTTTATCCATTTTTGAAGGCCTAATTCAAATTCCACCTTCTAATTATTCTGATTCCTATGTTACAAGACAGGTTCTATCCCTGAACTTATTTTTAAGTTCTTAAACTCACCATATCTCTAGAATTTGCTCAAACATTCAAAAGAGCTACCCAACAGATAGTACAATATGGATATTTAGATATCCATATCCAAGAGATATTCTTGAACTCCATGAAGTAAAAGGCTAATAATGTCAATTAAAATCATGGTTCCTGGTTATTCATAATATATTTCTGCATGAGTTAAAAGGGAGTATAGCAGTGATTAATGGCAGCATACTTCTTGGAAACCTACTTGTTCCCCAAGACCAATCATATTGTTTGTTCCCCCTCTGTGTTCCCACAACATGTTATCCCTAACTCTGTGAAAACACTTCTCAGGAGGCACTGCCGTTTCTCTTCACTTATCTATCTCTGCCATCTGACCCTGACCTTCTTGAGGGCAGGTACCCTGGTGTATCATCTTTGCATGCCCAGCACTTAGGAGCTATCCAACACAGTGAAAGTAGTATATTTTTTGGAATGAATATGCTATACTATAAGATATTAAACTTATACTTTTAGTTCTTTAAATTAGAGAAAATGACTACACAGCTAATGAGTCTGTAGTTTTGAGGGACTAGTAACTTATCCAGAGAAGCCTACATCTGAGAAATTATTTCCCACATTAGAGCCTATGGTTCAAAATAAACTTTCACAAGGTGATAAAAGATACACCCCAGGTACTAAGGTGCTGCTGGATGGACTGGTCCTCCAGGGTTTGTACCAATTGTCGGAGCCCCAAATGACTGTTCATTGCAAGAAAAAGATTTTCCTCTGGTAAAAGCTATGGTGCAAAAGGCAATCCCTATGTACAAAATTGCCACCAAAAACAATTGTTGATGTCCCAACAGACCAGGAGTCCTACCTGCCTGAGGACATAGTTGGTGGAGTTGAGATCCACAATGGGGATTGTAAAATAAAGGTTTTCAACACCCTGGAAAGACGACTGGATCTCAGTCCAGCAAATGATGCCAGAAGTCCAGGGAGCCTTGTTTGGTGCAAATGCCAACAGGAAGTTTGTGGACTAAGCTTTTGGGAGGTGAAGTCCATCCCTGGCTCTCCAGCTATGACATGGAAGCTTCTGATATTGAAGAAATAAGAATGTCTACGTGGCTTCCTGTTTGCTGTTCCAATATTTCTCTGTCTTTATCAGTGGATGCCTCTCTGTCGCTAAAGCCCTTTCCTAATTGCTAACAATGGGAGAGAGTATGATGTAATGCGATGAGGAACCCACCTCTAGTTGATCTCAGAGTAGCACAGCTCCAGGCGGCTCTGCAGCATTACGTGAAGGGGAGCTGATAGTGGCTGCACGCACTTCACCAAGTGTCCTGCTCTTCCTCTGGCTCCCAGCAACCTACTCTGGAGGTGATGTGTACGGTGTTCTCTACCCTGAAGTCTCTGCTCTTGAGGTTTAAGACACACGTGGTACATCATTCCTTCCAGCAGTAGTAGCTTCACTGTTACTGTTTGGGCCTAGAAGTTTTCCTCATCTGTAAATGCAATTTAAAATCTAAGCCATGAATATGCTTTATTTGGTAAAATAAAAGATTTATGTAGATTTAATTGTAATTTCTAATGTAAGGCACTACAAATTTGTGGTTTGAGAGTAAAGTTCCTACTGAGGTACCTAGAAAAGAAGTATTTTCCAAATTCCTTGACAAAAAAAAAAAAAAAAAAGACTGAGCTACAGATAGATTCTTGAGGATCTATGCATGGCTGCAGAAGGTCTTTTAGCCTCCTGCCATTTTCCCTTTTTTCTGTGTGTTGGCATTTTTCTGAAAAGCAGAATCATAGCTGCTCTTAGATTCTCAAAGGGGCCTGTTACCTGAAAGAGGTTCAGAACCACTGTTTTAAACTGTTTAGGCAGCAAAAGAACTTTCCCTGGAGTTTTAGTCAGTTGGAGGTGATTAATCAAACGATTTACAATGAGAAGAATTAGTAAGTCTCACCGCGGAGTTTGGAGAATTTGAGGCAGTTGTCCTGGAATTATAAATCTTAGAGAAATAGGTCCTCCCCCACCCATGTTGATGATGGTGGTTGGGGTTGTTTCAACAGATTTTGTTTCTGAAGCTCATGAATGCATGGAAGTGTCTCAACACCACCTTCATCATAAGATGAGCCAACAATGTCCACAGCCGCCCTCTGCAGTTTATTCTGCTTTGTTTTGTGAAGACATCATGAGACTAAAATTTAAAAAATTGGAATAACTCTTTTTATATTCCACTTAATCTGCCAGTCAGACAACATTGTCAAATGTTTTTATTTTTTCCCTTTCCAATCCTCTAACCAAAAGCTAGAGGGACAAGACCCAAATATGAGACAAACAAGACTAGTTTTATCCTAAAAGTCAGCTTTAAAAAAAAGTATTTCAATAGTTTTTGGAGAACAGGTGGTTCTTGGTTATATGGATAAGTTCTTTGGTGGTGATTTCTGAGATTTTGGAGCACTCATCACCTAAGCAGTGTACATGGTACCCAATATGTATTCTTTTATCCCTCACCCCCTTCAACCCTTCCCCCTGAGTCCCCCAAAGTCCATTATCTCATTCTTACGCCTTTGTGTCTTCATAGCTTAGCTCCCACTTATAAATGAGAACATGTGATAGTTGGTTTTCTGTTCCTGAGTTACTTCACTTAGTATAATGGCCTCTAGCTCCATCCAAGTTGTTGCAAATGCCATTATTTCATTCCACTTTATGGCTGAGTAGTATTCCACGATGTATATGTGTGTGGTGTGTGTGTGTGTGTGTGTGTGTGTGTGTGTGTGTGTGTGTGTTTTTATATATATAACACATTGTCTTTATCCACTCATTGGTTGATGGGCATTTAGGCTGGTTGCAGTTGCGAATTGTGCTGCTATAAACTTGCGTGTTCATGTGTCTTTTTTATATAATGAAAGTTAGCTTTTCTATGTCTTATGAATAGCTACGTTGTTCCTTAGAGTGCTGGCCATCCTTTCACCCATAGACTATGAAAATTTGGACAAGTTTCTGCATGTATTTGAGCCCTGGTCAATAATCTTGAAAAACGTAGGAGGGGCTGGGCGCAGTGGCTCACGCCTATAATCCCAGCACTTTGGGAGGCCGAGGCAGGCGGATCACGAGGGCAAGAGATCAAGACCATCCTGGCTAACATAGTGAAATCCTGTCTCTACTACAAATACGAAAATTAGCTGGGTGTGGTGGGGCATGTCTGTAATCCCAGCTACTCGAGAGGCTGAGGCAGGAGAATTGCTTGAACTTAGGAGGCGAAGGTTGCAGTGAGCCGAGATCACGCCACTGCACTCCAGCCTGGTGACAGAGTGAGACTCTGTCTCAAAAAAAAAAAATAGGAGGAATAATCTCTACTTTTCAGTGTCGTTCCAAGGACATAATGTCTGTGAGGTGTGTCACAAAGACCCAGGACACAGCAGTTACTCAGCAGCAGTGTGCTTTCTTCCCTGTCCCTTGAGGAACAGCTGAGAAAGAGAACTGGTTTGAATTCATTGCCTTTTGCTGCTGTAACAAATCACCAAAAAACGTTGTGGCTAAAAACAACACCAATTTGTGCATCTTACAATTCTGGAGGTCAGAGTTCAGATGGGCCTCACCAGACTAAACTCAGGACAAGGACATGGCTGCATTCCTTTGCAGGGCTCTGGGAGACAGCCAAGTCCTTCTCTTTTCCAGTTTCCAGAGGTTGTCTGTAGTCCTTGGCTCACAGCCCCTTCAGCAGTGGCATCACTCCGACCCCTGCTGCTACTGTCACCTCACCTTCTCTCTGCTGTAAACTCTCCTGCCCCTTTATTATATGGGACATTTATGATTACATTGGATGTGTCCAGATAAGCTTCCCATTCCCACATCCTTTACTAAATCACACCTGCAAAGTCTCTTTGTTATGAAAGGTACCGTATTCACAGGTTGATTAGGATGTGGACATGTTGGGGGCCATTATTTGATCTACCATAATTGTCATGTCAGCTTCTGTAACCTACAGATATCTTCGTCTTTATTACAGGCACAAGCCTCGCTTTTTTTTTTTTTTTTTTTTTTTTTGAGACACAGTCTTGCTCCGTCACCAGGCGCCAGGCTGGAGTGCAGTGGCGTGATCTTGGTTCACTGCAACTTCCGCCTCCCGGGTTCAAGCAATTCTCCTGCCTCAGCCTCCCGAGTAGCTGGGACTACAGGCGCACGCCACCACGCCCAGCTAATTTTTGTATTTTTAGTAGAGACGGGGTTTCACCATGTTGGCCAGGATGGTCTCGATCTCTTGACCTCGTGATCCGCCCACCTCGGCCTCCCAAAGTGCTGGTATTATAGGCGTGAGCCACCGTGCCCAGCCAAGCCTTGCTTATTAACTTCCTCTTACTTGTTTTTCCCTTATCTCATTGTATCTTTTTTTTTTTTTTCCAGACAGGGTCTCACTATGTTCCCAAGGCTGGTCTTGAACGTGAGGGCTCAAGCAGTCCTCCCACCTCAGTCTCTCAAGTAGCTGGGACTACAGGCACATGCAACCATACCCAGCTAACGTTTTTTTAAAAAATTTAGAGATGAAGCCTTGCTGTGTTCTCATTTTATCTTTAATAATTCTATCATCTGCCAGAGTCCCTACTAAAAACCTGAGGCTGCCTGGGCTCAAGCCCTCACCACTCCTGCCTGGACACAGCACATGCTTATTGCTCTCTTCGCCACCCACCTCTCTTACCCCTTCAACCCATCTCCACACCACCACTCAACTCATCTTTCTCCAGAACTGCTTTGCCACCTCACCCTCATCTGAAAGACCTTTGCTGGCCTCCTTCTGCCCACAGAGCCACCAATCTCACCCCCAAGTCACACCCTCCCAAGGCTAGGCTCCTTCCCTCTTCCCACATTTCATTTCTCAACCTGCTCAAGTATATGCATGTGTTACATAAGCCACTCAGAACTTCTCATGATTCACCCACACACACCCTACTCTTGCCTGCCTCTGAGATTTCTTTACTCATCCTGCCCCAACTACCTGGATTGCTCCTCTCTTATCCTTTACCTGCAAAATTCATTCTTACTTCATTCAATCCTCACAAATCTGGGAAGGAGTAGATATTGTTAACTCTTTGTTATAGACAGGCAAACAAGCGAGAGCATTAAAGTAACTAGCCCCAGTTCAAATGCCTAGTAATTGTCAGAGCTGTCATTAAATACCAGGCTGTTCTTTACTCCATTTTCTAAATTTCAGTAGGCTGCTGCATTATTAGGGTATGAATATTTTATTGTTTTACTCTGATTTTTCTCTTCAATTTCTGCAGATTTCCCTTGGTCCCAACGGAAACAAAACTAAGGTTTTGTAGTGCTGCCGCCACACCTGACACCCCAAGGAGTTGGTGTTTCAGTTAGCAACCAGAGTCGAGTGGTCTTTTAAAAATGCAAATCTGTGCATGCTATTCTAATGCCACTACCCATGCACTAGCCTGAATCCCCTTAATGGCTGATTTCCCACTGCCATTTAAGAGGATCTTAAATTTCCCAAAAATGGCCTACGTCTATCTGGCTTCCTTGCAATGCTTCCTGCCTGCCGGTGAGCTCCCCACACTATGCCCTGCTCACCTCTCCATGCCCGCCATGCTGGCCTCCTTTCTATCCTTGGACCCACCATGCTCCCTCCTAACCCATGGCCCTTGCACATGTTCTTCCTTCTACATGAATGTTCTTCCCCCTTTCTCGGTCAACTTAACTCCTTTATCATCTTTCAGGCTTTGACTCAAATGTCACTTTTTTAGGGAGCCCACATTTAAATACCAGTGATCTGGAATTTAAAAGGCCAAGCTTTTCCCACAAACCATGTTGTCTCTTCTTTAAACACTTTGCATATAAACTGACAAAAGGAATCTAAAACATATCAAGAGTATCTGATTGAGCACTGGCCTTTTAAAAATGAAGAAAATTGGTTCTTATTATCTGGAGAGTCTGAGACTGGCCCCAGGCAACAGGCATTTCCTGACAATGACACCATCAAATAGCCCACATCTGAGCATCGCCATTCAATTTCCCCTGTGCTCCTTACACTTCTCCTGTATCTCATATGACTCCTAGCTTGGTACTGAATGCTTAACAAAATTTTTAAGTATACTTATTATTGGTTGACTAATTGACCAATAAGTTTCACTTGGGACATCTTTTCTTGAAAACAGTTTGGCAGTTTCTTAAACAATTAAACGTGCAAGTATTCTATCTATAACCCAGCAATTTCACTTCTGGACATTTATTCCAGAGAAATGAAGATTTATGTTCACATAAAAACTGGTACACAAATGTTTATAGCAGCTTTATTCATAATAGTCAAAACTTAGAAACAACCAAGATATCCTTCCATGAGTAAATGGCTAAACAAACTTCGGCACATCCATACCATAGAATACTACCCAAAAATGAAAAGAAACCAACCACGCTGACACACACAGCAACCTGGATGAATCTCCAGAGAAGTATGCCGAGTGAAAAAAGGCTAATCCTTAAAGGCTCTATGCTTTATGATTCATTTGTATAACATTCTTGAAATGACAAAATGACAGAAATGGAAAACAGCCTAGTGGTTGCCAGGGTTTAAGGAGGACATGGAGGGGAAGTGATGTAGCTGTAGTGGACAAAAGGGAGATACTTGTGGTAAGGAAAATACTCTTTACTTTGACTGGATCAATATTAACATCCTGGTTGAAATATTGTACTATAGTTTTTCAAGATGTTATCATTAGGGGGACTGGGTAAAAAGTACAAGAAATCTCTCTGCATTGTTTCTTACAACTGCATGTGACTCAATAGTTATTTCAATTAAACTTAAAGCTTGTTTTTTAAAAGGGACACATTTAATAGCATATTTGTAACACACTGAAGTGTTCACAAACACATAACTGTGATGCCACAAAATGTCCTTTGTTTGCTTTTCTTATGGTTTTTGTTTATTACTACTAAGAATTTTATTTTCCTTTATTTAAGATATACATGACATTGATTACTTTCAGGCTATTTTCACAATGACTGAGGTTTATTATATTAGAATCCTTATTTTTTGTGTCCCTTGGTTACCTGTCATACACAGAATACTACTCAAAAATAAAAAACATTCATTACTCTGTTTTACATCCTGATCAAGATACAATTTATAGAACTGTTGGTTTGTACTTCAATCTCTGGCAATACCATAAACAGCCAAGTATATTAATGCCTTTATCACTCCCCACATAAGAAATGTTCTTTAAAGTAGCACTTCTGCCATCTGCCACGTCAGATCTCCTTGTCTAGTTCTCAACATTCCCTGAGCTCAGTATTAGTATTATACTTCAATAGGTTGTCATTGTTTGGAAAACTTTGTTTTGACTTGCTGTTGTTCAAATTTTTCTTTGTTCCTTTTCATCTCTTCATCATTTCTCTGTGAAAGTTTAATACATTCTGCTGGTATCACCCTTATTGGATTTCTATTCTATTTTCTGATATTTTTGCCTAATACAATTTATTTAGGGTATGACCTTTTTTTCCCAATTATTGAAGTGGTTGTAAACATCCACATTGTGATAGAAATCCTTGCTCAGGGAGTCCATGACTGCTTTGGAAGTATTTACTGTAAACAGAGCAGGATCAGTACCGCATTTTATTCATTTTCATGCTTTAATATAAAAATTCTCTTTGCTTTCTCTTTCAGTGAGTACAGAAAAAATCCAGGAACATATCACCAACCAGGTATTCTCTCACTTCTCATAAATGCTAATATAGAATATTTTTTGAAATGTTAATAATTAAACGTGTGAATGTAAAAAAGGCGGGGGTAATGTTAGTTGTTAGTTATGTGCAATATATATGTTATTGGTTCTGACAAAAAAACATATTTGGTCACATGTAGATGATCATGCACTTTCTTTGTCTCCTCCCAAGCCCAGTCCTTCCCTACCACATCCTATACAAATGGGAAACAGTAGACTAATGAGACTCTGCCAGTTCTAACTTGCAAGTATCTCTCTGATCATATTGTGACCTCTGCATTGATACTATCATGGCAGCAAATAGCTACTTCCATCTACTTTTCCCTTAACTAAGATGATTGTCCATGATTTTCTCAGGTTTTTGTTTAAAAAGCTAGAAGTCACTGCCTCCCTAAGAACTGGCTAAACAGCTAAGAACTGGCCCCCTATATACCACAAGTTGACCTTCCATTCTGGTCTTTTGTTTCTACTCACAGTTGGCCAGCCTCTTCCTGTCTGCTTCATGGTTTTCTTACCCCATCTTCTTACTGATCTATTTTTGTATTTCTAGGTAGGTGGTGTCCTTCTATAGAACTGCTTTAGGAGCTTGAGACCTGAAGCCACACAAGCAAACCAAGGAGGGCCTTCCCCAAAAGCATATCTTGCCCCACCCTGCCTACTTTCTCCCCCAGGCCAGCTTATTTTAGCTACAATTTCTCCACACCCTGCCTGTGCCACTAGACTCAGAGAATGCAGACATTGACCTGTGGGGAAATATGCTTGGGTTTCACCCACGGATACAAATTTCTATATCTTTCTTTCTTTTTCCTTTCTCTGGGATAAATTGCAACTCACCCTTACCAAAGAGAAGGATGGTAAATCTACATTTATACCAGTCAAAGGAGCATTTTTCAACCTTCTAAATGTAGTCCAGAAGGAATTTAAATTCTAGTTCCTATTGTCAATCCATCCCAATAAAGTTCTGTCTTTACCTAATCTGTGCCAGATGCCCTGTAACTCATCAAGATTTCAAAACAGTGATCCCATTTGGCTAATATACTATTTTGCAAATTCAGTAGGCAAAATTTAATCAGGTGCCATTTTGCTTTTGAATACTATTGTACATGTTGACTTGTAGTAGCAACTCTCTTAATATTTGAAAATGCCATCATTGTGAAATAACAAAGTCAGTTGGCCATTTCAAATAGTTTATTTGCCTTTTGAACTTAGTTTCTTTATCATTGCATTTTCAATTATTTGTATGTACTCAAGTGGTTTCATCAGGCTGAGCAACAGTTAGCCAGTAAAGTTTACTGCTGCCATTTTTATTTATTTAAATCATTTGGGAATACTTTTCCTTATAAAGATACCTGTTTTCTTCCTTATAAGCGTAACAACCTACCTGTTTCCCTTACTAACTTAACAACCTAAAGCAGATGGTCAAAAAATATACTAAGGTCACTTCTGATCGGTAGATTTTCATTTGCTGTTTTTCCTTCTTTTTACATTTAGCAACCGGGCGGGGCTCTGGGTAATTCCAGGGCCCGGCCCCCCGGCCCCCCGGGGCGGGGGCCGGGGGCGGCCCGGGGGGGGAGGGGGAGGGCCGCCGCCAAAAAAAGCGGGGCGCCGCGGGGCGGGGGGGGGGGCGGGGGAGCGGGGGACGGGGGGGGGGGGGGGGGGGGGGGGGGGGGGGGGGGGGGGGGGGGGGGGGGGAGGGGGGGGGGGGGGGGGGGAGAAAAAAAAACTAACAAAATATGTAGACACCAAAATAGAACACCAAATATTTATTCATCTTAAATATTGATCTGATGTCAGATAAAATTGTAGTGGTTTTCAGTCTCAATAAGAGAGTGAAATTCTTTAGATTTTAACTAAAGAAGGAAAGGTCTTAATATTTTAATTATATAGTCATTCTCAGAACAGATCGTTGTCTCATTCAATCTATTTCTAATCCTACAATGAAATTTCTATTCATTCTTTTCCCAAGTAGAGAAGTTCTCCCCACTCTCAAGAATGATACACTGGCAATGCAATTCAAAAAGGTATCTTATACCTCTAATTTATATAAACTCTAGCAAAAAGTCAAGAAATAAAGTCACTATGCCACCAAAATAATTCGGCTCTTGAAAGGCAAAATGGAGCACCACTGAGCGTTAATCTTGCCCCTAAATCCTTCCCACTAGGCACTATAGATTGTGTAATTAAATTGAAATTGAAAATCAAGTCTTTATTCTTCCTCCCCCCTCCCTCCCGACCCCCACATCAGGCAGGCGATAAATTGTGCACCAATGTGAGAAATCAGAACTGGAGTGGAGGGGAAGCTCTAGCCTGCTGGCCAATAGCCAGCCTGTGCGTTTAGCCAACGGCTATTTTACCACACCTGAGCTCTGAGAACAAACAACTATTTGAGTCCTCTGGAGGGAACACTGGATTCTTTCCTGTGCAATTCACTGGGGAAATCAGTATGCTTTTTAAAAGTAACTTGTTAACGCAGCTTGTTTACGAGAAGAGGACAAAAATGAGCAGTGAACTGCTTGGCAGCCTCTGTTCTAGAATAGGATGAATGCATGACCCATTTTTTTTTCAGCTGTCTCTTTGGCAGTTCAATGCTGCGATAATTTCCTATCTGAAAAATGTTACTTGTAGAGATGAAATCTTCTGTAGGTTTCCTGAATAATTTTTACAATGCTAGATGAAAGATAATACTTTATTACCAAAAATGCTTTTAAAATCAAATTAAAACATGGTCAGCACAAGAATGGGAAAACTGAATGTAAAAATCTTAATTTAAATTTTAGAAACTGCCCTCTTATATAAAAGACAATTGAAACCTTTTATGTTTATGCCTTTTTATATAGCAGATAATTGAAACCCACAGTGAATTAATACCTTGTGTTTGTGCAGCTAGATGACAAACAGGGACACCGAATATGGGGCTCTGTTTCTGGTGCAGAGGATGTCTGTGTTGTGGAGAACATTCATAGACAGGTGCTCTCTATGAGAAACACTTGCCATCACTGACGACCCAGTGCAGAGAGAGGCACCACCAGGGCAAGCGCTGTATTCGGTCCGTAGGGCTGCCATAAGGAAGTACCATAAACAGGTGCCTTAAAACAATGGAAATACATTGTCTCACATCCAAAATAGGGTGTCAGCAGGGCCATGCTCTCTCTGAAACCTGTAGGGAGGATTCTTGTTTGCTCTTTTTAGCTTCTAAAAAGGTTGCTTGCCAGCAACCCTTGACATTCCTTGGCCTACAGTCGCACTACTCCACTCTCTGCCCCTGTGGACACATGGCTGCCCTCCCTATGTGTCCCTCCCCTTCTTATAAGGATCCCAGCCATCTTGGCTTAGGGCCTTCCCACAATGACCTCCTCTTAATTGCAGTTGCAAAGACCCTATTATCAATTAAGGTTGTATTCTTACGGACTAGGATTTAGGACTTCAACATATCTGTCTGGGGGACATAATTTGACCCATAACAAGCTGAAAGCCTCAGAGTCATCCTCGACTCCATCTCTCCCTCTGAGCACTGGGCACTTCTGATGGGATCTCCTGTGGACCTCTCCCGGCCAGCTCCTCACCTCCACCCATGGCCCCTGTTTCATCCAGGATCTCATCTCATTTGCTCAGTGATTTCCCCAGGCTCTCGTGTTAGCCTCACCACCTTTCTGTTCATCTTCCATTCTGCTCCAGTTTGCTTTGTAAAATATCATCTTGCTGAAAAATAAGCACTAAGTAGAAAAACCTCCCCCATTGTTAGTAGTGATTTTAACCCTGCCTGAGCATTACAGTCACCCCTGAAGCTTGTTAGCATGTATCCGAGACCCCGTCTCCAACCCCAACCCCAAGGCATTCTGGGTCAGTAGTTCTAGACTTGGGTTCAGACACAGCACAACCCTCAGACCAGACCAAGAAAGGTCACAGGCTTTAGGAGTCTCCAAGCACGACAAACACAGCCATGTAAAGACATAGTTTTCTTTCTCAGCCTCATGTTTTAAAGTTTCATGAGCAATTGAGAGCACACAAAAATATGGGGAGGAACATAGCAGCTGAACTGGGTTATCTGGGCAAAGGGGATAGGCCAATAAAAGAGTGAAATTCCCTTATTCAGAGAGATTGGGCTGTGTGGGCCCTGTGAAATCAAAGAAAGAGGGGGATGCTTTCGTTTCTAGATAGCCACCCAACAGCCCCTGAAGTGGGAGGATATATAGGCAGACTGTGTTCCCAGGTAACCATACTTTCACCTTCCCCTCTGCTTGGGGAGGGGGTGTGGAGTGGGTGAGCATAGTTTCAGCTGGTCCTTAGAACCTACTGGTAATCTGGAATTAGAAAAGTAAGACATGAGGTAGGAGAACATGTTCTCCTCATTAACTAGAAGACTGGGACTGAGTCATTTCCCATCCTTGATGGGAGCAGATGCAGGCCTTGCCCACAAGTCCCCAGGCTAAGTCCAGAGTCCATTCTGTCCTCCCCTTGAAGGTCCAAGCAACCAATCAGGCCTCTAGTGCAGGATGGCCTGGAGGGACAGCAGAGCTCCTAAAGCCTCCTGGTCCCAGAGCAGTCCCTTGGACAGGAACAAGGACCGGGTCTTGGGTGTAGCTTCATTTAAAGCTTTGAAATAGTTTGACATACAGTATGTGGGCCTCCATTCATGCTCTTGTTCTAGGCCCCACAAATGTTGGGAAGAATCCTGCTCAGACATTTGCAATTTCAAAAACTCATTATGGGATTCTGATGAAAAGCCATACATAATATTTCTAACCTTTGAGTATGAAATACAAAGCCTTGGGATCTTGTGATCTTGTACTCCTTTGGAGAGGATTCTCCCTGCCTTCCTAGACTCATTTACCATTCTATTCCTTTATATAAAATTAATGGTTCTTTATAAAACTGTTTCATCACATACTAATCCCCTTCTCTGCATGTACAAAATTTGCTCATATAAGTCCTAACTCAGATAGTACCTTTTCCATGAAGCTTTCTTTTATCACACAGCTAAGAATAATTTCACTGTCTTCTGTGACTCCATTTTATTTTCTCTAATAAAATGCTTTTGCTATATAATTTTACATTTTCTACCCTATATTCTAATCATTTATATCCCAGCATGGTTTTTGAGACTACACAGTATCGCCTTTAAGGGAAGAGATCATGTTTGGTTCATTTCTGTGCCCAATGTTGGGCCTTGCATATCATAACAACTCAATCAATTACTGGCAGAATATAAATTCTTCAGATCACTAAATTCTTATTCTAGTAGCTAGAGGGGCTGCTAAATTTAGATAGTCTACTCCCTATACACAGGAATGTTCAAACCTGCTGTGTCATTGATTCTTATCAGGCAGGAACAAGGTATCATTCCTTCCTCTCCCAGGTAAGGATTCTAAATTAAAAACAGAAGGAACAAACCAAGATTGCACATGCTCATTATGAATAATGGTCATACAGTCAGGGAATGAAAGAATCGAAGGGCAGGGAGATCTAGATCTTTTTACCCTTATGTCCATATCCATATTGCTCATTGGTTTGCCAGGTTCAAGACTTGAGCACCTAATTCTTTCCTCTAATGTAAGCATGGCAATGCCACTCACTGATGTCTTTTCAATGTAGTGTGAATTTTAGAACTTCTACATTTAAAGTGGGATTACATTACCTTGCACTATTCCTATCAAAATGACCATGCACTCAAGGAGACAATTTTGACTTAAAGATAGTTTCTCTTTGCAAGTTCAGCACTAATGGAGCTAGTAAAGATCCCACATGTCTCTAATTCCCTCTTAAGATTGCCTTCAGAATTGAGAGAGTTGCACTTTTAGAAAAGCTATCCAATTTATGAGTCTTTTTAAAAATCTTGAAAGAAAGACTGAAAGGATCGAAAAGTGGTGACACTAATGGTGGTTAACAAAGAAGAATTTATAAAAGATGTCTTTTTTAAAGGTCAGATGGCTTCTACCTAGAAAATACTTTAGTGTAAACGTCAAAGTGCTGGGCTTTGCCTCTTTCATTGGAAGCCAAGACAGTTAAAATGTGAAGGGTATCTATGAAAAGGTATATAGATTGACAAGACAAAGCAAGGCTGAGACAATGGCCCTCAGATGTTTTAAAAGCATGATCACCAAGAAGAGAATAGTGGTTGGAATAGACACTATGAGAACTATTCACAATCAAATATGCAGATAATTCTCACTCGAGCACTCAATGCTTCTGATAATTGCCATCAATAATTGTGCTAATCACTCAGTGCTCCATAGCTCATGTATTTGTCACAACAACCCTGTGAGGACCAGGATTTTAATCTCCACTTTACACAGGTGGAAACTCAGGCTTGAAATCAGGTTGAGAAGTTTTTCAGGTCCTGCCACATTTAGCATGACCTTAACAATAGTAATGGCTCGCATTATTATTCAATGCTTGATGAGCTTTATGTGTGTAGGTATTATGCTAAATTTTACATTAAATTATTTGTCTTAAACCTCACAACAGTGACCCTGTGAATTAGGAACAAATCAAAAGTGTCACCTTAGTGAGGTGAATTAGTCTGTCCATGATCATGAATAAGTGGTCACGCCAGAATTAAATAAGGCAATCCAACGCTATCTACAGTGTGAGCAAACAGCCACTACTCTGGCCTGCTTTAAATATCTTTCTTTAAAGGCATTCAGCTGGTGAGAGGCAGACCTCAAATGTGAATCCAGGTGTATCTCATTCTGAATTCCTTTCTCTTCACCCTTATACTACACTCCCACCTTTTCTGGAAGTTATTCTATTAATTAAATGATCTCACCTATTTTATATATATATATTTTTTTTATTGCATTTTAAGTTTTGGGGTACATGTGAAGAACATGCAAGATTGCTGCATAGGTACACACATGGCAGTGTGATTTGCTGCCTTCCTCCCCATCACCTATATCTGGCATTTCTCCCCATGCTATCGCCTCCCCAACTCCCCACCCCCGGCTGTCCCTCCCCTATTTCCCCCCCCAACAGACCCCAGTGTGTGATGCTCCCCTCCCTGTGTCCATGTGTTCTCATTGTTCAACACCCGCCTATGAGTGAGAACATGCGGTGTTTGATTTTCTGTTCTTGTGTCAGTTTGCTGAGAATGATGGTTTCCAGGTTCATCCATGTCCCTACAAAGGACACGAACTCATCGTTTTTGATGGCTGCATAATATTCCATGGTGTATATGTGCCACATTTTCCCTGTCCAGTCTATCATCGATGGGCATTTGGGTTGGTTCCAGGTCTTTGCTATTGTAAACTGTGCTGCAATGAAATTCATGTGCATGTGTCCTTATAGTAGAACGATTTATAATCCTTTGGATATATACCCAGTAATGGGATTGCTGGGTCAAATGGAATTTCTATTTCTAGGTCCTTGAGGAATTGCCACACTGTCTTCCACAATGGTTGAACTAATTTACACTCCCACCAACAGTGTAAAAGTGTTCCTATTTCTCCACATCCTCTCCAGCATCTGTTGTCTCCAGATTTTTTTAATGACCGCCATTCTAACTGGCGTGAGATGGTATCTCAATGTAGTTTTGATTTGCATTTCTCTAATGACCAGTGATGATGAGCATTTTTGCATATGTTTGTTAGCCTCA
>JAZHEH010000171.1:0-17580 GCA_036589455.1 Ateles fusciceps
GCTCGGTGATGGCTGTGTGGTTTTACTAAGACATTGTGTTTTATCTTGGTACCTGTTTTGGGCTAGTTTTATGACTCTGTTTACTCTAGTTTCATGACTCTGTTTACTAAACATTATCTAAGCCCTGTAACTACTCACATGTCTCTTGGAGATTGTTACCTTTAAGATCCATGTGTTTTGCCTGACCTTAAAGAATGTTACCTTCTCAAATGTAAATCCCTACACAATAGGTAAAGAAAACTCTCCACCCTCGTGCTTACTTTTTATGGCCCCTAGTTATGTACTTCCCTTTTATTGGTATTTTATCTTCTCCTCCAGACTTGCGGTATTGTAACTTTTGTTCCTCTTTATTGTATAGAATTAACAATGTGGGTTGACGTCAGCTACTAAAAGCTGACAGTATATATTGGGACCCTTTGCACAAATAAAATTGCTGTTTAGGCATTGCTGTATGGGCATTGTCTATTCAGACCTCCAGACCCTACTTTTCTGTCGTCTTTGTTTTCTGCGCACTCTCTCTTCCAGGTATTGGGACCCTCTCACTGGCCGAGAGTTCCCCGGCAGACGTGCCGCTCCCAACAGAGCATGGGACAGGGAGGTCGAGGAGACCCATCCATCAACGTGATGGGATTGGATCTCACTGCAAGTGAGTGGGAAACAGTCATGAGCAAAGGCATTGTAGATTTTGATGAATGCTTTGAAAGGATTCCTGAGAGTCATCAGTTGTGAATAGATGGAGGTGGGAGTGTGGCCATGTGGGAAGGAGGGAGTCCAGTTAGGAGGCTCCTGGAATATCCAGGCGACAGGAAGTGGCTTGCACCAGGGCGGTGGGGCCGCCATGGGTGAGATTCAAGTTCTGCTTGAGATAAGGTTGGTGGTGTTTGCTGGTGGATCAGATGCTGCCGGGAAGGAATGGTGGCACAAGCGCCTTAAAAACAAAACAAAACCCTCCTAGCTTGAGCCACTAGGAGCTCCCATGTAGCAAAGGGAGGTGGGGAGGACGGAGGCAGCAGAGCCCTGGGTGAGGGCGGGACTTTGGCTGAGGATGTTTGGAGTCAGAGTTGCCTGTTGTCTAAGTGACAGTGGAGAGGCCAGTGCACCTGGAGGGCTGGAGCTTAGGGGAGGTGTGGGCTCAAGGTCGCCTTTGGGAGATGCCCCCGTGGCCTCGGGGGGTCTCTCTAGGGTGGATGCAGCAGAGAGGAGGTCCATGGACCTGCTCTGGGGTGTCTCATCTTTGGCAGCCAAGAGAACCAAGAGGCAGCAGACAAGGAGAAAGAGGAGGATGGGCAGGGCCCAGGGGGTGCTGGGTGAGCTGTGGGCAGAGCCAGGTACAGGAGGCCAGGTGGTCCTCCTTGTCAGGGGCTGCCCTTGGGTCAAGTAGGAAGAGGGCAGAGGCCCCACCATGAGATCGTGCTCCCCTGGACATTGCTGACTTGGACCAGAGCAGTTTGGGTGGCCTGGTGGGGGCGGCGTCCTAGAGGAATGGGCTCAGGAGGAAATGGCTGGAAAGACACTGGGCCTGGTGAGTGTGGACAACTCTTCATGGGCCACCGCTGTCAAGAGAAGCAGAGAAAGGGGGCTGCAGGGCTTTGGGGTCAGGAGATGCCTGGGTGCTGTACTGCTGTGTGCATCTGTGAGGGGGTAAGGGCAGGTTTGCAGGCGATTGGGAAGGATCCTGGGGTGGGGCACGGTGGGTGGCACAGGGCAGAGTGGGCACTTGGGGCCCCTGATGTTCCTGAGCAGCAGGACCAGACAGGATCCCGGCTCAGGCCTCAGACAGGAGCCCCAGCTCAGAACCAAGCCCAGGCCCCAGCAGTCAGCAGAGGGGGTGGTGAGGTGTGAGTGTGGGGTGGGCGGGGAGCTTCTCCTGGTCTGCTGGTGTGTCACAGCAGCAGGAAGCAGGTCACAGGAAGGGGCAGGATGGTCTTTGAGTGGAACGGAGAAGGCCTGATGGAGGCGCCCCGGGGAACTGAAGACGGGGGAGGGGTAGGGGTGGCAGAGCTGAGCCAATCGGTTGTCACCTGCCTTTCTTGTTCCAGCTGTTTAATTATTTCATTTAAGGCTAATTTAGACCCTGGCCAACACCTGAGAGCGATGCTGGTCCCCTTCCCGTATGGCACATGCCCAGGAAGAGCTCTCGGCTAAGAGGCACAGCAGCCTGTCCTGTGGACAGGGCTGGTGCCTCACCTCCGGGCTCCTAAGTTTCCCCATCCTCCTGAATTCTCTCAGGGCAGCTCCCAGGCCAGTGCCATCTCCCTGGTCAACTCTGGACAGGCAGGCAGTGGCACAGCTGGGGCATCGTGGCCTGGTCCTGCCCACCTCACACTGAGGGAGGGAGTAAGGTCATCAGGGGCAACTTCGTTACATTGGGGAAGAAATAAGAGAAGATTGTCACCACCGTCACCACTACCCTTATCAACAACATCAGCATAGAGGACGCTTCCCAGAAAACCCACGTCAGATGGCAGCACCTGGCCTGGGCGGGTACCTGGAGGGGGCAGGACAGGTTTCTCTGTACTCTGTCTGCTCCCAGCCCAAGGCTGACCTGACCTGTCCTTGTCTATACCGCCATCCCATACCAGGCACAGGGGCACTGTGGCCCCTGCCCATGGACCCTGCACCCAGCGTTACTCACTGATTCACCCGGCGAATGAGGGTACATTGACGAGCCGCTGGGCGTCCTTCGTGTCCGCCCACCTGCAGGTGATGTGGCTGGTGTAGCTCATTTAGCAGCTTAGGGTCTGCATCGGGACGGTTTCTGACAAGAGGAACAGGATGGTGTCACCCTCTCTCCCTGGAGGGTCCCTTGTCACCACCACCCCCAGCTGCTTGGGGATGCCCAGCTCTGAGGAGGGTCTCCTAGGTCTCTGCAGAAGCCCCGAGTGGCCAGGCAGAGGTGCCCCTAGGTTGGAAAGGGGGTCTGCCAGGGTGGGCCTCCTGGCTGGGGACCCCCCTCGCCTGATAGAAGTGTGCTACTTTGTTAGTTCTCAGCATGCCTTTCCGGGCCTCTGCTGTGTGCTGCTCCTGGGCATGGTCCCCTCCTACCATCCCTAGGACAGACATACACCAGTCACAGCCCTTGGCCCTGGCCCTACTGTACAGCCTGAGAAGGGCACACACTCAGCCTCTGGGATGCAGTGTGGGGATAGCCTCACCCTGCGCCCTCTCCCCGCCCCTTAGTCCCTAGCCTCGGGAGCCTGGTGTTTGTTAAGCAGACTGTGGGCCCCAGCATTGTTAAGAAGCCAGGTCTCTGGGAGCCCTTAGGAGGGACCATTTCACCCAAAGAGCCCGGAAGTATCCCAGCAGGCCTTCAGGCACAGGAGGGTGCTTGGTGCTCCAAGCAGGGCGAGAAGCCTAGGCCGAGGCCCTGCAGAAGCAAAGTCCTGGAGGTGGGACCTGCTGAGGCTCCGTGAGTGTCTGCTGGGAGGGGAGGGGCAGGGAGACGACCGGAGCAGCCACCCTGGAGCCTGGAGGCCGGGAGTGCCAGGCTGAGAAATGTGGGCTGGGAAGTCAGACACGCTAGCTAGCCTTTCCAGGACAGGATGAGCAGGATGTGCGGGAGGTGGGAAGTTAGGGAGGCCCTAGGGAAGGCCAGGGGAGAGAGAGAGGGAGGGGAGCAGGAGGATGGTGGAGGGGCAGGGTCCTGGGGACGACGCCTGCTGTCACCCCGAGGGTGCAGCAGTAACTAGGGGCACAGGGAAGGGGTTGCAGCCACGGACTTACCTTCTTCCCCTGCCAGGCTGCGACCCCAGCACAGGGCCAGCAGGGCCATGCGGAGCAGCCCCCCGGGCCAGCGCCATCTCCCTGGTTAGCCCTGGACAGGCAGGCGCCCGGCACAGGTGGGTGCTGGCCATGGGCCGGGCGGGGCTCCTCAGTGTCCTGGAGCTCCTGCGCTCTTGCACAGCTGGGAGCCAGGCCAGGATGTATTTCAGGCAGGCTCTTCGCACCTCTCCCTCCTGGCCTCTGCCTCCTCCAGGCCTACAGGAGGAATGTTAGCAGTGAGCTGCCTTTTCCCCTCCACGTGCCCCAGGGGACACTGCCCATGTTGTGGGGACAACCCAGAGAGGTGGCCTTCATGCATGGCCCCTCAGTCTGGTGGGACATGCAGTTGATGGACAGGGGCTGCATCGCCTGAGGCACTGGGGTCCCCACTTGGGTCACTACACCTACCACCTCACAATGCACTAGAGGGCAAAGAGGCTGAGAAGCCGAGGCTGGGATTTGACTCCTGCTGAGCTCCCCGTGGGCTGCTGGTCCCTAGTCGCTCCAGGGAGTCTCTGAGTATGGGATGCCACAGTGTCATTCCCTGGACGTGATCACATGTACACACACACATCCTGGCTTACACACGGCCTGTGCTCTCCCCACCCCTGCTTCATTTACCATCATCTCCCCACCCTCCGCTTGCCAGTTCCCTTTTCTCCTCGAAGGCCGGGGGTTTCCTCCCTTTCATTTCACTGGTCTGGGAAGTACCCAAGAGAGCGGAACAGACGACTGTGGGAGCTGTGCTTCTGTAAGATTGTTGGAAGCTTCACTCAAGACGCCCACACAAACACACACACACACAACACACACATGCACAACACATGCACACAGACAAAGATATATACATATATACACATAAACCTACAGCACACACATACACACATATACACACACAAACGCGCACACAGACACAAATACACACATTCACAGACACAGGCACAGAGACACACACAAGGCACAAGCACAGATACACCATACACATATATACACACAAACATTCACACACACATACACACAAATACACACACAGAGTCATAAGACACAGACACATATGCACAACACATACAGACACACAGATACATACATATACTCACACATATACACACACGAACATGCACACACGTACACACAGAGAGCCACGCATACACAGACACACACATGCACAATACATACATACCTAAACATCTATCCACATGCATATACCATCTACACACAGACATATACACAGGATTGCATGCACATACACACAGCCACCACACACACACACACACACACACACACACACACACACAGAATCTATCAATGGACCTACTGGCTAGAAACAAACTCTCTTGACCCCAGAATGTACTAACATACTGATGAAGCAGGAATCAGGAATCAATGTGACGTGATGAAATATTCAATTAAAAAATGCTAAAATAATTGAATAACAACATAAAAATGTCCATTTAAAACCCCATTTCACACCATTCCCCAAATAACAGGTTAATTACACATTTAAATGTAAACAGTTACACTCTATGAAACCTGCAAACCATAGGGTGAATGCCTTTGAACTCTTTAAGCTTAAAGGCATAGGTGACATCTCACAGACTAAGGCCTAAAAACAGGATATAAAAGCGAAAATGTTGCTGTATTTTGTCAAACTGATCTAAGCATAAAAGCAAAAAATACAGTACAAGCTATAAAACATCTGCACCAATGTATTAATCTGTTGGCACTACTGTAACAACTCTCCATACAGTGAGTGGCTTACCGTAATAGAGTTATTTCTCATCACTCTGCAGGTTGGGCAAAGTCCAAGACCAAGGCGTGGGCAGATTCGAGATCTGGTGAGACCTGTTTCTCACCGTCTTCTCACTGTAATCTCACATGGCGGAAGGAGCAAGGGAGCTCACTGGGGTCTTTTATAGGGCACCAATCATGTCCCACAGGCACTACCTCCAGATGATTTCACACTGGAGATTAGGTTGCAGCATAAACTTAGGAGGACTCGAACATAAAAGCCACAGCAACCAGAATTATGGAGGACAGGTTAGTGTCTTTTACTGTACAAGGTTAAAGCAAATCAATCTTATCAAAGAACACAAACAATATTCACATACACAGAGAGAATTCATGATGGTGGCTGACAGTATTTCCGTGTTTTCCATGAGCCAGGCATTATCTCAAAAGGCTTTACAGATGTGAATATGTCTATGTATAGGTTACCACTAAAATCTCCACTTTATAGATGGAGAAAATAGCGGTGGGATGTTATGTAATTGGTTCACAATCTCACGGCTGGTAAGGCACAACCCGAGATTCAAGCCCATAGCAGGTTACCCTAGACTTCTGTGTCCCTCGACCACTACCCAATAGTGATTCCATTTCCCAAACGTCAAAACAGCGCACGTCTATTCCGACATATACTGACCCAACAGACACTTCTACAGACATGCACAGATACAGCAAAAATAAAAGAATACATTAAGACATCTAAATCAGCATTCTCAGGGAAATTTAAGAAATGATAGCCATTTAAAAGAAGACACTTCTATGCAAAAAACAGAGTTCTTGCAATTTGAAGATTTAGAGCCATAAATTTAAGAAAGAATCAATCAAAGGCCGAGTGCGATGGCTCATGTCTGTAATCCCAGCACTTTGGGAAGCCAAGGCAGGTGATTCCTTGAGGTCAGGAGTTTGAGACCAGCCTGGCCAACATGGTGAAACCCTGTCTCTCTACCAAAAATACAAAAAAAATTCGCTGGCCACTGGTGGCGCGTGCCTGTAATCCCAGCTACTCTGGAGGCTGAGGGAAGAGCATTGCTTGAACCTGGGAGGCCGAGGTTGCAGTGAGCTGAGATCGTGCCACTGTACTCCAGCCTGGGCAACAAAGAAAGACTCTGTCTCAAAAAAAAAAAAAAAAAAAAAACAACAATTAATAATGGTCCAAACCACAAGAACAGATACCACACATAAAAAAGATAGATATTGAAAATAGAGCAAATAGCTGAAGAAAGGAGATGAAAAGGCCTGGAAAAGAAATCCGAGAATTCCAGCATCCAGAAGCAGGGGGTGGAGAGAATTAAGAGCAAGTATATGAGACACGTCAGCTACCTAGTCTGAAAGACAGGTGGAAGATCTTGTCCCTCTTCCTCCTGGAGGCAGAGCCAAGGTTTTAGCTGGGTTTATTCCTACACAGAATAAAAAGTTATATTTCCTATACTCTTGCTGCTCAGGGTGTAGTCAACTGACTAAATGCGGTCCAAGGAAATGAGAGTGAGAAGCATTGTGTACGTCTTCCAAAAAAGGCTGCTTAATGGCAGTTGACTCGGGTGGGAGGGGTCCATTTTTGTCCCTGTCTTTCTCCTTCTTCCAGCCTGCAACTTGGAGGTGACAGCTGGCGCTTCGAGCAGCTATTTTGGACCATGAGGTTACTCTTGAGGATGGAAGCCATATGTGAGGATGATGCAACAGAAAGAGAGGAAGCTGGGATTCCCTACTGTCACTCTGGAGCAACCACACTAGCCTGAAACTGCCTCTTCTGGGCATCTTTTCTATGCCGGGAAAAGAAACTTCTATGTTGTTAAGCCACTGTTGCTTGGGAATTTTCCATGTGCAACCAAACAGATACAATAACAAACGGGAGAAAAAGGTCACAGGGGTTTCAAGCAGACAAGAGGTCACTCAATAAAGAACAAGATTCCTTTTTGGAATATTTTTTAAAGACAGTAAGGAGTCTGTATTTAAGGGACACTACTACAATGGAGTTTTAGAAGTAGGGACAGAGATCTGAGTTCACTCCCAAGATTCCTTTTAATAGACCCATACCCAGTTCTCACTGGTACATTTTCCATTTTGCAAGAATATGAGGACAATCCTAGAAATGTTTCCGGAAGAAAATAAACAGGATACTTTGAATGGAACGAGGGTCAGATTGGCAAAAGGTCTCATGTGAGAGACCCTGAACTTTAGATCGAGGTCTTGAAAATACCAACGGAAAATATGTTTAAACCTAGATTCACAAAATGCCAAGTTTTCTTTGACATTTAAAGGACACCAGAAATGTTTGCTATGTAAGGACAAAGAAAGTTTTTCAGATCTTTTCTGAAAAAGAAATACTCTAGTTTAGATTTCAGGAAAAAAACATCCAAGAAAGGTTGAAATATTGAGGCAAAGAAACCAACAACACTTATGGATAAGCAAAGAAGAATATTGAACTAAAACCCAGATGATTTTAACAGGAGAGTTGGCCGTGAGGCCAGGGTGGAGAGTGGAGGAGAACTGAAAACTTGCTAAAGATCTCCTCCTGTTTTGGAAGGCATATGTGTGCTAAATAAACCCAAATGCTGGTAGCCTCCCAAAGTGCTGGGATTACAGGCATGATCCACGGGTGCCCAGTGCAGAAAATATAAGTTCAGTATATTTTAAATACAGTTTTTAAAAGAATATTATTATTATTTTTGAGATAAAATCTCACTCCATCACCCAGGCTGGGTGCAATGGCGTGATCTCGGCTCACTGCAATCTCTGCCTCCTGGGTTTGAGCGATTCTCGTGACCTCAGCCTCCCGAGTAGCTGGGACTACAGGCATGCGCCACCGCACCTGGGATATTTTTTTGTATCTTTAGTAGAGACAGGGTTTCATCATGTTGGCCAGGCTGGTGTCAAACTCCTGGCCTAAATGATCTGCCCACCTTGGCCTCCCAAAGTGCTGGGATTACAGGCGTGAGCCACGCTGACTGGTCCAGAAAATATAAGTTCAATACATTTTAAATCCTTAAAAAATGTAAAAATTAAAAATCACTAAGAATGAAGAGTAAGCATGGGGACAGAAGGATGACAGAGAAGGGGTGGGAGGGACAGAGAAAGGAAGAGAGAGTAAGAGAAGAGAAAAACCAAACACCTTCTTACTCAAAATAAACACACGCATAAACATTCCCAAGCTTATGAAAAAAATGAAAGGTAGGAATAAAAACTGGGGAGGGGGAAAGCAAAGTACGAATTCACTCCAGACAAAAACGATTCCTAGGTCAACCTACAAAGACTTTTAGAAGAACACATCATGCCCCCTTCCATGAACACTCCCTTAGTGGAAGCTGTTTTTCTCTCTCCTGGATTTCCCCTCTGGAATCCCCTTCCACACTCTCTCATGGAAGCCTGTCTTCTCCCTCCTAAACTCCATCTCTCTCTCTGTCCCTTTCCACTCAGTGTGGAAGCTGCTTCTTCTCCTGGATTCCATCTTTCTGAATTCTCTCACTCGAGAGTGAGAGTTAGATGTTTCTTTCTCTCTCCTTCTCCTGTTTCTCTCTTTAAATAAATCCCTTTCTACAAACAAATAAAAAGAACACATCATGACCAAGTAGAAGATACTCCATGTGTGGAAGGACAGCCCTCAAGAAATCTATTTAAGATTCAAATAAACAGATGAACAGATTAAAGGGGGGAAAAAAAGGATAAGTTTATCTCGACAGATGCTCTGAAATATTTAATAGGCAAGGCATTTCCGGTTAAATGAACAAACCAACCCTGGAAAATGAAGAAACGTTGGAGGAAATGTTGGCATCACTGAATGTCTGCCAGAAACCGAAGACAATGTCAGAGTCAACAGGGAACGTTCGTGTGCTCCTGTCAAAGGCTCGCACCGGATGCTCTCACTATTGCCTTTATTTCCAGTGGTCAGTGTCCCTCAAAGAATCTCTAAATTCAATGCAATCAAAATGAAAATTCCAAAAAGATATTTAATGGATTTGGTAAACTGATATATATATTTTTTGAGATGGAGTTTTCACTCTGTTGCCCAGGTTGGAGTGCAATGGCACGATCTCAGCTCACTGCAACCTATACCTCCTGGGTTCAAGGGATTCTCCCACCTCAGCCTCCTGAGTAGCTGAGGTTACAGGTGTGCACCACCACACCCGGCTAATTTTTTGTAGTTTTAGTAGAGATGAGGTTTCACCATGTTGGCCAGGCTGGTCTCAAACCCCTGACCTTAAGTGATCTGCCTGCCTTAGCCTCCCAAAGTGCTGGGATTACAGGCATGAGCCACTGCGCCTGGCCTTGGCAAACTGATTCTAAATTCTAACAAACCAAAGACGAGAGACTTGCTCCATTCACTAGAAAAATACTAGGGAATGTAGTGGCAGCCAAATGGAACAGAAAACAATAAGGAAAATAACCAGCTACATATAGAATCTTAGGAAGTAAGAGGGGCATTTCAAATCACTAGGGGCACGAGAAACCGAACACTCATAATTAGCAATGTTGAGACAATTAAGACGGTAATTATTTTTAAAAGTTACTTTACACATTATTCATCCCTCTAGCTGGACTAAAAATCTAAAAGTCAAAACCAAAATAAAATGATTGTAACTCTTTCTATAATCTTAGAGGTTGAACAAGACGACGAAACCAGAAACCATAAAGTAAAAAGTAATGACAGGCTTGACAATGAAAACATTTTTATACGACATAAGACTTATCTTAAACACGGTAAAGAAAAAGGTAAGTGATAACCTGGGAGGATATATTTTCAACACATATAAATGGATTACTAATACACATAATAAATGACTCACTCCAGAAGTTAAGATGTAAAAGACAGAGAACTCAACAGGTGAACAAAAGACTTCTCCACGTTCATCATAAATGAAATCCAAAAGGCCGATATACATATAGAAAATGTAGGCTTTCACCCATAATCAGGGAAAGAAAAAAATCAAGTAACAATGAGAATTTTCATTCATTATATTGGACAAAATTAGAAGATTGATAATTTCTCTAATGGTGAATTGCCCCCTCCCCTTTTTTTTGGAGATAGAGTCTTGCTCTTTTGCTCAGACTGGAGTGCAGTGGCATGATCTCAGCTCACTGCAACCTTCGCCTCCCAGGTTTGAGCAATTCTCCTGCCTCAGCCTTCCTAGCAGCTGAGACTACAGGTACACACCACCATGCCTGGCTAATTCTTTTTATTTTAGTAGAGACAGTTTCACCATGTTGCCCAGGTGGGTCTTGGACTCCTGAGCTCAGGCAATCCACCCCCCTGGGCCTCCCAAAGTGCTGAGAATTACAGGCCTGAGCCACCACACCTGGCCAAATTGGCCCTTTTATGCATTACCTTGGGTGTGACAGCTTAGCTCAGCTACTTTGAGGCTGATTTGGCAATACCTGTTAAAATTTCGAAAGCATATCCTCTTGCACAATAATTCTACACTTAGTAATTTAGGCTACAGAAACACTTTCGTAGAGGTGGAAAAACTAGAAAAACCTAGTTGTCTATCAACGTGAGATTAGATAAATTGTGGTGTTCCCATCCTAATAAATGCCACAGATTTCTTAGAATTACGTAACGAATTAAATCTATATGTATTATTGTAGAAATCTGGAAATATTCATATACACAAACACACGCACACACATATTATAATCCCATTTCTGTAAAAAGAAAAACTATCAGCCAGGTGCAGTGGCTCAAGCCTTTGGCACTTTGGGAGGCTGAGGCAGGCGGATCACCTGAGGTCAAGAGTTCAAGACCAGTCTGGCCAACATGGTAAAACCCCGTCTCTACTAAAAGTGCAAAAATTAACCAAGCATGGTGGCGGACACCTGTAACCCCAGCTACGTGGGAGGCTGAGGCAGGAGAATCGCTTGAATCTAGGAGGCAGAGGTTGCAGTGAGCTGAGATCATGCCACTGCATTCCAGCCTGGTTCACAAGAGTGAAACTCAGTGTCAAAAAAAGAAAAGGAAAGGAAAGAAAGAAAAGGAAAAAGAAAAGAAAAGAAAAACTATATGCTTATATCATGCTTAGAAAATGTTCTGGAAGAATACACGTGGTGGAAAAAGTAAGGTATGGAACTAGGGAAAAGAAATTGCTGGGGACTTTGTCTGTTGTGCTACATAATTCTAGATTATTCTGATTTTCATTAAGGCAGGTTTCTGTGTAGTTGCTTGTTTAGCATTAAATACATTCCCTATATAACTCATGCCCTATCCTGTGGTGTTGGTATATCTGTATCCTGGAACAATATAAATGAAACTGCTGAATGAGAACAAGAGTGACCAAAGCTAATCAGAAATGTTTACTCATTATAAAATGATTAAAAAGCAGGAAGATAATAGAAAACAATTAGCACTTGGTTATACAGAAATATAACAGCAGGGTTTTTGAGACTAAAAATTGCACATATGCAGCTCGACATCAGCACCAGTCTACAAGGTCCCAGTAAAACACCTGCCCTCTCCTTCTCAGGGTCAGTCCACACACCTGCACATGCCCTGAAACAGACACCCAGATATCCCACCCACCCAGCCAACACACTTGGGTACAAACACACACACCTGGGCCCCAACCTAAAAAAGCAGGGCAGAGTGTCATAACTTAAAAACAAAGAGAGAGAGAGACAGAGAGATTGCTGGATAGTGCCTGCTATGTCTCTGGGCAAGGTTGGGCTCTTTCTCAAGTTAACGTGAGCTTCTTAAGCCACACCATGCCCAGCACTGGGCCTCAGCGCAGCAAGATTCTAGGTTTCACCCCCTGCCTCTCAGTCTCTGTGCGCTCTTGTATCCCCCAGGGATACGCACATGCACAATACACACACCAGCACACACGCAAATGCACACGCCGGCACACACACAAAAGCACGCGCAGGCATGCACACAGGCATTCATTCTCTCTCTTTCTAAACCAAGAGGTGGGGACTATCCATGCTCCCCATTTCACAGATGAGAGACAGAAGCCCAGGGTGGAGAGGGGTACTCTCACTACTACCAGCATCTTAGTGACAAAACCAAGACAGGTCACCGGTACCTGAGTCGCAGGCCTGAGCTCTCTCCACCCCACTAGGCGTCCTCCCGCCAGGACCAACCAGATCCCACTGGCAAGGCCAAGTCCTCCCCAAAGCTTTTGTCCAACACACAAGCAACTTGGTACCCTGGCTGTCTCCCCACCCACTGGCTGCCTCAGGAGCCTGGACTCAGGTCATCCCAAGAGTCCAAGCCCTAAGTCCCAGGGCATAGCTGTCCACAGGATGCCCCAGGAGTCCCCTGTCCTTTTCCATCCTGGACTCCCCACATTCCCCTGCTCTAACCCCACCCCTAGCCCCCCTCCTGGACGCCAGGCCATACCTCTGTGAGGCAGGAGAGACCAGCCTTCTTCGGGAGCCTCCGGCTAGACTGAGCCTCCCACACTTCCTATTTATGTGTCGTCAGGAAACAAGAGCAGAAGAGGAAGCAGCACTAGTCCAGGCCTAGTTTGCTAATAGTGCACATGACTTTTCTGACTTCCAGAAGGCCTTCTACTCCAGTTTATCTTTCTGTAAACTCCTAGGGCTCCTTCAAGCCTCAGCTGACGCAGGGCCTCCTCCATGGAGCCTTCCCTGACTCCTTGACGGGGGATGCCAATGGAAGGGGCTGCAATAACCACAGCTGGTTTGAGCCCGGAGCCAGGACAGACCCGGATTGGACTTCCAAGTCCACTGCTTCTTAAAGCGTGTCCTTGTGCAAATAAGCTGCACATTACTTCTCCAAGCCTCGGGACATCCATCTGTCTGTTACTTCACGGAAGCATCTGCAAACCTGGAAGGACTGTTGAGGGAATCCAACCAGATACTGTGTAGAAAGACCTTAGCTCAGAGCTGGGCGCTTGAGAACCCCCTACGAGTGGTAGCTGGTGGCATTGTGATTTCCCTGACGTCCTCTTTGCCTGCCACCCCACCCCAACATGTGCAATATGGTCATGTGTGTTCATGGCTGTCTTTTCCCCTAACACTATCTTCAGGGCTGGCTTGTGTCCAGCTTGCATTCTTCTCCCAAACAGGGGCTAAAGGTCTCCTCTGTACCTAGCACATGGCCTGGTACAGAGGAGATCTTTAGTGACTGTGTACAAATGAATGAATGAATGAGTAGCTCCCTGGGCACAGCAGGGCTGGCAAAGTTAAGTTAAGGTGAATGAGGCACCCTCTCAGGCTCAAAACGTAAACAGGCATCTCAAAATTCAGTAATTGAGATGTCATATCTAATGCAATATGGTTAAAAAATTCCCAGTGAATGCAAAAAATATGCATGGTGAACCAAATATAAAAAGTTTGAATAAAGCCAGGGTGAGTCACAGCGCCAAGACACAACAAAATGCAATGACGCTCCTCCTGTGTGGGGCTGCCCTCCAGGGGAAAGGGGTAACCGGTAGGAAATGAGGGGAATGGAGGGGGCAGGGATGAGGGAATTCGGAGGGAGTGGAGGGGCAGGAACCTGCTCCGAAGCCACTGGAAGTCTGGCTTGATTCTTATTTGCTTTCCTCCTACCAGGAAGGGCAGGGTTAGCCAGGAATAGCTGGTGGGGCCTCACCCTAGCAGAGAAAGCCCAGGGTGTAGGAAGGCATGGGTGGTTCTCTCAGGCACTCCAACCAGACCAGTGTGACATCCATACCTGGCATGAAAAGACCCTGAAGAGGTTTCTCTGAGGCTGGAGAGGATAGAAATAAAGCAACGTCACCACCTTTCTTCTCTCCCAGGTGTCCCCACTCTACCTGTCTTTCCTGAGCTCCTCCGTGGGACTAGGAGGTTTCAGGGCTAGAAACCCGCAAGGGCACAGAGGATGCTGTATGGCGGAGACACGAAGACCCCGAGACTCTAAGTCAAAACGACTCCGAACACCATACCCAAAATGTGAAGAAGCCTTAGGAGCACCTCAAACAATTCACTTGACTGATCCTTTCCTTTTAAAAATCATCACAGCAGCAGAGGATAAAAACCTACATTTGAATAAGTCTAAAAGACTTCTCTCAATAAGTACTAAAAGTTCTAGTGAGAAGGATCACGCCGTAGGAATTCATTAAATCTTTCCCCTCAGTGGTATGTAAAATACCGTGTCTTGCAATTGATGATCTTTAGAGACTAAGAAACCCAGGAAAATGTTGGCAGGAATGTAGTGCCCATGATGACCAGGGCTTAAGCATTTGTGCTGTGAGCAGATCCTGGGTTCAGTGCTTCCCCTTCTCTCCCCAGTGACCTTCATGTAGCTGTTACTGTCTTCAACTTACAGTGAAGACAGCAAGGCATGGAAAGGAAAATCACTTGTCAAAAGCAGTATAACTAGTATGTGTTAAAATAGCATTTTTTTCCATTTCCATTTTTATTCTGAAACTATTTCAAAATACAGAGAGTGTTAAAAGAACATTACAAAGAACTGTCACATACCCTTCATGTGGAAACCCCTTTTGAGTTTCACTAGGTGTCTCAATAATGTACTTTGTAGCAAAGGGGCCGTGTGGGACAGTGCGTGGCTCTTAGTTGCCATGTCTTTCTGGTCTCCAATTTGAAAGACTTTTTTTTTTCCTTGACATCTTAAGACTGTAAGCTAGTTGTTTTGGAATAATGTCCCTCGATTTGGCTCTGTCTGATGATTAGACCTGGGTTATACTTTTTGGCCAAAATAACATAAAAGTAGTAATGGGTTATTCTAGATGGAGTCCCATCAGCTTTTCATTATAAATCTGTCCCATCACTAATGTCTGTTCGCTCTGATGGTTTGACTAACTTGACATCAATCAGGATTTTCTCTACTGTAAAGTCACTTCCCCTTCCAAAATGTATCAGCATTTGGTAGGGAGATCCTTTTTAGCTTCGTCATCCCAGTCCCACACTCCAATGATTTCAGTATGCAACGATGCTCTTAATCTAACAAAACGTCGTGATGATCATTGCCAAATGGTGATTTTTAAAGATTCTATAGTCAGAAGCCCTAGCCAGAGCAATCTGACAAGAAATAAAATGCATCTGGATAGGGAAAGGAGAAGTGAAACTTTCTCTCTTCCTTGATGATATGATTTTATACCTAGAAAACCCTAAAGACTCCACCAAAAGTCCCTTCTGTGAAGTTGGAAACAAAATCAATGTGCACACATCAGTAGCATTTCTATACACCAATGAAGTCCAAGCTGAGAGCCAAATCAAAAAATGCAATCCCGTTTGCAGTAGACACACACACACACACACACACACACACAATTCTTAGGAATGCAGCTGGACAGAGTAGTAAAAGATCTCTACAAGGGAAGACTTGCAAAGCACTGCTCAAAGACATCATAGATGACAAAAACAACTGGAAAAACGTTCCATGCTCATGCACTGGAAAAATAGGTATCATTAAAATGGCCATACTACCAAAGCAATCCACAGATTCGATGCTATTCCTTAGAACAACCGCTGTTTTTCACAGGATTCAAAAAACACTATTCTAAAATTCATATGAACCGAAAAAGAGCTCAGATAGCCAAAGCAATCCTTAGCCAAAAGAACAAAGCTTCGAAGCATCCCATTACCTAACTTCAAACTACACGAAGGCTACAATAATCAAAACAGCTGAGCACTGGTACAAAAACAGACACATAGACCAATGGAACCCACAAATAAAGCTGCACACCCCACAGCCATCGATCTTCAACAAAGTTGACAAGAAATGAGTAATGGGGGAGCACTCCCGCTTTAATAAATGGTCATGTCATCCCTGGCTAGTCATACACAAAAAGATGAAACTGGACCCTTACCGTTCACCCTTACCTTACACACCATACACAAAAACTTAACTTCAGAGATGGATTAAAAGTTTAAATGTCTAAGCCTTCAAACTTAAAGCATGCAGTTAAATGGGAAGGTGGAGACAAGAACAGCTCTAAAGATGAAACAACTAAGGGGCACGCACGAAGAGACCCATGTGGCTGGCGGGATCCCACAAGTTAAGGGTCAGCAAGTTTTGCCAGCGGCCGCCAGAAGCTCGGGGGAGGAAGAAGCATTCTCCCTGGAGACATGAAAGAGTATGGCCGTGCTGGCACCTTGACTTTGGACTTCTAGCCCCAGAGACAGGTAGACAAGACGTTGCTGTTGTTCTGAGCCACCCAGTTTCTTCTATGACAGCCTTGGGGATTTGACACCCCCTCCTTGTTTGAGTCCTGGCTACCCTTGAACTGCCTTCTGGCCCTTAGCTGGCCTGCCCAGTGACTTTGACTGAAAGGAGAAGAAAGAGAGAGAGAATTAGAGATCCAGAATATTCATGCAGACCCATCTGCATCCAGAGGCTGTGTCCCTAATTCGCCTTTTCGTTTATAGACTAATAGGCAAAACCAAAATAAGCCTATTAGCAAGCCGAGTTAGTAAGCTCTCTAGCAGGTGTTAATACACACTCGTCTACACACCGAAATAAATTACATTCTATTTTGAGTTCAGCCCATGAGTTAAAAATGTTTTGTTTCGTTTTAACTTTTGAGATGGTTTTAAAAATAGCAAAATAAAGAATAATATTTTGTGATGTGGAAATTATATGAAATTCAAATTTACATTGTCCATAAATAGTTTTGTTTCTGTTTTTTTTTTTTTTTTTTTTTGAGACAGTCTCACTCTGTCACCCAGGCTGGAGTGCAGTGGTGTGATCTCACCTCACTGCAACCTCTGCCCCTGGGTTCAAGATCTCTGTGCCTCAGCCTCCCGAGTAGCTGGGATTACAGGCGCCCACCACTACGCCCAGCGAAACTCTATATTTTTAGTAGAGACGAGATTTCACCATGTTGACCAGGCTGGTCTCGGACTCCTGACTTCAACGGATCCGTCTGCCTCGGCCTCCCAAAGTGCTGGGATTATAGGAGTGAGCTACCGCACCCAGCCCATAAATGAGCTTTTACTGGAACACAACTACATTCATGTATGTTCCCTGTGGCTGCATGATGTTTTTGTGCTGCAGTGACAAAGTGAAGTCAAAAACAAGAGACTTTATGGCTGACAAAGCCATATTTACTATCTGGCCCCTAAAGGAAAAAGTTGCCAGCCCTGTTCTAGCGTAGGCAT
>JAZHEH010001710.1:0-19402 GCA_036589455.1 Ateles fusciceps
AAAATATATACCGTCTAGCGGTATAGTGTTTTAAAGTAAATACAACATGTAATTCTATTCTGTTATAGAAAATATTCACCCTCACTTTGTACACTCTTATATAAAATATATCCCCTCCCTGTGTCCTCAGTTTTAAAATAAATACTACCTCCTTTTGTACTCTGTGATAAAAATATACTTCCTCTGCTGGTACTATGTTTTAAAATAATACAACCTGTGATTCTCCTGTGTTTGTTTTAGAAAATACTCACCCTCACTTTGTACTGTCTTATATAAAATATATACCCTCCCTCTGTACTCAGTTGTAAGATAAATACTAACTCCTTTTGTACTCTGTGATAAAAAATATACTCCCTCTGCCGGTACTCTGTTTTAAAGTAAATACATCTTGTGATTCTACTCTGTTATAGAAAATATTCACCATCACTTTGTACTCTCTTATATAAAATATATAACCTCCCTGTGTACTCAGTTTTAAAATAAATACTAAATCCTTCTGTACTCTGTGATAAAAAATATACTCCCTCTGCCGGTACTCTGTTTTAAAGTAAATACACCTTCTATTTCTACACTGTTGTAAAAATTGTACACCCTAAATTTGTACTCTGTGATATAAAATATACTCCCTCTGCCGGTACTCTGTTTTAAAGAAAATATAACCTGTGATTCTACTATGATATATAAAATATTCACGTGCACTTTGTACTCTCTTATATAAAATATTAACCCTCCCAGTGTACTCTGTTTTAAAATAAATACTGCCTCCTTTTGTACTCTGTTATAAAAAATAGACACCCTCCAAATGTACTCTGTTTTAATAAATAATCTTCTATTTCTACACTCTTGTAAAAATTATACAGCCTTACTTTGTACTTTATTATAAAAAATATACCACCCCCTGCGGTACTCTGCTTTAAAGTAAATACACCTTCTTATTCTACACTATTGTTAAAATTGTACACCCTAAATTTGTACACTCTGTGATAAAATATATACTCAATCTGCCGGTACTCTGTTTTAAAGTAAATACATCCTGTAATTCTACTCTGTTATAGAAAATATTCACCCTCACTTTGTACTCTCTTATATAAAACATATACCCTCCCTGTGTATTCAGGTTTAAAATAAATACTACCTCCTTTTTGTACTCTGTTATAAATAATATACCCCGTCAACCGGTACTCTGTTTTAAAGTAAATACAACCTGTGATTCTACTCTGTTATAGAAAATATTCACCATCACTTTTTACTCTCTTATATAAAATATACACCCTCCATGTATACTCAGTTTTAAGATAAATACTGCCTCCTTTTGTACTCTGTTATTTAAAAAAAATAAACCGTCTACCGGGACTTGGTTTTAAAGTAAATTCACCTTCTTTTTCTTCACTGGTATAAAAATTGTACACCCTAAATTTGTACTCTGTGATAAAGAATATACTCCCTCTTCCAATACTCTGTTTTAAAGTAAATACACCATCTGTTTCTACACTGTTGTAAAATTGTACACCCTAAATTTGTACTCTGTCATAAAAAATATACTCCCTCTGACGGTACTATGTTTTAGAGTAAATACAACTAACGATTCTACTCTGTTATAGGAAATATTCACCCTCACTTTGTACTCTCTTATATAAAATATATCCCCTCCCTGTGTACTCATTTTTAAAATAAATACTAACTCCTTTTTGTACTCTGTGATAAAAATATACTCCCTCTGCCGGTACTCTGTTTTAAAGTAAATACACCTTCTGTTTCTACACTGTTGTAAAAATTGTACACCCTAAATTTTTACTCTGTTATAATAAATATTCTCCCTCTGCCGGTACTCTGTTTTAAAGTAAATACAACCTGTGATTCTACCCTGTTTTAGAAAATAATCAAACTCGCTTTGTACTCTCTTATAAAAAATATATTCCCTCCCTGTGTACTCAGTTTTGAAATAAATACTACCACATTTTGTACTCTGTTATAAAAAATATACACCGTCTTCCGGTACTCTGTTTTAAAATAAATACCACCCGTGATTCTACTATGTTATAGAACATATTCACTCTCACTTTGTACTCTCTTATATAAAATATATGCCCTCCCTGTGTACTCAGTTTTAAAATAAATACAACCTTATCTTGTACCCTGTTATAAATAATACACACCCTCTAAATGTACTCTGCCTTAAAATAAATACACCTTCTGTTTCTACGCTGTTATAAAAATTGTACACCCTAAAATTGTACTCTGTTATAAAAAATATATACCGTCTAGCGGTATAGTGTTTTAAAGTAAATACAACATGTAATTCTATTCTGTTATAGAAAATATTCACACTCACTTTGTACACTCTTATATAAAATATATCCCCTCCCTGTGTCCTCAGTTTTAAAATAAATACTACCTCCTTTTGTACTCTGTGATAAAAATATACTTCCTCTGCTTGTACTATATTTTTAAAATAATACGACCTGTGATTCTCCTCTGTTTGTTTTAGAAAATACTCACCCTCACTTTTTACTGTCTTATATAAAATATATACCCTCCCTCTGTACTCAGTTTTAAGATAAATACTAACTTCTTTTGTACTCTGTGATAAAAAATATACTCCCCTCTGCCGGTACTCTGTTTTAAAGTAAATACATCTTGTGATTCTACTCTGTTATAGAAAATATTCACCATCATTTTCTACTCTCTTATATAAAATATATAACCTCCCTGTGTACTCAGTTTTAAAATAAATACTGCCTCATTTTTTACTCTGTTATAAAAAATATACACCCTCTAAATGTACTCTGTTTTAAAATAAATAAATCTTCTATTTCTACACTGTTGTAAAAATTAAACCCCCTTACTTTGTACTCTATTATAAAAAATATACACCCTCTAGCGGTACTCTGCTTTAAAGTAAATACACCTTCTTATTCTACACTATTGTTAAAATTGTACACCCTAAATTTGTACACTCTGTGATAAAATATATACTCAATCTGCCGGTACTGTGTTTTAAAGTAAATACATCCTGTGATTCTACACTATTATAGAAAATATTCACCCTCACTTTGTACTCTCTTATATAAATCATATACCCTCCCTGTGTATTCAGGTTTAAAATAAATACTACCTCCTTTTGTACTCTGTTATAAATAATATACCCCGTCAACCGGTATTCTCTTTTAAAGTAAATACAACCTGTGATTCTACTCTGTTATAGAAAACATATACCATCACTTTTTACTCTCTTATATAAAATATACACCCTCCCTGTATACTCAGTTTTAAAATAAATACTGCCTCCTTTTTTACTCTGTTATTTAAAAAAAATACACTGTCTACTGGGACTTGGTTTTAAAGTAAATTCACCTTCTTTTTCTTCACTGTTGTAAAAATTGTACACCCTAAATTTGTACTCTGTGATAAAAAATATACTCCCTCTTCCGATACTCTGTTTTAAAGTAAATACACCATCTGTTTCTACACTGTTGTAAAATTGTACACCCTAAATTTGTACTCTGTCATATAAAAATATACTCCCTCTGACGGTACTCTGTTTTAAAGTAAATACAACCTGAGATTCTACTCTGTTATAGGAAATATTCACCCTCACTTTGTACTCTCATATAAAATATAAATCCCCCCCTGTGTACTCAATTTAAAAATAAATACTACCTCCATATATACTCTGTGATAAAAATTATACACCCTTAGCAGGTACTCTGTTTTAAAGTAAATACAACCTGTGATTCTACTCTGTTTTAGGAAATAATCACCCTCACTTTGTACTATCTTACATAAAATATATACCCTCCCTTTGTGCATAGTTTTAAAATAAATACTACCTCTTTTGTACTCTGTTATAAAAAATATACACCCTCTACCGGTACTCTGTTTTAAAATAAATACACCTTCTATTTCTACACTGTTGTAAAAATTATACACCCTAAATTTTTACTCTGTTATAAAAAATATGCTCCCTCTACCGGTACTCTGTTTTAAAGTAAATGCAACCTGTGATTCTTGTCTGTTACAGAAAATATTCACCGTCACTTTGTACTCTCTTATATAAAATATCTACCCTCCATATATAATCATTTTTAAAATAAATACTACCACCTTTTGTACACTGTTATAAAAAATACACAATCTGTAAATGTACTGTGTTTTAAAATAAATACACCTTGTATTTCTTCACAGTTGAAAAAGTTATAAACCCTAAATTTATACTCTTTTATAAAAAATATACTGCCTCTACCGTTACTCTGTTTTAAACTAAATAAAACCTGTGATTCTACTCTGTTATAGAAAATATTCACTCTCAATTTGTACTATCTTATATAATATATATATACACTCCATGTTTACACAGTTTTAAAATAAATACTACCACATTTTGTACCCTGTTATAAAAAATACACACCCTCTAAATGTACTGTGTTTTAAAATAAATACACTTACTATTTCTAAAATGTTGTAAAAAATATACACCTTAATTTGTACTCTGTTATAAAATATATACTCCCTCTACCAGTGCTCTGTTTTAAAGTAAATACAAGCTGTGATTCCACTCTGTTATAGAAAATATTCACCCTCACTTTGTACTCTCTTATATAAAATATATACTCTAAATGTGTACTCAGTTTTAAAAAAAATACTACCTTCTTTTGTACTCTGTTATAAAAAATACACAACCTCTAATTGTACTCTGTTCTAAAATAAATACACCTTCTATTTCTACACTGTTGTAAAAATTATACACCCTAATATTGTACTGTGTTATAAAAAATATACTCCCTCTACCGGTACTCTGTTTTAAAGTAAATTCAACCTGTGATTCTACTCTGTTATAGAAAATATTCAATCTCACTTTGTACTCACTTATATAAAATATATACCCTCCATGTATACTCAGTTGTAAAATAAATACTATCTCTTTTTATACTATGTTATAAAAAAATACAACATCAACTTGTACACTATTTTAAAGAAAACAAAATCTGTGATTCTACTCTGTTATAGAAAATATTCACCCCTCACTTCGTACTCTCATATATAAAATATATACCCTAATTGTGTACTCAGTTTTAAAATAAATGCTACCTCCTTTTGTACTCTGTTACAAAAAAAAAATCCCCTCTACTGGTACTCTCTTTGAAAATAAATACACCTTCTATTTCTACACTGATGTAAAAACTATAAACCCTTAATTTGTACTCTATTATAAAAAAATATAATCCCTCTACCAGTACTCTGTTTTCAAGTAAATACAACCTGAGATTCTACTCTGTTATAGAAAATATTCCCCCTCACTTTGTACTATCTTATATAAAATATATACCCTATATGTGTACTCAGTTTTAAAATAAATACTACGTCCTTTTGTACTCTGTTATAAAAAATATACTCCCTCAACGTGTACTCTGTTTTAAAGAAAATACAACCTGTGATTCTACTCTGTTATAGAAAATATTCACCCTCACTTTTTACTCTCTTATATAAAATTTACACCGTCCATGTGTACTCAATGTTAAAATAAATACTACCTCCTTTTGTAGTCTGTTATGAAAAATATACACCTACCAGTACTCTGTTTTAAAGTAAATACAGCCTGTGATTTTACCCTGTTAAAGAAAATATTCACCCTCATTTTGTACTCTCTTATATAAAATATATACCCTCCATATGTACTCAGTTTTTAAAAAAATACTACCTCCGTTTGTACTCTGTTATAAAAAACATACACTCTCTAAATGTACTCTGTTTTAAAATAAATACACCTTCTATTTCTACACTGTACTAAATATTATACTCCCGAAATTTGTACTCTGTTATAAAAAATACACTCCCTCTGCCGGTACTCTATTTTAAAGTAAATACACCTTCTATTTCTTCACTGTTGTAAAAATTGTACACCCTAAATTTGTACTCTGTGATATAAAAGATACTCCATCTGCCGGTACTCTGTTTTAAAGAAATATAACCTGTGATTCCACTATGATATATAAAATATTCACCCGCACTTTGTACTCTCTTATATAAAATATTAACCCTCCCAGTGTACTCAGTTTTAAAATAAATACTGCCTCCTTTTGTACTCTGTTATAAAAAATAGACACCCTCTAAATGTTCACTGTTGTAAAATAAATAAATCTCCTATTTCTACACTGTTGTATAAATTATACACCCTTACTTTGTAATCTATTATAAAAAATATACACCCTCTAGCGGTACTCTGCTTTAAAGTAAATACACCTTCTTATTCTACACTATTGTTAAAATTGTACACCCTAAATTTGTACACTCTGCGATAAAATATATACTCAATCTCCGGTTCTCTGTTTTAAAGTAAATACATCCTGTGATTCTACTCTGTTATAGAAAATATTCACCCTCACTTTGTACTCTCTTATATAAAACATATACCCTCCCTGTGTATTCAGGTTTAAAATGAATACTACCTCATTTTGTACTCCGTTATAAATAATATACCCCGTCAACCGGTATTCTGTTTTAAAGTAAATACAACCAGTGATTCTACACTGTTATACAAAATACTTACCATCACTTTTTAACTCTCTTATATAAAATATACACCCTTCCTGTATACTCAGTTTTAAAATAAACACTGCCTCCTTTTGTACTCTGTTATTTAAAAAAAATATACCATCTACTGGGACTCGGTTTTAAAGTAAATTCACCTTTTTTTCTTCACTGGTATAAAAATTGTACACCCTAAATTTGTACTCTGTGATAAAAAATATACTCCCTGTTCCAATACTCTGTTTTAAATTAAATACACCATCTGTTTCTACCCTGTTGTAAAACTGTACACCCCTAAATTTGTACTCTGTCATAAAAAATATACTCCCTATGACGGTACTCTGTTTTAAACTAAATACAACCTGTGATTCTACTCTGTTATAGGAAATATTCAGCCTCACTTTGTACCATCTTATATAAAATATATCCCCTCCCTGTGTACTCAGTTTTAAAATAAATACTAACTCCTTTTGTACTCTGTGATAAAAAATATACTCCCTCTGACGGTACTCTGTTTTAAAGTAAATACACCTTCTGTTTCTACACTGTTGTAAAAATTGTACACCCTAAATTTTTACTCTGTTATAATAAATATTCTCCCTCTGCCGGTTCTCTGTTTTAAAGTAAATACAACCTGTGATTCTACCCTGTTTTAGAAAATAATCAAACTCGCTTTGTACTCTCTTATAAAAAATATATTCCCTCCCTGTGTATTCAGTTTTGAAATAAATACTACCACATTTTGTACTCTGTTATAAAAAATATACATCGTCTTCCGGTACTCTGTTTTAAAGTAAATACCACCCGTGATTCTACTATGTTATAGAACATATTCACTCTCACATTGTACTGTCTTATATAAAATATATGCCCTCCCTGTGTACTCAGTTTTAAAATAAATACAACCTTATCTTGTACCCTGTTATAAATAATACACACCCTCTAAATGTACTCTGCCTTAAAATAAATACACCTTCTGTTTCTACACTGTTGTAAAAATTGTACACCCTAAAATTGTACTCTGTTATAAAAAATATATACCGTCTAGCGGAATAGTGTTTTAAAGTAAATACATCTTGTGATTCTACTCTGTTATAGAAAATATTCACCATCACTTTGTACTCTCTTATATAAAATATATAACCTCCCTGTGTACTCAGTTTTAAAATAAATACTAAATCCTTCTCTACTCTGTGATAAAAAATATACTCCCTCTGCCAGTACTCTGTTTTAAAGTAAATACACCTTCTATTTCTACACTGTTGTAAAAATTGTACACCCTCAATTTGTACTCTGTGATATAAAATATACTCCCTCTGCCGGTACTCTGTTTTAAAGAAAATATAACCTGTGATTCTACTATGATATATAAAATATTCACACGCACTTTGTACTCTCTTATATAAAATATTAACCCTCCCAGTTTACTCAGTTTTAAAATAAATACTGCCTCCTTTTGTACTCTGTTATAAAAAATAGACACCCTCTAAATGTACTCTGTTTTAAAATAAATAAATCTTCTATTTCTACACTGTTGTAAAAATTATACACCCTTACTTTGTACTCTATTATAAAAAATATACACCCTCTAGCAGTACTCTGCTTTAAAGTATATACACCTTCTTATTCTACACTATTGTTAAAATTGTACACCCTAAATTTGTACACTCTGTGATAAAATATATACTCAATCTGCCGGTACTCTGTTTTAAAGTAAATACACCATCTGTTTCTACACTGCTTTAAAATTGTTCTCCTTAATTTTGTACTCTGTTATAATAAATATAATCCCTTTCCCGTTTCTCTGTTTTAAAGTAAACACAACCTGTGATTCTACTCTGTTATAGGAAATATTCACCCTCATTTTGTACTTTCTTATATAAAATATATACTCCCTCTATCAGTACTCTGTTTTAAAGTAAATGAAAAATGTGATTCTACTGTGTTACTGGAAATATTCACCCTCACTTTGTACTCTCTTATATAAAATATATACCCTCCCTGTGTACTCAGTTTTAAGATAAATTCTACCTCCTTTTGTACTCTGTGATAAAAAATGTACTCCCTCTGCCGGTACTCTGTTTTAAAATAAATACACCTTCTGTTTCTACACTGTTGTAAAAATTGTACACCATAAATTTTTACTCTGTTATAATAAATATTCTCCCTCTGCCGGTACTCTGTTTTTAAGTAAATACAACCTGTGATTCTACCCTGTTTTAGAAAAAAAATCAAAGTCGCTTTGTACTCTCTTATAAAAATATATTCCCTCCCTGTGTACTCAGTTTTGAAATAAATACTACCACATTTTGTACTCTGTTATAAAAAATACACACCGTCTTCCGATACTCTGTTTTAAAGTAAATACCACCCGTGATTCTGCTATGTTATAGAACATATTCACTCTCACTTTGTACTCTCTTATATAAAATATATGCCCTCCCTGTGTACTCAGTTTTAAAATAAATACAACCTTATCTTGTACCCTGTTATAAATAATACACACCCTCTAAATGTACTCTGCCTTAAAATAAATACACCTTCTGTTTCTACACTGTTGTAAAAATTGTACACCCTAAATTTTTTTCTCTCTCATAATAAATATTCTCCCTCTGCCGGTACTCTGTTTTAAAGTAAATACAACCTGTGATTCTACCCTGTTTTAGAAAATAATCAAACTCGCTTTGTACTCTCTTATAAAATATATATTCCCTCCCTGTGTACTCAGTTTTGAAATAAATACTAGCACATTTTGTACTCTGTTATAAAAAATATACACCGTCTTCCGGTACTCTGTTTTAAAGTAAATACCACCCGTGATTCTACTATGTTGTAGAACATATTCACTCTCACTTTGTACTCTCTTATATAAAATATATGCCATCCCTGTGTACTCAGTTTTAAAATAAATACAACCTTATCCTGTACCCTGTTACAAATAATACACACAATCTAAATATACTCTGCCTTAAAATAAATACACCTTCTGTTTCTACACTGTTGTAAATATTTTACACCCTAAATTTTTTCTCTCTTATAATAAATATTCTCCCTCTGCTGGTACTGTTTTAAAGTAAATACAACCTGTGATTCTACCCTGTTTTAGAAAATAATCAAACTCGCTTTGTACTCTCTTATAAAAAATGTATTCCCTCCCTTTGTACTCAGTTTTGAAATAAATACTACCACATTTTGTACTCTGGTATAAAAAATATACACCGTCTTCCGGTACTCTGTTTTAAAGTAAATACCACCCGTGATTCTACTATGTTATAGAACATATTCACTCTCATTTTGTACTCTCTTATATAAAATATATGCCCTCCCTGTGTACTCAGTTTTAAAATAAATACAACCTTATCTTGTACCCTGTTATAAATAATACACACCCTCTAAATGTACTCTGCCTTAAAATAAATACACCTTCAGTTTCTACACTGTTGTAAAAATTGTACACCCTAAAATTGTACTCTGTTATAAAAAATATATACCGTCTAGCGGTATAGTGTTTTAAAGTAAATACAACATGTAATTCTATTCCGTTATAGAAAATATTCACCCACACTTTGTACACTCTTATATAAAATATATCCTTTCCCTGTGTCCTCTGTTTCAAAATAAATACTACCTCCTTTTGTACTCTGTGATAAAAATATACTTCCTCTGCTGTTGCTATGTTTTAAAATAATACGACCTGTGATTCTCCTCTTTGTGTTTTAGAAAATACCCCTCACTTTGTACTGTCTTATATAAAATATATACCCTCCCTGTGTACTCAGTTGTAAGATAAATACTAACTTGTTTTTGTACTCTGTGATAAAAAATATACTCCCTCTGCCGGTACTCTGTTTTAAAGTAAATACATCTTGTGATTCTACTCTGTTATAGAAAATATTCACCCTCACTTTGTACTCTCTTATATAAAACATATACCCCTCCCTGTGTTTTAAGGGTTAAAATAAATACTACCTCCTTTTGTACTCTGTTATAAATAATATACCCCGTCAACCGGACTCTGTTTTAAAGTAAATACAACCTGTGATTCTACTCTGTTATAGAAAATATTCAAAATCACTTTTTACTGTCTTATATAAAATATACACCCCTCCCTGTATACTCAGTTTTAAAATAAATACTGCCTCCTTTTGTACTCTGTTATTTAAAAAAAATACACCGTCTACCGGGACTCGGTTTTAAAGTAAATTCACCTTCTTTTTTCTTCACTGGTATAAAAATTGTACACCCTAAATTTGTACTCTGTGATAAAAAATATACTCCCCTCTTCCGATACTCTGTCTTTAAAGTAAATACACCATCTGTTTCTACACTCTTGTAAAATTGTACACCCTAAATTTGTAGTCTGTCATAAAATATATACTCCCTCTCCTGGTACTCTGTTTTAAAGTAAATACACCTTCTGTTTCTACACTGTTGTAAAAATTGTACACCCCTAAATTTTTACTCTGTTATAATAAATATTCTCCCTCTGCCGGTACTCTGTTTTAAAGTAAATACAACCTGTGAGTCTACCCTGTTTTAAAAAATAATCAAACTCGCTTTGTACTCTCTTATAAAAAATATATTCCCTCCCTGTGTACTCAGTTTTGAAATAAATACTACCACATTTTGTACTCTGTTATAAAAAATATACACCGTCTTCCGGTACTCTCTTTTAAAGTAAATACCACCCGTGATTCTACTATGTTATAGAACATATTCACTCTCACTTTGTACTCTCTTATATAAAATATATGCCCTTCCTGTGTACTCAGTTTTAAAATAAATACAACCTTATCTTGTACCCTGTTATAAATAATACACACCCTCTAAATGTACTCTGCCTTGAAATAAATACACCTTCAGTTTCTACACTGTTGTAAAAATTGTACACCCTACAATGGTACTCTGTTATAAAAAATATATACCGTCTAGCGGTATAGTGTTTTAAAGTAAATACAATATGTAATTCTATTCCGTTATAGAAAATATTCACCCTCACTTTGTACACTCTTATATAAAATATATCCCCTCCCTGTGTCCTCAGTTTTAAAATAAATACTACCTCCTTTTGTACTCTGTGATAAAAATATACTTCCTCTGCTGCTACTATGTTTTAAAATAATACGACCTGTGATTCTCCTCTGTTTGTTTTAGAAAATACTCACCCTTACTTTGTACTGTCTTATATAAATTATATACCCTCCCTGTGTACTCAGTTGTAAGATAAATACTAACTCCTTTTGTACTCTGTGATAAAAAATATACTACCTCTGCCGGTACTCTGTTTTAAAGTAAATACATCTTGTGATTCTACCCGGTTATAGAAAATATTCTCCATCACTTTGTACTCTCTTATATAAAATATATAACCTCCCTGTGTACTCAGTTTTAAAATAAATACTAAATCCTTCTGTACTCTGTGATAAAAAATATACTCCCTCTGCCGTTACTCTGTTTTAAAGTAAATACACCTTCTATTTCTTCACTGTTGTAAAAATTGTACACCCTAAATTTGTACTCTGTGATATAAAATATACTCCCTCTGCCGGTACTCTGTTTTAAAGAAAATATAACCTGTGATTCTACTATGATATATAAAATATTCACACGCACTTTGTACTCTCTTATATAAAATATTAACCCTCCCAGTGTACTCAGTTTTAAAATAAATACTGCCTCCTTTTGTACTCTGTTATAAAAAATAGACACCCTCTAAATGTACTCTGTTTTAAAATAAATAAATCTTCAATTTCTACACTGTTGTAAAAATTATACACCCTTACTTTGTACTCTATTATAAAAAATATACACCCTCTAGCAGTACTCTGCTTTAAAGTAAATACACCTTCTTATTCTACACAATTGTTAAAATTGTACACCCTAAATTTGTACACTCTGTGATAAAATATATACTCAATCTGCCGCTACTCTGTTTTAAAGTAAATACATCCTGTGATTCTACTCCGTTAAAGAAAATATTCACCCTCACTTTGTACTCTCTTATATAAAACATATACCCTCCCTGTGTATTCAGGTTTAAAATAAATACTACCTCCTTTTGTACTCTGTTATAAATAATATACCCCGTCAACCGGTACTCTGTTTTAAAGTAAATACAACCTGTGATTCTACTCTGTTATAGAAAAAATTCACCATCACTTTTTACTCTCTTATATAAAATATACACCCTCCCTGTATACTCAGTTTTAAAAGAAATACTGCCTCCTTTTGTACTCTGTTATTTAAAAAAATACACCGTCTACCGGGACTCGGTTTTAAAGTAAATTCACCTTCTTTTTTCTTCACTGGTATAAAAATTGTACACCCTAAATTTGTACTCTGTGATAAAAAATATACCCCCTCTTCCGATACTCTGTTTTAAAGTAAATACACCATCTGTTTCTACACTGTTGTAAAATTGTACACCCTAAATTTGTACACTGTCATAAAAAATATACTCCCTCTGACGGTACTCTGTTTTAAAGTAAATACAACCTACGACTCTACTCTATTATAGGAAATATTCACCCTCATTTTGTACTCTCTTATATAAAATATATCCCCTCCCTATGTACTCAGTTTTAAAATAAATACTAACTCCTTTTGTACTCTGTGATAATAAATATACTCCCTCTGCCGGTACTCTGTTTTAAAGTAAATACACCTTCTCTTTCTACACTGTTGTAAAAATTGTACATCCTAAATTTTTACTCTGTTATAATAAATATTCTCCCTCTGCCGGTACTCTGTTTTAAAGTGAATACAACCTGTGAGTCTACCCTGTTTTAGAAAATAATCAAACACGCTTTGTACTCTCTTATAAAAAATATATTCCCTCCCTGTGTACTCAGTTTTGAAATAAATACTACCACATTTTGTACTCTGTTATAAAAATATACACCGTCTTCCGGTACTCTCCCCGTTAAAGTAAATACCACCCGTGATTCTACTATGTTATAGAACATATTCACTCTCACTTTGTACTCTCTTATATAAAATATATGCCCTCCCTGTGTACTCAGTTTTAAAATAAATACAACCTTATCTTGTACCCTGTTATAAATAATACACACCCTCTAAATGTACTCTGCCTTAAAATAAATACACCTTCAGTTTCTACACTGTTGTAAAAATTGTACACCCTAAAATTGTACTCTGTTATAAAAAATATATACCGTCTAGCGTTATAGTGTTTTAAAGTAAATACAACATGTAATTCTATTCCGTTGTAGAAAATATTCACCCTCACTTTGCCCACTCTTATATAAAATATATGCCTTCCCTGTGTCCTCAGTTTTAAAATAAATACTACCTCCTTTTGTACTCTGTGATAAAAATATACTATCTCTGCTGGTACTATGTTTTAAAATAATACGACCTGTGATTCTCCTCTGTTTGTTTTAGAAAATATTCACCCTCAATTTGTACTGTCTTATATAAAATATATACCCTCCCTGTGTACTCAGTTGTAAGATAAATACTAACTCCTTTTGTACTCTGTGATAAAAAATATACTCCCTCTGCCGGTACTCTGTTTTAAAGTAAATATATCTTGAGATTCTACTCTGTTATAGAAAATATTCACCATCAATTTGTACTCTCTTATATAAAATATATAACCTCCCTGTGTACTCAGTTTTAAAATAAATACTGATTCCTTTTGTACTCTGTTATTTATAAAAAATACACCGTCTACCGGGACTCGGTTTTAAAGTAAATTCACCTTCTTTTTCTTCACTGGTATAAAAATTGTACACCCTAAATTTGTACTCTGTGATAAAAATATACTCCCTCTGCCAGTACTCTGTTTTCAAGTAAATACACCTTCTATTTCTACACTGTTGTAAAAATTGTACACCCTAAATTTGTACACTCTGTGATAAAATATATACTCAATCTGCCGGTACTCTGTTTTAAAGTAAATACATCCTGTGATTCTACTCTGTTATAGAAAATATTCACCCTCACTTTGTACTCTCTTATATAAAACATATACCCTCCCTGTGTGTTCAGGTTTAAAATAAATACTACCTCTTTTGTACTCTTTTATAAATAATATACCCCGTCAACCGGTACTCTGTTTTAAAGTAAATACAACCTACGATTCTACTCTGTTATAGGAAATATTCACCCTCACTTTGTACTCTCTTATATAAAATATATCCCCTCCCTGTGTACTCAGTTTTAAAATAAATACTAACTCCTTTTGTACTCTGTGATAAAAAATATACTCCCTCTGCCGGTACTCTGTTTTAAAGTAAATACAACCTGTGATTCTACCATGTTTTAGAAAATAATCAAACTCGCTTTGTACTCTCTTATATAAAATATTTTCCCTGCCTGTGTACTCAGTTTTGAAATAAATACTAATACATTTTGTACTCTGTTATAAAAAATATACACCGTCTTCCGGTACTCTGTTTTAAAGTAAATACCACCCGTGATTCTACTATGTTATAGAACATATTCACTCTCACATTGTACTCACTAATATAAAATATATGCCATCCCTGTGTATTCAGGTTTAAAATAAATACTACCTCCTTTTGTACTCTGTTATAAATAATATACCCCGTCAACTGGTACTCTGTTTTAAAGTAAATACAACCTGTGATTCTACTCAGTTATAGAAAATATTCACCACCACTTTTTACTCCCTTATATAAAATATACACTCTCCCTGTATACTCAGTTTTAAAATAAATACTGCCTCCTTTTTTACTCTGTCATTTAAAAAAAATACACCGTCTACCGGCACACGGTTTTATAGTAAATTCACCTTCTTTTTCTTCACTGGTATAAAAATTGTATACCCTAAATTTGTACTCTGTGATAAAAAATAAACTCCGTCTTCAGATACTCTGTTTTAAAGTAAATACACCATCTGTTTCTACACTGTTGTGAAATTGTACACCCTAAATTTGTACTCTGTCATAAAAAATATACTCCCTCTGACGGTACTCTGTTTTAAAGTAAATAAAACCTACGAATCTACTCTATTTTAGGAAATATTCACCCTCACTTTGTACTCTCTTATGTAAAATATATCCTCTCCCTGTGTACTTAGTTTTAAAATAAATACTAACTCCTTTTGTACTCTGTGATAAAAAATATACTCCCTCTGATGGTACTCTGTTTTAAAGTAAATACACCTTCTGTTTCTACACTGTTGTAAAAATTGTACACACTAAATATTTACTCTGTTATAATAAATATTCTCCCTCTGCCGGTACTCTGTTTTAAAGTAAATACAACCTGTGATTCTACCCTGTTTTAGAAAATAATCAAACTCGCTTTGTACTCTCTTATAAAAAATATATTCCCTCCCTGTGTATTCAGTTTTGAAATAAATATTACCACATTTTGTACTCTGTTATAAAAAATATACACCGTCTTCCGGTACTCTGTTTTAAAGAACATACCACCCGTGATTCTACTATGTTATAGAACATATTCACTCTCACTTTGTACTCCCTTATATAAAATATATGCCCTCCCTGTGTACTCAGTTTTAAAATAAATACAACCTTAACTTGTACCCTGTTATAAATAATACACACCCTCTAAATGTACTCTGCCTTAAAATAAATACACCTTCAGTTTCTACACTGTTGTAAAAATTGTACACCCTAAAATTGTACTCTGTTATAAAAAATATATACCGTCTAGCGGCATAGTGTTTTAAAGTAAATACAACATGTAACTCTATTCTGTTATAGAAAATATTCACCCTCACTTTGTACACTCTTATATAAAATATATCCCCTCCCTGTGTCCTCAGTTTTAAAATAAATACTACCTCCTTTTGTACTCTGTGATAAAAATATACTTCCTCTGCTGGTACTATGTTTTAAAATAATACAACCTCTGATTCTCCTCTGTTTGTTTTAGAAAATACTCACCATCACTTTGTAATGTCTTATATAAAATATATACCCTCCCTGTTTACTCAGTTTTAAGATAAATACTAACTCCTTTTGTACTCTGTGATAAAAATATACTCCCTCTGACGGTACTCTGTTTTAAAGTAAATACATCTTGTGATTCTACTCTGTTATAGAAAATATTCACCATCACTTTGTACTCTCTTATATAAAATATATCACCTCCCTGTGTACTCAGTTTTAAAATAAACACTAAATACTTTTGTACTCTGTGATAAAAAATATACTCCCTCTGCCGGTACTCTGTTTTAAAATAAATAAACCTTCTGTTTCTACACTGCTGTAAAAATTGTACACCCTAATATTGTACTGTGTTATAAAAAATATATGCCGTCTAGCGGTATAGTGTTTTAAAGTAAATACAACATGTAATTCTATTCTGTTACAGAAATTTTTCACCCTCACTTTGTACACTCTTATATAAAACATATCCCCTCCCTGTGTCCTCAGTTTTAAAATAAATACTAACTCCTTTTGTACTCTTTGATAAAAAATATACTCCCTCTGCCGGTACTCTGTTTTAAAGTAAATACACCTTCTGTTTCTACACTGTTGTAAAAATTGTACACCCTACATTTTTACTCTGTTATAATAAATATTCTCCCTCTGCCGGTACTCTGTTTTGAAGTAAATACAATCTGTGATTCTACCCCTGTTTTAGAAAATAATCAAACTGGCTTTGTACTCTCTTATAAAAATATATTCCCTCCCTGTGTACTCAGTTTTGAAATAAATACTACCACATTTTGTACTCTGTTATAAAAAATATACACCGTCTTCCGGTACTCTGTTTTAAAGTAAATACCAACCGTGATTCTACTATGTTATAGAACATATTCACTCTCACTTTGTACTCTCTTATATAAAATATATGCCCTCCCTGTGTAAGCAGTTTTAAAATAAATACAACCTTATCTTGTACCCTGTTATAAATAATACACACCCTCTAAATGTACTCTGCCTTAAAATAAATACACCTTCTGTTTCTACACTGTTGTAAAAATTGTACACCCTAAAATTGTACTCTGTTATAAAAATATATGCCGTCTAGCGGTATAGTGTTTTAAAGTAAATACAACATGTAATTCTACTCTGTTATAGAAAATATTCACCCCTTTGTACAATCTTATATAAAATATATCCCCTCCCTGTGTGCTCAGTTTTAAAATAAATACTACCTCCTTTTGTACTCTGTGATAAAAATATACTTCCTCTGCTGGTACTACGTTTTAAAATAATATGACCTGTGATTCTCCTCTGTTTGTTTTAGAAAATACTCACCCTCACTTTGTACTGCCTTATATAAAATATATACCCTCCCTGTGTACTCAGTTTTAAGATAAATACTAACTCCTTTTGTACTCTGTGATAAAAAATATACTCCCTCTGCCGGTAGTCTGTTTTAAAGTAAATACATCTTGTGATTCTACTCTGTTATAGAAAATATTCACCATCACTTTGTACTCTCTTATATAAAATATATAACCTCCCTGTGTACTCAGTTTTAAAATAAATACTAAATCCTTCTGTACTCTGTGATAAAAATATACTCCCTCTGCCGGTACTCTGTTTTCAAGTAAATACACCTTCTATTTCTACACTGTTGTAAAAAGTGTACACCCTAAATTTGTACTCTGTGATATAAAATATACTCCCTCTGCCTGTACTCTGTTTTAAAGAAAATATAACCTGTGATTCTACTATGATATATAAAATATTCACACGCACTTTGTACTCTCTTATATAAAATATTAACCCTCCTAGTGTACTCAGTTTTAAAATAAATACTGCCTCCTTTTGTACTCTGTTATAAAAAATAGACACCCTCTAAATATACTGTGTTTTAAAAGAAACAAATCTTCTATTTCTACACTGTTGTAAAAATTATACACCCTTACTTTGTACTCTATTATAAAAAATGTACACCCTCTGGCGGTACTCTGCTTTAAAGTAAATACACCTTCATATTCTACACTATTGTTAAAATTGTACACCCTAAAATTGTACACTCTGTGATAAAATATATACTCAATCTGCCGGTACTCTGTTTTAAAGTAAATACACCTTCTGTTTCTACACTTTTGTAAAAATTGTACACCCTAAATTTGTACTCTGTGATAAAAAGTATACTCCCCTCTTCCGATACTCTGTTTTAAAGTAAATACACCATCTGTTTCTACACTGTTGTAAAATTGAACACCCTAAATTTGTACTCTGTCATAAAAAATATACTCCCTCTGACGGTACTCTGTTTTAAAGTAAATACAACCTACGATTCTACTCTGTTATAGGAAATATTCACCCTCACTTTGTACTCTCTTATATAAAATATATCCCTTCCCTGTGTACTCAGTTTTAAAATAAATACTAACTCCCTTTGTACTCTGTGATAAAAAATATACTCCCTCTGCCGGTTCTCTGTTTTAAACAAAATACACCTTCTGTTTCTACACTGTTGTAAAAATTGTACACCCTAAATTTTTACTCTGTTATAATAAATTTTCTCCCTCTGCCGGTACTCTGTTTTAAAGTAAATACAACCTGTGATTCTACCCTGTTTTAGAAAATAAACTCGCTTTGTACTCTCTTATAAAAATATATTCCCTCCCTGTGTACTCAGTTTTGAAATAAATACTACCACATTTTGTACTCTGTTATAAAAAATATACACCGTCCTCCGGTACTCTGTTTTAAAGTAAATACCACCCGTGATTCTACCATGTTATAGAACATATTCACTCTCACTTTGTACTCTCTTATATAAAATATATGCCCTCCCTGTGTACTCAGTTTTAAAATAAATACAACCTAATCTTGTACCCTGTTATAAATAATACACACCCTCTAAATGTACTCTGCCTTAAAATAAATACATCTTCTGTTTCTACACTTTGTAAAAATTGTACACCCTAAATTTTGCTCTGTTATAA
>JAZHEH010001712.1:0-58032 GCA_036589455.1 Ateles fusciceps
TCTGTATATGTATTTTTAACATGAATTTTCACCGAGATAACTGTAGATTCATAGGCAGTTGTAAGAAATAGTCCAAAGAGCTATATTTTAACTCAATTTCCCCATTGTATCATTCTGTAAACATTATGGCATAATATCACAACCAGCACAGCGACACTGGTACGATCCATCTGTCTTCTTCAGAAGTTCTGTTTTGCATGTCGTCATTTGTGTTTGTACATGTATTTAGTTCTACACAATTTTCTACGCTGTGTAGGTTCATGACTACCACAGTCACAACACAGAACAGTGTCAGCACCCTGAGGATCCAGTGTGTCGCTTTTATAATCACACTCATTTTCCTCCTATCTTCCCCCTCCAACCCTGGCAACCACTACTCTATTATTCATGACTAAAATTTTTTCATTTTAAAAATAAAATCACGTACATGTAACCTTTTGGAGCTGGGTTTTTTCACTCAGCCTAATTCTCCAGAGAATTATCCAGGTTGTTGTGTGCGCCAACACTTCATTCCTTTTTATTGCTGAGTTGTATTCCACAGTATGGGCATATCACCATTTGTTTAACAGTACATCTACTGAAATATATCTGGGTTGTTTCCAGTTTGGGGCTATTATAAACAGAGCTGCTATGAACATTTATATACAGGTTTTAGTGCAAATATAAATTTTCATTTCTCTGGGGAGAACTCCCAAGAGTGCAGTTAGTAGGTCAATTATAGTAACCACATGTTTAGATTTATAAGAAACTGCCAAACTGTTTTTCCAGCACAGCTGTACCACTCATATACCCACTAGCAATGCATGTGTGATCCAGTTTCTCCATATCCTTGCCAGTATTTAGTGTTGTCACTGTTTTGTGTTTTAATTTGCATTTTCTGGTAGCTAATGATGTTGAACAGCTTTTCATGTCCTTTTTACCATCTGTATTTCCCCTTCAAGGAAATGTGTGTTCATGTCTTTTGCCTGTTTCCTAAATGGATTTTTTTTTTATTTTTACACTATTGAGTTGCAAGAGTTTCTATATTCCAGGAACTAGGTCCATTGTCAGATATGTGGCTTGCAAATATTTTCTCCTAGTCTATGTTTATCTTTAGGTCTTCACATGGTCTTTTGCAGAGAAAGGTTCTGTTTGTTTCTGTTAGACAGTCTGGCTCTGTCGTCCAGGCTGGAGAGCAGTGGTGTAATCATAGCTCACTGCAGCCTTGACGTCCCAGGCTCAAGCGATCCTCTGCTTCTGACTCCTGAGTAGCTGGGACTACAGGTGCACACCATCACACCTGGCCAATTATTTATTTATTTATTTACTTTTTATTTTAGTAGCGATAAGTTCTATGTTGCCCAAGCTAGTCTTAAACCCCTGGGCTCAAGCTATCCTCTTTCCTCAGCCTCCCAAAGTGCTGGAATTACAGGCATGAACAACTGTGTCTGGCCCAGAGCAAGTTTTAAATTCATCTATCTTTCCTTTATGCACTGTACATCTGGTATCAATTCTCTGGTGTCAGGAACTCTTTGTCTAACTCTGCAAGCTGAAGCTTCTCTCCTAGTTTTTCCTCCGTAATGGTTTTATTATAGTTTTACATTAAGTCCATGATCCATTTTGAGTTTTTGTTTAATGTGTGAGGTCTGCCTATAGAAAGACTTTTTTTTTTTGAGACAGAGTCTCACTCTGTCATCTAGCCTGGAGTGCAGTGGCACAATCTCAGCTCACTGCAACCTCTGCCTCCCAGGTTCAAGCAATTCTCCTGTCTCAGCCTCCCAAGTAGCTGGGATTACAGGCGTGCACCACCATGCCCAGCTAATTTTTGTATTTTTTGTAGAGACGGGGTTTCACCATGTTGGCCAGGCTGGTCTCGAACTCCTGATCTCAGGTGATCCACCCAACTCCGCCTCCCAAAGTGCTGGGATTACAGGCGTAAGCCACCACATCCAGCCTAGGCAGACTTTCAATACCATTTTAAGTATTTTGTGGTGTTCTTTGTTCCTAGTTTTTAAGGCTGTTTCTTATTTTATTTTGAAATGGATTCTAGCTCTGTTGCCCAGGCTGGAATGCAATGGCGCGATCTCGACTCAATGCAACCTCCGCCTCCCAGGTTCAAGCAATTCTCTTGCCTCAGCCTCCCTAGTAGCTAGGACTACAGGTATGTGCCAACATGCCCAGCTAATTTTTTTTTTTAATTTTTAGTAGAGATGGGGTTTCACCATGTTGGTCAGGCTGGTCTCGAACTCCTGACCTCAAATGATCTGCCCGCCTCGACCTCCCCAAGTGCTGGTATTATAGGTGTGAGCCACCGCCCCCAGTCTTAAGGCTGTTTCTAAGCCCGATGTTTATTCTTCTTTTATGCCACTTACTGTACCACTACAGAGGGCAGGAAATAGTAGCGAACAGAGAGTCAAAACAGGGGGTGAAATTGGGAGCAGATATTTCTGAGAAGACTCAAAATTTAAAGTAAAACATAAAAACCTGTGTTCAAACACCAGGTCTCCACTCACTAGCCAAATACCCTTGGGGAAAGGCATGTAGAAAGCAGCTTTCTGTCTCAACTACAAAGAGCTCCAGAGCTGCTGGCCTCTGATGATGGCTTTCTGGCATCCCCACCCACTTCTCCCTTCAGCCACAGGTAATCAACTCGGCATGACAAGGAGTGACTGTTTTGAGTATAAAATTAGTTGTTATATTGTAAAACTGATTATGTAGAATGAGAAAACCTAGCTTTGTTTGCAGAGAGAAAAATCACTGGAAAAAAAAAAAAGCACTACCTTGTAGTACATTTGGGTAGTGGGATACAAGGGTATGACCTCTGCCCCTATGCTACGGCAGACCAGTTAAGAACTTAGGCTTTACAGACAAATGCTTGGTTTTGAATTCTAGCTTTATTACTTACTAGTCATTTATTTGGTTAGGTTAAACTCTCTGCACTTTAAAATGCTCACTTGTAAAATGATCATAAAGTTAGTAACTTAAATATACAATAACATGTCATGTATTTAAGAATTTAGGGCCAGGTGGGGTGGGTCACGCCTGTAATCCCAGCACTTTGGTTGAGATCAAGACCATCCTTGGCCAACATGGTGAAACCCCGTCCCTACTAAAACACAAAAAATTACTTAGGCATGGTGGCCCCGCGCCTGTAGTCCCAGCTACTTGGGAGGCTGAGACAGGGGAATTGCTTGAACTGGGGAGGTGGAGGCTGCAGTGAGCCAAGATCAGGCTACTGCATTCCAGCCTGGTAACAGAGAAAGACTCCATCTCAAAAAAAAAAAAAAAAAAAAAAGAATTTAGAGGAGTGCCTGGCACTTGGCAATCCCCAATAAATATTACTTATATTTATTATTTTTTCACATTTTTCAAATTTTCTACAAGCATATATTTCTTTTGTAATACAAGTCCTTTCACTTAATACAAAAGATGAGTATTTCTAGGCCTCCGTACACTCAAAATCACAGCTCCTTGTCCTTTTCCCTTTCTCTTAGGAGAACATTAAAGCCCATTCCCAAGACAATTTAGAAAAGAAGTTGATAATCTATAGCCCATAAACCAAATCTAGTCTTCTACCAGATTTTGCAAGCAAATAAAGTTTTATTTGCAAAAGAAAACATTTCTCCCGTAATGTTATGGCAGCTTTCACACTACAATGACAAAAGTTGAATAGCTGTGATAAAGACCGTTCGGCACACAAACCCTGAAAGTAGTTAATATCTGGCCCTTACCAAAAAAGTGTGCCAACATTTGGCTTACATCAACAGAAATAATGCCACAATATCTTATTTCCAGAACCATTAAATCCCTACAAAGGAAAACCTGTGACCTAAAAATCTAAGACAACCTGGCACAATGTCACCTCATGAAAAAACACAATGTACAGTCCACTAGTGAACTGCAGTACAATTCTGACACTAACCATCTGCATTAGTCCGTTCTCACACAAATAAAGATAGATCCAACTGGGTAATTCATAAAGAAAAGAGGTTTAATTGACTCACAGTTCTGCAGGGCTGGGGAAGCCTCAGAAAACTTACAATCATGGCAGAAGGGGAAGCAAACATGTCCTTCTTCACGTGGCGGCAGCATGAAGTGCTGAGTAAAGGGGGAAAAGCCCCTATAAAACCACCAGATCTCATGAGAACTCACTATCACGAGAACAGCAGCATGGGAGTAACTACCCCCACGATTCAATTACCTCCCAGCGGGTCCCTTCCACAGCATGTGGAGATTACGAGAATTATAATTCAAGACGAGATCTGGGTGTGGTCACAGCCAAAACCATATTACCATCCAGTGTCAGATCTACAGGTTAAATGGCACAGTCCCTAACAAGACAGCTATCACTTCAGATACCAGTTGCAAGTTTGGGGGTCCCCAGGCCACTATATTTCTCAACAACCAGATACAAATCTAGGGGGTTCCCATGAACACCCCCATTAGGCTTGATAATTTGCTAGAATAACTCAGTAAAGCACTACACTTAATTATTACAGTTTTATTCTCAAGGCGCACAGAGGAAAAGGTCTGAGATGAGAGTCCTGAACACAGAACTTCTGTGTCCTCTCTCCAGGAATCAGGGCATATCACTCTTTGGCACATTAATGTGTTCACCAACTAGGAAGTTCTACCAAGCTTCAGTATCCAGAGTTTTATTAGGTAGGTATGACTGACTGAATCACTGACCACCATGCGACCCAACTCACATTCCAGCTTCCCTAGAGGAGGATGGGTTGGCTCAAAGCCCAACCCTCTAATTACATGGTTGGTTTTTCTTTCTTTCTTTTTTTTTTCCTTGAGATGGAGTCTCGCTCTGTCACCCAGGCTGGAGTGCAGTGGCATGATCTCGGCTCACTGTAACCTCTGCCTCCTGGGTTCAAGCAATTCTCCTGTCTCAGCCTCCCGAGTAGCTGGAACTACAGGTGCATGCCACCATGCCTGGCTAATTTTTGTATTTTTAATAGAAGCAGGTTTTCACCATGTTGGTCAGGCTGGTCTCGAACTCCTGACCCTCTGGTGATCCACCTGCCTCAGCCTCCCAAAGTGCTGGGGTTACAGGTGTGAGCCACTGTGCCAGGTTAACATGGTTTTTCTGATGGCCAACCCCTATCTTTAGTTTTCTCCTTAGGTATAAACTCAGATGTAATCCAAGAGACTCATGAATAACAAAGATACACTTATTATTAAGGAAATTCCAAGATTTACAGCATCTCCAGGACCAGAGACAAAGACCAGTCATATTACTGTACAACTAGCTATAAAATCTTCTTGCCAAGAAAAGCAAATGAATTTAAACGTAATCAAGACTCTAGATTTAACTAACGGTTTATAGAAAATTCACATCATAAGAGAATGTTAAATGACACCAAAAACATGAAAATAGCCAAACCTAGAATGCAGGAAATCCTATAGACAAATGACCCAATTTCAACAACAAAAAGGGGTGTGGGGGAAACAGCACAAAAGAGACTTAAGAGACTTATCAACCAAATGCAATATGCAGACCTTGTCTGGATCTTGTTTTGGACAAACCAAAAGCAAAAACGCATTTCGGAAGCAGTAGAAGAAAACTAACACAGATCAACCAGGTTTATATGATATTAAGCATTCTGGTTATCTACTGCTGCATAATAAACCACTCTAAGGTTTAGTGGCTTAAAACAACAATTTATTCTCATTTAATGTCTCTTCTGTGTTGCAGTTACATGTGATTTCAGGCTGCATTTATCTGAAAGTTCAAATGTACTGGTTGTCTAAAATGGCTCATTCACATGATGGGAAAGTGATGTTGGCTATAAGCTGGGAACTCAGCTGGGACTGCTGACCAGATGACTACATGTGGCCTCTCCATGTGGCTTAAGTTTCTCACATCATGGAGACTGAGTTCCCAAAAGAAATGTTCCAAAACTGAGAGGCCTGAGGGACCCAGATAGAAGCTGTCAAGCTTCATATGATTTAGCCTTAGTGGTACGAAATGTTCTGCCACACGGCATTAGTCCAAATATTATTATTGTTCTACACAGTATGTATTCATTTAGTTATCTACACACTTAAACATTTTTAATGTTCTTTATTCCTCTGCATTTCTGAGCTTCTAAGATCATTTACCTTCAGGCTAAAGACTATATTCTATTATTTCCTTCGGCACAAATTTTCTGATGACAAATTCTCTCCATTCTTACCTATTTAAAAATGTCTATTTCACTTTCAGATATAAGGAATATTTTCATTGGGTACAGAATTCTAGTTTGGCAAATTTTATTATATTATTATTTTTGCCTCTTGTTGTTTCAGTTTATAAGTCAGCTGTCAGGTTAATTCGATCTTCTTGGAAGGTCTTCTCTCTTTTTCTCTGGTTGCTTTTAGAACATACCTCTTTGGCTTTGATTTTCTTTTCTTTCTTTTTTTTTTTTTTGAGATGGAGTTTCACCCTTGTTGCTGAGGCTGGAGTGTACTAGTGCAATCTTGGCTCACTGAAACTTCCACGTCCCGGGTTCAAGTGATTCTCTTGTCTTAGCCTCCTGAGTAGCTGGGATTACAGGCATGTGCCACCATGCCCAGCTAATTTTGTATTTTTAGTAGAGACAGAGTTTAACCATGTCAGTCAGACTGATTTCAAACTCCTGACCTCAAGCCTAATCAGGAGTTCAGGCTTGAAATACGAGACCAGTCTGACTGACATGGTTAAACTCTGTCTCTACTAATCCACCTGACCTGGATCCACACGCCTCAGCCTCCCAAAGTGCTAGGATTACAGGCCTGAGCCACCACGCCTGACCTGGCTTTGATTTTCAATATGTTTTCTATGAACTGCTCAGATCTCCCTACAAGGAAGAACTTGCCATTCAGTTGTGAAAAACACTGTTGGCTATCAGCCTCCACCTATAGTGCCTTTGGGATCAACTGCGGCATTTGAGGTAAGGCCAAGTTCTTCTTGGGCTACTCCCAGACAGTGAATGAGCACAGCAGGTGTTCTAGGGCCTGGCCAACTCTACCCAGTACAGGATGCTTCCAACAGGCAATCCTTGCTCCAGAGCTCCCTACTGCGTTGGCTAAGATGCTGCATCACAGTCTGAGACTCTTCTTGCCTAATTCTGCTTTCTTCACCTTATTTTTCACAGGCAGTAGCCCTCAATCTCTTGCACTCCTAACTCTGTCCCGGGATCTTGTTGAGAACTCAAACTGACGTGACAAAGGCTATCTTGGGTGGGGGTGGCAGAGGGGGCAGTGAAGAAAAAGCCGTATCTAACCGTGAAACAGTGAAGGTTTTATTTCTGAGATGAGTAAAGTATCAAAGATTACTACTAAATACCACTATATTAACATCATACTGGCTGTAGCTAGTAAAGCTAAGGTAAGATAAAGAAAAGATGGAAAGTGTGATAGCTGATTTGGGGTGTCAAATTGAAGAAATAAAATGTCATCAAGCTCAGTTTATAATAGTTTATGGAGGCTGTTCAAAAGCATCTAGAGATAAATTATTAGAATCAATAAGTAATTTAGCAAGTTATCAGGATACACAGTAGACATATTAAAGGCAACCACATTCCCACATTTTATATTGAGCCATATGAAATTGCCACTTTTATAGATCAATAAAGGCTGGGCACCAGCAATATGCTTCAACCTAATAACCACAAAAAGCGAATATTTTGAAAAGATGTCACTTATGATAGTATTAAAAAATACCAAAGACCCAGGAATAAATCTATCAAAAGATGTTCAAGGTCTTTACAGAATATAAAATTATGAGATAAAGAAGACCTAAATGAGTTGAAAAATATACTGTGTTATCAGACTGTCAGACTGAATACTGAAAATTCTGAGAGATTTTTAATTCTTGTAAAATTGATCCTCAGATTCTGAGTGATGCTAATAAAAACCGAGAGAGAGAGAGGGGAGAGAGAGAGAGAAAAGCTAATTGAGATACATATGGAAGGCAAAGGACTGAGAATACAAAGACATTGCTGAAGGAGAGCACAAAGTGTTAGGATTTGTTCTATCAAATATCAAAACTTTAAAAACTATAGTCATTGGCCAGGTGCGGTGGCTCACACCTGTAATCCCAGCACTTTGGGAGGCCTAGGCGGGAAGAATATAAGGTCAAGAGTTAGTGACCATCCTGGCCAACATGGTGAAACCCCACCTCTACTAAAAATACAAAAATTAGCTGGGCGTGGTGGCACATGCCTGTAATCCCAGCTACTTGGGAGGCTGAGGCAGGAGAATCACCTGAACCCTGGTGGCAGAGGTTGCAGTGAGCAGAGATCGTGCCACTGCACTCCAGCCTGGTGACAGAGAGACTTTGTCACAAACAAACAAACTAAGTCATTAAAATTGTGACACTGGTATTAGGATAGACAAATAGACCAAAGAAATCCAATGCAGTGCCCAGAAACAGGCTCACACATATATGGACACTTGATTTATGAATCAGGTGTCACTGATGGATACTAGGGAAAGAAAACATTGGAAAATATTAATTAAAGGATATTGAGACAATAAAATTAAGGAAGAAATAAAATCTTGACTTTACGCCGGGCATGGTGGCTCATGCCTGTAATCCCAGCACTTTGGGAGGCCGAGGCCGGTAGATCACCTGAGGTCAGGAGTTTGAGGCCAGCCTGGCCAACATGGAGAAACTCCATCTCTACTAAAATTAAAAAATTAGCCAGGCATGGTGGCACATGCTTGTAATCCCAGCTACTTCAGGGGCTGAGGCAGGAGAATCGCTTGAACCCGGGAGGCAGAGGTTGCGGTGAGCTGAGATCGCACCATTGCACTCCAGCCTGGGCAACAAGAGCGAAACTCCATCTCAGAAAACAAAAAAAACAAAACTTGACCTCACATCAATAACAAAAATTTATTCCAGATGGAATCTGAACTAATTGTGAAAGGCAAAACAATAAAATTCTGTATCATAAAAGGTAATACAGGACCTTTGGATAGAAAAACATTGAACAGGCTGGGCGCGGTGGCTCAAGCCTGTAATCCCAGCACTTTGGGAGGCCAAGGCGAGCGGATCACGAGGTCGAGATCGAGACCATCCTGGCCAACATGGTGAAACCTCGTCTGTACTAAAAATACAAAAAAAATTAGCTGGGCGTGGTGGCGTGCGCCTGCAGTCCCACCTACCCGGGAGGCTGAGGCAGGAGAATTGCTTGAACCCGGGAGGCGGAGGTTGCAGTGAGCCAAGATCTCGCCACTGCACTCCAGCCTGGTGCCTGGTGACTGGTTGAGCAAGACTCTGTCTCAAAAAAAAAAAAAAAAAAAAAAAGAAAAGAAAAACATTGAACAAGACACAAAACAAAAAAGATTAACCATAATAGAAAATACTGACACACTGAACTTCATTAAAATTAACAATTTCTGTTCATCAAAAGTCACCATTACATAGGCCGAAGGGCAATTCATCCAGTGAGAGAAGCTATTTTCAATATCTGTAACCAATAATGAACTCATGTAATGGAACTGATTTTTGTTACTGCTGTGAGGTCAGGGTTCCAACAAAGAGCTTGTATCCAGAACTTATTAAAAACTTCTACAAAAACAGGAAAAAAGATACGCAAACCAACAGCAAAATGGGTAAAAGACTTAATGGATGTCACAAAGGAAGATATCCAAATGGTCAAGTAAACATGAAAAGTTGCTCCGCTTTATGAGGAATCAGAGAAATGAAAATAAAATGCCAGTAAGAGATCATTAGCCATGCTCCAGAATAGAAGGAGAGAAGGAAGAAAACACTTTATAAAGTTGTTGCAGAGGAATTCCTGGTGATGGGATTTGTAAACTGAAACAACCACTCTGGAAAACTATATGCATTATCTATTAAAGTTGAAGACACGCATACTCAATGACAGTGGTCCCCAACCTTTCTGGCACCAGAAGCCAGTTCCATGGAACACAATTTTTCCATGAATGGGGGCGTTGAAGAATAGTTTCGCAAAACAACTGTTCCACCTAAGATTATCAGGCACTAGTCAGATTCTCATGAGGAGCGCACAACCTAGATCTCTCACTGTGCAGTTCACAATAGAGTTTGCACTCCTATGAGAATCTAATGCCACTGCTGATCTGACAGGAGGCAGAGCTCAGGAGGTAATGCTCACGTGCTCACCCACCACTCACCCAACACCTGCTGTGTAGCCCCATTCCTAACACGCCACGGACCAGTACTGGTCCATGGCATGTGGGTTGGGGACCCCTGCTTCTCTATGACCCAACAACTGCACTCTAATCTCTCAGAAAAAAAATCCTTTGAACACATGTATTATGCTCACTGAGACAGCATTATTCTTAATAGACAAAAACTAAAAGCAACCAAAACATACATAAACAGAAGAAATAATACATACATTGGGGTGTATCCATATAATGCAATACTATTCAGCAACAAAGAATGAAGTAACTACAGTTACACTCAACACATAATGCTGTGAATCTTAACATAATGCTGAGAAAAAGAAGCCAGGAAAAAAAAAAAGAAAGAAATACAAACTGTATGAACTTCAAAAAATATGTGATACTGTAGTATTTAGAGATAAATACTCAGATGTTAAAATTACAGGGAAAAGCAATTATCATAAAATTTAGGAAAGTGGCTAACTTTATGGGTAGTAACTGGGAGAGAACTTGAGGAGAAGCTTTGGAGGGTGCTGGCCTGATTTAGTTTTTAACCTGGGTGGTGGTTACACAGGTGTTTGCCTTACACTCCTCCCTCCCCAAATTTAAGTATCGATAGGTAAATTATAACTCCAATAAACACTTTAAAGTAAAAAATAAGTTAATCAAAATCATATATTCTTTGCATACTCTTTGGAAGAAGGCTCAATATAGGGTCTCTAATTAAATGGTTAGAATTCCATTTATAAAATATGGCTTTTGCCGGGCATGGTGGCTCATACCTATAATCCCAGCACCTTTGGGAGACCATGGCAGGTGGATCACTCGGGGTCCGGAGTTCAAGACAAGCCTGGACAACCTGGGGAAACGCTGTCTCTACTAAAAATGAAAAAGTTAGCTGGGTGTGGTGGCACACACCTGTAATCCCAGTGGCTGACGCAAGAGAACTGCTGGAACCCAGGAGGCAGAGGCTGCAGTGAGTCGAGATTGTGCCACTGCACTCCAGCCTGGGTGACAAAGTGAGACTCCATCTCAAAAAAATAAAAATAAATAAAAAATAAAATAAAATAGGACTTTCTGTAAGTTTTAAAAGACAAAATTCGGCCAGGCATAGTGGCTCAGGTCTATAATCCTAGGATTTTGGGAGGCTGAGATGGGAGGACTGCTTGAGCCCAGGAGTTTGAGACCAGCCTGGGCAACATAGTGAGATCTTACCTCCACAAAAAAATTAAAAATTAGCCAGATGTGGTGGCATGTCCCTGTAGTCCCTGCTACTTGAGCTTGAGAGGCTGAGATAACAGTGAGGCATAATTGTGCCACTGGCCTCCATCATGGGTAACAGAGCAAGACACTGTCTAAAAACAAGACAAAAATTCTGTTTGTGTTTTCAACCCACAAACATTCTAAAGCTTGCTTTCCAAAATTTTAAAATTCTGATTATTATTCTGGCAGGATAGTGAAAAAAATACAGAGCTAGCTTTTTTCCTGAGCTTTATCTTCCTAAGAAAGTTAGATTGGAGGATGAGCATGGTGACTCACATCTGTAATCCCAGCACTTTGGGAGACCAAGGTGAGAAGATGGCTTGAGGCCAGGAGTTCAAGGCCAGCCTGGGCAACATAGAGAGACCCCTGTCTCTATAAAAAAAAATACACAACATTAGCTGGGTATGGTGGCACATGCCTTGTAGTCCCAGCTACTCTGGAGTCTGAGGCGGGAGGATCAGGATCACTTGGGCCTGGGAGGTCAAGGTTGCAGTGAGCTGTGATTGCCCCACTGCACACCAGCGTGGGAAATAGAGTGAGACCCTGTCTCTATGACCTGTGTGGTCAGTTGGCTGTGGAGCTCCGTATGCCAGCCAAGCTCTGATTGCTCTCTGGTCCTCCAAGGTCAGGATGTGGGGGTCCACTGGCCCTATGGGGACAGGCATGCATACTTTACCCCAACTCAGCTACTATCTCCCACATCTCCCTGCCTGTGTACACTTGGCCTGTCCCCATCACTACATCCTACCACCTATACAAGGGGACCCTCGGGTACCACGCCATCAGGTACTGATGAGGCCCAGGTTGAGTTCATTCCTGTAATGCCCATAGGGCAGTAACTGTCACCAGGAATTTTTAAAGCTCTCAAGGTGATTCTAATGTGGAGCTGGGACTGAGATGCTCCAGGTTGTGAGGACTTTGGCCAAGTGCACAGACCTCTTAGAGGAGGAATGGCTGGGCAATAATGGGGGTTCCCCACCACTTTGCTGTTCCCCACCACTTTAGCTCAGGACTCGCAACCCTCCTTTTAAAATAAGGTGCAAAATAAATTTAAGGGACTTGAACTCGGGGAACACTTTTTTGTAGCTGTTGAGACAGGATCTCACTCTGCTGCCCAGGCTGGAGTACAGTGGCATGATCACAGCTCACTGGAGCCTCAACCTCCCAGGCTCAAGCGATCCTCCTGCCTGAGCCACCAGAGTAGCTGGGAATACAGGTGTGTGCTACCACATCTGGCTAATTTTTTGTACTTTTTTTTTTTTGTAGAGACAAGGTCTCCCTGTGTTGCCCAGGCTGGTCTTGAACTCCTGGACTCAAGCGATTGGCCTGCCTCAGCCTCCCAAAGTGTTGAGATTACAGACGTGAACCACTGCCTCCACCCCGCCTCTATTTATTCATTTTTTTTAAAAGAAAGATTAGGAAGCAGATTCAGGTTTATGAACAGATTGTGCTTGTAAATGAACGAATCTTCTGTTATTCCATTTTATAATCTTTCAAAGGAATAGGTTAGGAAGAGCCAATCATTCTAAATCAGTTAGGATGGGAATGGTGGTTTGAGATAATTAGCCAGGGCATCCTATGGTTATAGGATTAATGTGGATACGATTAATGTTATGTAGCCTTAATGTGGATTTCTTCTGTTCAGATGCAGATTCCTTAGAGTGTGTGTCTTCTTAGGAACCGTCTGATCTTTATGTATTCTGGATGATAAATCTGAGTAGAGCCAAACAGCAACGACAATGGCCAAAGCATCAACTACAGAAAACATAAACTATGGGGGTTATAATTTCTATTCATAACAAGTGGAAACCCATGGAATATCTGAGAGAACTGCATATACATCATGCCATGGACATTTCTGAAACTACACATGGTGAGTATGGTACTTACTGGATACTGGATTCCTGCTCTAGCAATTGAGTACCATGTTAAATAAATTATTTAACTTCCATAAACCTAATTTTCCTTATCTTTAAAAAATAAAAAATAAAAAAAACAAGCTTAATCTTTCTGGCAATTTTTTTTATTTTTTTGGAGATAGAGTCTTGTTCTGTCACCCAGGCTGGAGTGCAGTGGCTCAAAACCTCCGCCTCCCAGGTTCAAGTGATTCTTCTGCCTCAACCTCCCGAGTGGCTGGGATTACAGGTGCATGCCACCATGCCTGGCTAATTTTTTTTTTTATATTTTCAGTAGAGATGGGATTTCACCGTGTTAGCCAGGATGGTCTGGATCTCCTGACCTTGTGATCCACCTACCTTGGCCTCCCAAAGTGCTGGATTACAGGCATGAGCCACCTGGCCAGCAATTTTTTAAATTTATTTTTTACTGACTTCTTATCAGTTGATTTTGAGGTTTAAAAAAATTACTATGAGCCAAGCCACATGAACATACATGAATTTCAGATCTGAGAAAAATGTTCTTGGGCAAAATTCACATTTTAAATAATGTAAAACAAGATTTTTGCTTTGACACTCTCCCTGCTTTAGCTTAAATTTACATTGGAGAAAGGATATATATTCTGCCATAGAAATGCTACATGTACGCTTTTCTGTTCTAACCACAGCATAAGAAACCAGGAGTTATTTAAAATAGTTAAATCTATTTGGAAATTAGTCAGAAAAAGATAACATTATGTCAAAATAAAAATTGTTGTTTCTGAGAAACAGTCTTCAACATCAAAATGAACAGTTTTACATATATACAAAAGGGTCTTATATTCAGCTATTTAGGGGCCATATATACTATATAGCATCTCAAACATGAGACATTCTGCAGGAGTGTTAGTGAGGCTTTTTTGCGGCTGAAGTAACCAATTGATACAATTTGCCCTCAATATTTTTCTAGACCAAAATCACCTATGCCACAGAACTCTGAGGTCTCAACCAAGCTCATGTCCAAGCATCTGGGCAGATCCAAAGAGTATTAGTGAATCACATCCTAGCTCACAAGCTTTTCCATAGCCAAGTCCATCTAGATACAGATTAGCAGCCTCCCTCAGCAAAAATATAAATCATGCTCCAGAATTTTTAGAATGGATTATCAACCTGCAACCTAGATATCCAGTTCCTAACAGACACAAATCCTTCATCAATCAATAAAGAGCAACCACATTTAGGGAATTTTCCAGAAATTCAGTCCTGATTTGCCTGCCATCCAGACAGATCCTGTTAACAACCATCTAAAGGGAGATATTTAAAACATTCAAAACATTCGTTCCCAGAGGTTCCTCAAGTTCTCACCATGAAACAGATGAAAGAACTAGAAAAAAGAGACTAAGGTCATTTTTTTTAGTAGGAAGGCTTTATAAAATTAGAGCTCATTATGTTTAGTTTCTATTCCGCTTTAAAATATACAAAGCGGACTCTACGCAAATACTATGCAACCACTGTCTATTAGGTTTCTCAACATTTCTTTCGTAAAGATAGGAATGATAAATTTATTGATAAATTTAGAAGAAGAGTTTGTCTTGCAAAAGACTTAATAGTATCACTGCCAGAGAAAAAGATTCTAAAAATCCATCATTTTTTTTCTTGCTCTCTTTGTCTGGCTTAATGTATGAAATTTAATCTAAATGTATGCTAAAATACAAATAAAAATCTTGTTCTATGTCCCTAGTATAATTATTGTCTCTACTGTCTTGATCTAATTTTAATTTTTACTTCCCTGCCTTTATTATAAACAACAGGAAATATTTTTCCAAAATTATTCAGGTAACTTAGTTATAAATAAAAATACTATAGGTAGTATCATGTAATAAAGAGACTAACAATCACATCTGGAGGGAGTACACTGGGATTCTAGTGCCAGTCCCAGTACCACAAAGTCATGGGATCTTGATCAACTTTCCTAACCTAAACATTGTTTTTTCCTAGAATATAAAATTAATTAAAAAATTATCAGTCATGCTACCAAACAGCATGTTACTTGAAAAATAAATGTTATCATTACAAAGTTCTTAAGTAAGGACAAGCACAAAATATGCTAAAAGCTTGTAATAAAGGAGGAAACGCCTAGCCATAAGAAAGCAGGGGGTTAGTTAAGACGGCATTTACTATCTCTTTCAGCTCTGAAATTCTCAAACCCATTTTTAGCTGGGAAGCCTGAAATTGGCTTCATACTGCTATCTAAACTAGGTCTAAAAGGAAGGACAAGACATTTACTGGATTATACTTTCAAATTTTATGTATATTTAATGATGTGACTTACGATAGCAAGTAGAAGTATAGGTAAAATCTATAGTACTTAATCCTCTCTAGAGAAGTTATCTTCTAGATAAATATTTTGAGATCCTCCATCTGAATTCACACTCAGAGAGCCTCTGCTCCTGACCTAACCCTTTCTTCTCAGATCCACAGGCACACACACTTGCCACAGACTGATGTACTTATTTATAAGGTTTTAACATCACGATGAGTTTGCAATTTAAAGAAATATTTAATCTAAAAGATAACTAAGAAGGTTTTTATATTACTAATGACTCTACCGGCCTATCTTCAAACAAAGATTATAAGATATATTTCAGATAAAACAATTACATTTTTAAAAGAAAAACAATAACCAGATATTATTCAAGACTTAACAATGAAATGTTTTCAACTTAAAAAAAAATTACCTGTAGTAGCCCTCCATCGTCAAAACGCAGTACTTCTATTATGCTCTCTGACTGAATGAATGCTGTGAAGAAAACAAAACATACCATCACTTACGAAAACTTAAATTTGATTTCCATAACATCTTTTACCTTAAAATTAATTAATACAATTTTATATTTAAAAATAGACTGCTTAATGTTGATGGTTAAAAAGAAAAATATGACTTCAGGATCTTACAAACTATGAAATACTTTAAAATGAAACAAATAACAAAGTAACTTCAACAACCTACAGGCTATTTGAATCAACTTCAAAATATCCATTACTGCTATATTATGAGAAAGCACAAAATAGTCAAATTCATCAAGATGCAGCTAATTATTTTCTCTGATAAACTGAAAATATCAAAAGCATACAGAAGATCACTAGAGTATTATATTTCCCCCAAGAAATGATCAGCTGAAATTCTGTATCATCTGCTCTTTTGTAGTGATGACATGACCTGGGATCAACAGTCAAAGGGACTTGGTGAGGAAGTGGGCAGGGAAAATAGCAAAAGATTATTCTGATCTAAGAAATAAAACAATGCAAAGGTAATATATTTAAAAGCTAACACAGTTATACCATACGATCTGGCAATCATGCTCCTAGTATTTACTGAACTGATTTGGAAACTTATGTACAAAAATCTATAAACGATTCCTTAAAGCAGCTTTATTCATAATCACCAAAATCTGGGTATAGTCAAGATGTCCATCAACGGAGAACAGACAAACTGTGGCATAGCTATACAATGGAATATACAAAGGCTACATACTGTATGCTTCCAAGTACATGACATTCCGGAAAAGGCAGAATTATGGAAATAGTAAAAAGATCAGTGGTTGCTAGGGGACTGGGGGGAGATGGGAAAGGTTAAATAAGTGAAGCACAGATATATTTTAGGGTGGTAAAACCACTCTTTATCAAATTGTTACGGGGGATATAGGACATGATGATTTGTCAAAACAGAACTTCACAGCACAAAAAATAAATCTAAATGTATGCAAATTTTAAAAATCATTTAGGAGATTTTTAGGGGGACCATAGGATGGAATGCATAATATGACAAAACAATTTAACTGTATTACAAATCCATGAATCAATCTTACTGAAGTGGGGGAGGGAAGAGTGCTCACCTAAGTAACTCTGGAAATGAGTAGAATCTGTAAGACTAAAGGCAAAAAAAGCCACACATATGCACTGTATTCTAGTTGATAATGCTTTTTCCCATGGGAGTTTGGGTTAACCATTCTGACGCTACTATATATGTATACTGAAATCAAACAATTAAATACACAGTTGTTGGATACTGGGAGCCAGGTATCTCACTGTTGAAATAGCAATTTATATAGAAACAAGGGGGGAGGCCAAAATGATCCAGGTGGTAATGGATGAGAGTCAGTGATATCAATATGAATTCATGTTTAGCGAAACGTATAGATTATTACATACATATAGGAATACTTATAGATGTGTATATTCATGTCTTAGTATACATACATGTATTTCCTTGCTCTGTCAGCTCTAAGGGCCTAAAGGAATGACATGCCAGTAGCAAAGAACACAGCTAGAACTCAGATCTTGTGTTCTAATATTATTTTCCAATAAAAGAAATGAGGGCTTCCTGGAGCAATGGCTGATTTGAGGACAGAGGGCAGGAAATACACAAGATGAGAATGGAGCATCTAACAGTGCCGAAAAGCAAAAAACGAAGACCACCCAAAACCTACACTGATAGGGATAGGGAAAGGAAAGTAAGAATCAACAGAAAGAGCTCCCAAATGACCAAAGCTGAAACAATCTGAACAACAAAATGAAGTAGTATTAGATGCAGCCCAAAGTATAAAATAAATATCCATGAACCCATACTGCTATAAATGAATACATGCTGAATAAATGGGAGAAAAGGGACAAATTTCCCATGTAGAAGAATTCCAACTTATGTGATATTTCATTTGGCTTAATAGGGAATTCACTGACTCTCATTTGTTGGTCTTTTGGGATTCAGGGACAACACTCACTGTCCCACACATACACCTGGCTGTTCCAGTATAACAAAAGCAGACAGTCAAGCAGCAGAATAAGATACTAGTTAATTAGATTATAATACCTATTTGAATAACGTTTTTCTGCCTGCCAAGCATTCTTTTCTCCTAAGTTTTGTAATCACATCCTGATTTTATTTTGGGAAACTCCTGTCCTCCATTTCCTGTGTTTCTCTTCAATGACAGTGCCGACCTGCTCCATCTATTTCTATTCATCCCGGGCCAGTTTGTGGCATATAGAGAATATTCAACAAATACTGAAAGCATGTACGATGTCCCACCTTTCTGCTCATGTATAATAAGCACTGGCATTTGTACTCACTGATGCAAATGACTTTCATCTTGTTATGTTATCTGTAGTCCTGGCTTATAGTAGAATTTCAATATCAAGATCAGGGCTAATGGCTCCAAAAGAATTACTGATACTGTATACTCAGTGTGTACAAGAATGCCTCTAAGTAAAGTGATAAACTCTTTAGAAAAAAGGACTATAAATATAAAAGGCTCTGGCTCAGAAAAGAGAAAATGCTCACCCATCCCATTCCTCACCTGTTCCCCCAACTTCTTAACACAAACGGAAATTTCACAGAATCCAGAAAATCTCTTCATTATTCCCTACTGAAGACAAATTTATTGACCTAAGAACACGACGAACAAGAAATAACTGAACAGCCAGATGCTCACAATGCAAAAGGCAAAGAGTCAGAGCCTCTAATGAGAAGCTTTATGTCTAATTGGCAGAGGAAACCAACAAGAAACAATTGGAAATGAGCTATAGGTGGCTGCTATTAGAGTTCCAATAGAAGACCACTGCATGAGTTCACCATTGAGCCAGAAGAAATGTTTATCTAACTGATGAGAACTATATAGTAGTTTGGGTATACTGCATTTTAAATTAGAAGCTTTTAAAATCTATACTATTATATTATGAATTATAAATTCATATTTTAAAAGTATGAATTATGTATTTCAAAAACATGAATTATTTCACTTGAAAAAAATTAATAACAGCATCTGATTATAAAGTCTCAAAAGGAAAATACTGTGTTACACATCACTGGCTTTTCTTAAAAGATGTAGAGATAAATAGGATTCAACTCTGGCATAAAACAAATTAAGATATTTTGCTTTAAACAGCCAATTATAATACCTTTCAATTATATGCCTAAAAAAATAGAACACTCGTTATAGACTTAATCGTTTCACAGGCAAGCAGTTATTAAGCTATAAAATATAAAAAGTAATCAAAGTAAGTCAAGTATTCACATCTCCAGATTCAAAACCACAACTGGTAACAGCTTCCTCTCCCAAAAATATTTCCCCTAATTTTATGCTGTTAATGAATCCCAAACTTTCCTGATGTTCCCTAGTTCAAGCATCAAACAAATGTAATTGAAATAAAAATAAACTAATAATTATTGATCACTATGTTATTAAAGTTCAAACTAATCCTATAACAGACATTACTGATCCCATTTTAAATAGAGACACAGATATACTCAGCAAGAAAGTGGCTAAAGAAAACTATGAATTTTAGCAACGTGAATCTGTGCTTCTAAGCCCATCCCTACTTACTTTCAAAATAAATTTTACAGGATGCTCATGACTAACAGCACCTTCAAGCAACACAATTTTTTAAATTGGGCATATATTTCTGACAGTAAGTGAGGAGTAAGATTTGAAAAGGAGAGGAAGGGATTTACATTTCTGGCTTTTATGATTCTACTCATATTTACTCTGAAGCTGGGCTCAGTAAGATCTACTTTAAGCTCCTCATACCGAGTCACATGACTAAGCTGTCTGAGAGCAGTAACAAAGCCAATAAAGTGTAAAAATGTCAATGTGTCAGTTGTTTCAAAATAGGAACACTCAGTTTCAAAAGAGGCTCAGAAACTGTGTTTACTTCCCTATTTCATTTAGTAAAGAATGGCATTTGTAAGATTAAAAATATCTTCACAAAGACAAATCTTTATCTACTAAGTTTTTGGTTTTTCTTTTAGGTGAAGATATTTTTCTGAATATTACAACTGATGACTAAATATAATTTGCAATTTTAATACATCTAAAATAACTCATGAAAAAACAAATGCTATAAATAACCAGGAGAAATATATGCATATTGAGGGGGTGGTATCAGGCATTAGGAACCTAGGTTGTCATTGTACATCTTTACCTCCTAGCCTTCACAATCTCCTCACCCACAAAAACCACAACTGGTAAAAGTTTCCTCTTCCAAAAATATTCCCCCTAATTTTATGCTGTTAATGAATCACAAACTTTCCTGATGTTCCCTAGTTCAAGCACCAAACAAACTTTGGACTAGTCAAATCAGTGATTTTTAAATTTTCTTCTACAAAAACCAGGAAGAGAAGAAAGGGCCACACAGGCAGACCTCGGGAGGGTCCCCAAAGCTGTGTTAGAGCCACCTTGCCTAGAATGCTCTTGTTATGGTGTCTTCTCTTCCTTCAAGTCTCAGCCTTGACCCCACTCACAGTGCAGCCTTCCTTGGCTGCTTCAAGCAGCCCTGTTATCAGCCATTATATTCCCTATCTTAATCTTATCACAATCTGTATAAGTTTCTAGTTTGCTTGTCAATAATCTGTGTCTAGCAGCAAGTCTGAAAAACAGAAAGTAAGAAATTCTAGTTAAGATAAAGACATTGTGCTTGAGCCCAGGGGGCAGAGGTTGCAGTGAGCTGAGATAGCACCACTGCACTCCAGCCTGGGTGACAAAACAAGACTCTGTTTCCAAAAAAAAAAGACACTGCTATTTTAGAATTAAATTTTGTTAATGACATTAACATCTTTTATAGTTACACTTACTCATTATTTTGTTTCAACAAAGGACTCAATATAAAACAATTTTAAAACATTCTGGACTAGGTCCACATGGATCCCTTCTCGCTGTAGAGATACTGTATGATCAAATCTTTGTTTCTTCCCCTCATTAGTTCTATTATCTGAAAAATGTAATATATACTTGGTTTCTTGCCACATTAAAAGTACAAAGAAATTCATATAAGTCATACTCTAATTTTGTCAAGCCCACTCAATATCAACTTCCTAAGAAAGGCTATACCTGAGTTGTTTCACTAAAACTCAAAATACAATCCTATGTCATTCAGATGTGCACGCTATACACCATACATCTAAAGAGATGAGCCAGAAAGGTTTTTCAAAATTAATTTTATAGCTAATGACAAAATACCATAATTTTCATCTTATCCTAAAGTGTCTAAGTCATCTAAAAAGATCTGTAAATTTAAGTTATAAAATGGAGAACGAATGCTCAAGAACCACCAACTACTCTTAGCAGCTTCAGTATCAGAAAATCACTAAAACTCTGAAGCTCACACTGCAAATGCGGTAAAAATGAAGCTATTACTGGAACCACAGCCCAAAACGGTAGGCCCTGTGTGACAGTCACAACAACAAAACAGTCAGGACCTATATGATAAACCTAAAAAGGATGACTGCTAGAATGAAAGATTTCAATGCAGTCATGTACCACGTAATGTTTTGGTCAACAACAGACTGCATATATGATGGTGGCTCCATAAGATTATAACATTGTATTTACTATACACTTTTCTATGTTTAGATACACAAAACTTGCCACCGTATTCAGTATAGTAACATGTTGTACAGGTTTGTAGTCTAGGAGCAATATGCTGTATCATATGCCTTCAGTATGTAGTAGGCTGTACCATCTAGGTTTGTGTAGGTACACTCTATGTTAGCTCAATGATTACATGGCCTAACAACACTCAGGATGTTTTCCACATTGAGTGATGCGTGACCACAGTACCTAAAGTCTCCAAACATAACAAACAATCCAAGTGTCCATCACAGATGAATAGATCAACACGGCAGTTACATAATGAAATATTATTCACCCACAAAAAAGAATAAAATTCTGATACATGCTACAACATGGATGGACCTTGAAAATATTGTGCTAAGTAAGATAAGTTAGACAAAAAAAGGGCAAATACTGTGCTTCCACTCGCATGAAAAGTCTAGAATAGGCAAATTCACGGGGACACAAAGTAGATAGGGGTTACTAGGCAACCGGGTAAGAGGAAGTGAAGAGTTGTGGCTTAATGGTTATTGAGTCTCTAGGGTAATGAAAAAAGATAATGGTGGTGTTTGCATAATATTTTGATTCATGCTACTGAATTGTACACTTAAAAATAGTTATAAATGGGGAACTTTATGTTATATATATATATATTTTAAAACTACAGTCATTAACTTAGACAAAAAAATTAAAAATATTACAAATTGAACCCAGCAATGTATAAAATTATGCATCATGACCAAGTGATTTTTATTGAAGGTATGCAAGATGGACCCAAAATTCAAAAACTGATCATTGTAATTCACCCCTATCAACAGGCTAAAAAGGAAAAATATATGATCACATCAATTGACACAAAAAAACTATCTAACAAAACCCAACATCTCTTCATGATAAAAACTCTGAACAAGATAGGAGAAATGTAGAACTACCTCAACCTCAACCTCCAGGTAATATCCTTCTTATTGGTAAAAGACTGAATGTATAGGCCCTGAGACTGGGAACATGTCAAGGATGTGCTTCTCACCCTATTCAACATGGTACTAGTAGTTTCCTTAACAAGGCAAGGGAAAAAAAAAAGACAAACACACTGAGAAGGAAATAATACTCCTTGATTGAAGTCTACGCACTTGTTTATGTAAAAACCCCAAGGACTCAAAAGAAAAATTCTTCTTAAAGGTAATAAGTACATACAACAAGGTTGCGAATACAAGGTCTAAATCCTAAAATCCAGTACATTTCTATGTACTAACAATTAATATGCAAAAATCAACATTAAAAACATAATGTTATTTACAACTACTCCAAATAAAATGAAGTAGTTCAGATATAAATCTAAGAAAGCACGTACAGGATATATGTACTGAAATATACAAAATGCTGACAAAAGAAATCAAAGAAGACCTACATAAAAAAGACACACTATATTCATGGATTAAAAGACTCAAAATGTAAAGATGCCAATTCTTCCCAAATTGATCTGTGGGTTTAATGTACATCCTATAAAAATCCCAGGATGATTTTTTTTGTTGACAAGCTTATATGAAAAATTTGATAGGAACAAACCCTAGAAGTGCTAAAAACAATCCTCAAAAATAAGAATAACGTGGGAGGAATCACTCCACCAGACATTATGTCTTACTGTATAACTTCAGTAACCAAGACAGTGTGATGCTGGCAGAGGGACAGACACATAAATCACTTGCAGAGCGTAGAACACCTAGAAATGGAACTATATATGCCTCACTGGTTTTGACAAAACTGTGAAAGCAATTCATTGGAAGAACAACTTTTCCAACAAATAGCACAGAAGCAATGAGACATCTATAGACCGAACAAATATATTTTTTAAAGAACCTTGACCTAATCCTTATAAATTATACAAAAATTAACTCAAAATACATCACTGCTCTCAATTTAAAATGTAAAACTATATAACTTTTTAAAAAGGATAGAGAAAAAACTTCAGGATCCAAGGTTAGGCAGTCTTCCTAGAATTGACACCAAAAGCACAATCCGGAAAAAACAAAAATGATCAATTGTTGTACCTCATCAAAATTAAAAACTTTGCCCTTCACATGACCCTATTAAGAGTATAAAGGGACAAACTACAAAAAGGTATAAAATAGTTGCAAACCACGTATTTAACAAAAGTCTAAAGATCTAGGCTATATTAACAACCCAAACAGAAAGAACAATCCAATAAGCAAGTGAAAAGATGTTCAACATTATTAACCATCAGGGAAATGCAAATAAAGCCGCAATATCAGAATGGTGAAAATGAAATACCCATTCCTATCAAAGTATCAACGTCCTGGTTGTGACTTCGTAGTATTCTTTGCCAAGATATTGCCATTGAGAGGAACCAGGTACAGGGTACACAGGATCTCTCTGTGTAATTTCTTACAACAGTATATGATTCTAAAATGATCTCGTTAAGAATCTGTATTAAATAATGAAATAGCTAATGATAAATTCTGATAATTATTTCTACCTGCTCAACAGTTTATCTTCAAAATGTTTTTGTAATAGTAATTATTAAATGGGTTAATATTTATAATATTAAGATAACAACATTTAATTTTAGGACCTACATGCCAGTATGTTAATTTAATCAACTGGTTTTGACTGCAAGAGTTGAGAATGGTTTGAAAAAACAAAATAGTACAGGAGAAGAAAAAAAGCAACAGAGAGTACTGTCAGTGAAAATGGCAAAGTTAGGAACATTTGAAAATTCTCTCACCCTGTAACAGGAACAAGAAAACTGGCAGCATCAGAATAAACTTTCTAAGAACTCTGGCAATTAACCAAAAGCTGGCAGCAATCTCCAAAAGCTTGCAGCAATCCATGGAGTGTTAATGCATTTTTAAAGAACTGAATCTCAACAAGAACAGTGAAATGTGTGGCATTTAACTTTTCTATTCCCATTCTCTTCTCTCCAGCTCTGTGACAGCACTATAACCAACAGCCCAATCACAGTGAAAACCAGCAGCCTGACAGACACTAAGGGTGGCAAAACTATGTTGGAGTTTCTTGAAAGCTCAATTTCCAGAGAACTGTCTTTATCTGACCCGTGTGGTGAGTCCCAGTGAGACCCCACCTGGAAGGCGATTTTTATTTGACCTGGCTCAGAGCTTTTCAACTGTGAAAATCCTTGACCCTGGGAACATTTGTCACAAACCTTTTAGAGGAAATTTTAAAAAATTGGCTGCAGAACAATGTGGTAGGTGACAGTTGGACCAAACAATAAGCAGACCAAGAAGTTTAAAAGGACAAGTTGGGAATAAAACGTTCACAGGGGCTGTAAAAATTGCTGATACCTTCCTGCTAATGTAGAAGGTGTGTGGATGCATCGGGCTGTGGCTCTGCATGTGCCCAGAACAGACCTGAGAAAGCCCTAGCTCTCACACCTGGGGCTGACCCCAGTCTCTGTGAAAACAGAAGGTAAAGGCTACGAACTGCTGCCAACTGCCTGGCTGAGTGTTCTGATGTGCCCCAACACACATATGCATGCAAATACACACACAGACCTCTCAAAAAAGACTAGGAGAATTACTGGTTCCAGGTTTTTAAGGAAATCTCTGTTCAATCATTAGATGACTATGAAGCTCATCATGCGGAGACTTCAGTGCACTACAAATAATATAGATTTAAAAAAACCAGTTCAGAAAGTCACTAAACAAACAGCAACAACAACAACAACAACAAAACCTTAGGGAGGGCAAAATCTAAATTCCAGAGTTGCCATCTTATATGTTAATTGTCCAGTTTTCAACAAAAAATTGAGAGACATACAAAGAAACAAAAAAGTATAAAGGGTAAAAAAGTATTCAATAGAAACTACCCTTGAGAAAGCCCAGGTTATGGAATTACTAAATAATTTAATTCAGCTATACTAAATATATTCAAAGAACTAAAGGAAATGATGTCCGAAGAACTAAAAGTCTCACCAAATGGAGAATATTAAAAACAGACAGAAATTATTAAAATAATCAAAGAGCATAATAATGGAAATGAACCCCGCCCACCACATAATTTTCAAAGAAATTTAAGGAAACAAGAAAGTATGGCCCATACATAGGGAAAAATGCAATCAACAGAAGTGGCCCCTGAGGATAGGACTTACTAGAAGACTTTAAATAAGCTGTTTTAAATATTTCAAAGGAATAAAGGAAACCACGTGCAAAACTGAAGTATGAGAACAATGCCTCATCAAATAGAAAATATCAATAAAGAAATTAGAAAAAGAAAACAAATAGAAATTCTGGACATAAAATAGCAATAACTAAAATAAAAATTCATCAGAGGGGCTCGATAGCATATTTTAGCAGGTAAAGGAAAGAATCGGCAAACTCGAAAATAGGTTGGTTGAGATTATCCAGTCTGGGAAATAGGAATAAAAATGAAGAGGGGAATAAACAGAGTCTGAGTGATTACAAAACACATGAAGAGTACCACTATCTGCACAACAGGAGTCTCAGAAGAGGAGAGAAAAAAAAAGGCATGAAGAATATTTGAAGAATAGCTGATATTAGTCCAAACGAAATTGTTACAAGTTGATGTCACAATTGTAATTCTCACAGCAACCATTAAAAAATAAATTTTAAAAATTCAGACTTTAAGATAAAAGTTGCTACTAGAGAAAAGAAGACATTTAATAATAACAAAGGGATCAATCCATTAAGACAACATAATTATAAACATATGTGAATTTAACAAGAGGGTTCTAAAATACAGGAAATAAAAACATACAGGATGAAGGAATAAAGAAGAAATTCAACAAACATTTGGAGAATTCACTATCCAACTTTCAAAAATGAGTAGAATTAGACAGAAGGTCAATAAGAAAAGAACAAGGAAACTTGAACAATACTAGAAACTAATTATAGAGTCCTCCACCCAAAAACAGAATACACGTTCTTTCCAAGTGCACAGGGAACATTTTCTAGGATAGATCATGCTAGGTGTTAGGTCATAAAACAATTCCAATAAATTTAAAAGGACTGGGGTCATACAAAGTATGTTCTTCAATCACAAGGGATATGAAATTGAAATTAGAGGGAAATTTGGGAAAACTCAGAAAATATGTGGGTATTAATAATCAGTGTGACAAAGAAAAGAAAAACTAGAAAACATTTTGAAATAAATAAAGACAAAATACTTTATGGAATACAGAAAAAGCAATACTAGAAGAAAATTTATAGCCATTCGTGCCTATATTAAAACAAAACAAAGATCCCAAATTAATAACTTAACCTACCATTTAAGAGAAACTAGAAAAATAAGAACAAAACCCAAAGCAAGGGGAAAGAAACAATACAGGTTAAATTAGAAATACAGAACAGGAAAAAAAAAAAAAAGGAGAGAAAATTAATGAAACCAAAAGTTGGTTCTTTGAAAAGATTAACAAAATTGGTAAGGCTTTAAGCTAGGCCAACCAAGAAAAAAATCCCAAATGAAACAGAGAGCATTACTACTAATACTACAGAAAGAAATGGACTTACCAACCTTACAGTAAAAGGGGTTAAAAGAGAACACTAGGAACAACTATACACAAACAAATGAGATAGCCTACATGAAATGAACAAATAACTAGAAAGACACAAATTATTGACATTAACTCCAGAATAAACAGAAAATCTTAACAAACCTAACTAGTAATCAAAGTTTTCCACAAAGAATAGCCTATGGACAGATGGTTTCACTGATGAATTCTACTAAACTTTAAGGAAGAAGTAATACATATCCTTCACAAATTTTTTTTAAAGAGCACACAAAAGGACAAAAAATAGGCTTGGCATGGTGAACAGCTATAATCCCAGCACTTTAGGAGGCTGAGACTGAAGGATCAGTTGGGCCTAGGAGCTCAACAACAGCCTGGGCAACATAGCAAAACACCATGGCTACAAAATATAAATATAATATATATTATACAAATATAAATATATATAAATTTATACATATATAAATATAAATTTATACATAAATGTTTATATTTATATATATATTTGTACATATATATTATATATATATTTAAATATAAATGTATATATTAAATATATAAAATATTTTTATAAATATATAAATATATTTATACATACCTAGTTGGGTGTGGTAGCGCATGCCTCTATTCCCACTACTCAGGAGGCTGAGGCAGGAAGATTGCTTAAACCCAGGAGTCTGAGGTGACATTGAGCTATGACTGTACCACTGCACTCCAGCCTGGGCAACAGAGCAAGACCCTGTCTCTAAAAAAAGTTAAGTAACAAAAATTTTAAAACTCAAGAGAAAACATCACGTTCCAAATTATTATATGAAGCAATTTATACCCTGATACTTAAATCAGACTCAGTCATCACAAGAAAAGGAAACAACAGATCAATATCCTTATGAATATGGATATAAAAATCCTGAACAAAATACAAGCAAATCATATTTAGCAACATGTACAGACGATTATACATCTTGAGCAAGTACAAGACTTGTACTCTTTGAACTACAAAGCACCACTGAGAGAAATTTAAAAAGACCCAAATAAATGTAAAGATTTCTGGTGTTTCTAACTATAATACTCAATAATGTTCAAACAGTAATATTTAGATCCAACATCACCTTGTCAAAATCTCACCTTGCTCTTTTGCAAATTGACAAGTGATTCCCGAAGTTCATAGGAATATTCAAGAACAGCCAAAACAATTTTGAAAAAGAACACAATGGAGGACTCATACTTTCCGATTTCAAAATTTAACTACAAAATTTCACTAATCAAAACAGAACAGTACTGGAATAAAGATAAACCTAATCAAGGCCGGTCACGGTGGATCAACGCCTGTAACCCCAGGACTTTGGGAGGGCGAAGCGGGCGGATCACGAGGTCAAGAGATTGGGACCATCCTGGCCAACATGGTGAAACCCCGTCTCTATTAAAAATACAAAAATTAGACAGGTGAGGTGGCAGGGGCCTGTAGTCCCAGCTCCTCAGGAGGCTGAGGCAGGAGAATCGCTTGAACCTGGGAGGTGGAGGTTGCAGTGAGCTGAGATTGTGCCACTGCACTCCAGCCTGGAGACAGAGCGAGACTCCTGTCTCAAAAAAAAAAAAAAAAAAAAAAAGAGAAACGTGATCAAATAGAATAGATCAGAACTGAGAGTCTAGAAACAAACCCTCACATTTACGGCCAATTGATTTTGGCACTTAACTGATGAATGCCAAGACAACTGAAAGGAGAAAAGAATAATCTTTTCAACAAATGGTACTGGAATAACTAGATATCTGCATGGAAAAGAATGAGGGTGGACCTTACCTAACCACATATGCAAAAATTAACTCTAGAAGGAACAAATACCTCAGTGTAAGAGACAGAACTATAAAACTTTTAGAAGATAACATAGGTGTAAATCTTCATAACCTCTGATAAGGCAATGGTTTCTTAGCTAGAATAGGTAAGCAAAGACAATACAGATAAATTAGACTTTATCAAAATTAAAAACCATTTGTGTTTCAAAGTGCAGGCACTATCAAGAAAGTGATAAGAAAACCCACAGGATGGGAGAAAATTTCTGCAAATGATGTATCTGACAAGATATATATAGACAGGGAATATAAACTCTTGTAATGAACAAAAGACAAACCTCCCAATCAAAAATGGACAAGGAATCTGAATAGACATTTCTCCAAAGATACATAAATGGACAATACATGCATACATGAAAAGACACTCAAAACCAGTCCTTAGAAAAATGTGAATCAAAAGAAAAACAACATACTGGTTCACAGACACTAGGATGGCTGTAATAAAAAAAGACAACAATAAGCGTTGACGAGAATGTGGACACACTGAAAACTCCTAAGTTGCTGGGGGTAACATAAAATGGAACAGCCACATTGGAAAACAGTTTGGCAGTTATTCAAAAAACTAAAGTTACCATACAACGTGCCAGTTGCATTCTTATGTACATACATAAGAAAACTGAAAATACTTGTGCGAACAAAATCCTATACACTAGTGTTCATAATAGCATTGTTCATGATAGTCAAAAATGAAAACAACCTAAATGTCCACTGACTGATGGACAGTTAACAAAATGTGGTAAACCCATTTAGTGCAGTATTTTTCAGCCACAACAAAAAGGAATGAAGTACAGACACAAAGCTCACAGACGAATTTTGAGGACTTATGCTAAGTGAAAGCAGCCAGATACAAAAGGCCATATATTTTAGTATTCCATTATGGGAAATGTTCAGAATAGGCAAAAAGACTAATATAGATTAGCAGTTGCCAGGGGCTGGGAGGGAATAGGGTGTGACTCCTATTGCATACAGGGTTTCTTTTTGGGGTGATAGAAATATTTTGGAATGAGATAGTTATGATGGTTTACAAGTTATGACTATACTTCAAAAACCCATTGAATTATACTAAAAGGTGAACTTATGATACGGGAAATTGTATCTCAATATTTTAAAAGTCAACAATAACAACAAAAAGCATGCTTTTGTATTCTAGTCCCCCTCTTTCTAAAATGTTTATCTAAATGGTATTTTAAATATTGTGTAACCATGGGACAAAATGTAATTTCTGCTCCACAAAAGCTTTAAGCTTATAGTTCTTTCACGGATACAAATTCATTCATTAGATTGTGCACGGGGAGGAGAAAACAGCAAATGGTAAAGTAAATGGGTTAAACTGTCAACAACAGGTAAATCTGGGTAAAGAATATGAGTGTTTTTGACTATTTTCATTCTTAAACATTTTCTGAAAGTTTGAAAATATGCCAAATTAAAAGTTTAAAAAAAGAAAACCACTACTACAGGACTTCTAAAAATCTGAATGTTTGAACACATTCACTCTTTTAAAAAGCTATTCATCAAGCAACTGTAAATTCACTTAAATTATGCCAAGCTGGAAATACTGATTACTGAGGTGGTTGGTCTCCTAATGTAGCCACAGATTAAATGTGCCAAGGATAAGCTGCTGACATGTCTGTGACTACAGTGGTATTACAGCCATCTTAAAACACTTAAGTGTTAAAATGATACACTTATGCCAACACAGCTATTGTGAAGGGATTTTTATCTCACATTATATCTTGTAATATAATATTTATTATTGGAAATATGATGTAACCATACAGTTATCTACATTGCATACCCACAATCTATAGGATCACATCCTAAATATTAGGTAAGTAATCATCCATATCTTGTTTTTTTAAATAGAAAAAGAAAAGAATAAAGAATAGAAATCAATAAAGTAGAAAGCAGAAAATAAAGAAAAATCAAAGGAAACAAAAGTTTTCTGTTTGGGAAGATTACCAAAATTGATAAACATCTAGCTAGTCAGTTTGAAAAAAGAGAAGCCAGGTATTGTGAACATAAGAAATAAGAGACTGAATATGACTACACTTTCTATAAACATTAGAAGACTAATCAGCAAATACCATTAACAACTCTCAGTTTATGATACGGACAAATTCCTTCAAAGACTCGAAATACTAAATGTCACTCATGAAAAACTAGCTACCCTGAATAGGCTTCTATGTACTTAAGAAAGTTATTTTGTAGTTAAAATCTTCTCACAAAGATAACTCCCGGATTAGATGGATTCAATGATGAGTTCTCCCAAATATGTAAGGAAAAAGAAAAAAAAAACACACACAATTGTATGCAAACGCTCCCAGAAAACAGGAGAAACTCTCCAGCTCATTTTACGAAGACAGCATCACTCTAATCCCCAAAACAGATAAAGGTATTAAAACAAAAAACTACAGATCAATTTCACATCTTATTACAGATGCAAACATTCTTGTCAAAATTTCAGTAAATATAATCCAGCAATGCATAAAAAAGATAAACACATCATGACCAAGTGGGATTTATCCCAGGAATGAAATACTGTTTAAATATTTTTTAAAAACTTCAACATATAAGACTTAAAAAAACAGTCGGGCGCAGTGGCTCACACCTGTAATCCTAGCACTTTTGAAGGCCAAGGAGGGTGGATCACCAGCTTAGGAAATCGAGACCATCTTGGCCAATGTGGTCAAACCCTGTCACTACTAAAAATACAAAAATTAGCTGGGCAAAATTCATCATCCATTCATGAAAAAACTCTTGGCAAAATGGGCACAAAAAGAACTTCCTTAAGCTGACAAAAGGCATGTACAAAAGACATGCAGCTATCATCATACTTAATACTTAATGGTGAAAGACAAAATACTTTCCATTTAAGATTACAACAAGGTAAGATTATTCCTTCTCACCACTTCTATTTAACATCATAGTAAAAGAATGAAGGTAAGAAGACCATCTTTGTGCCAATAAAATGCAAAGAAAATAAAAAGCATGTAGATTGGAAAAGAAAATAAAACTGTTTCCTTACATACAGACATGATATCCTGTAACACCTATAAAAATTCTACCAGAATACCAGATTTTTTTTTATTCTGGTAGAATTACTATAGGTGTTATAGGATATAGAAAAGTAGCAAGATTAAGAAAGTAGCAGAATACAAGGCCAACATATAAAAATCAATCATGTTTCTAACAACAGCAAGGAATAACTGGAAAATAAAAATCAAAACCATTTACAATTACATCAAAATACTAGGAGATATATTTGACAAAATACAGCTGGAAGAAATTAAAGAACACCTAAATAAATGGAGTGTCATACCATCTTCATGCATCAAAAGACTCAATATTGTTACAGCAATTTTCACCAAATTGATCTAGACAGTCAATACAATTCCAATCAAGTTTTTTTTTAGTAGAAATTTACAAGATGATTCTAAAATTTATACAGAAAAGCAAAGGACTCAAGATAGTAAAAAGAATTTTGAAAACGAAGAACAAGATTGGAGAAATTAATACTGACTAAGACTTAAAATCATAGTAATCAAGATAGTGTAAAATTGACATAGATAACAGATGTGTGAAATGCAACAGAGACTCCAAAAGCACACCCTCACATATGTGGTCAACTGATTTTGACAGGGTGCCAAGGCAATTCAAGTGGGGAAAAATAATCTTTTCAATAAGCTATACTGGTACAAATGAATAATCACATGGGAAAGAAAACAAAAGAAAACCTAGACGCTTCAAAATTTACAGAACTCAAGTTGAAATGAGTAACACAATTTATGTAAGAGCTAAAATTCAAAAGCTCCTAGAAATCAACATAGGGGAAAATTTTAGTTATCTTGAGTTTGGCAAAGATATTCTTAAGGATACAAAAAAAAAAAAAATCTTGGAACTATAAAAGAAAAAAAGATAAATTGAGAGGTGGGGTTTTTTTGTTGTTGTTTTTTTTTTTTAGCTTTTATCCTTCAAAATACACTGTTACAAAAGTAAAAATACAAGCACAGACTGGAAATAATTTTTGCAAAACACTTACCTGACAAAAAACTTGTATCCAGAATACGTAAATAACTGTTACAACTAAATGAGAAACAAACAGCTCAATTTAAAAAACGCAAAAACGATGGGAACAAACATGTAAGCAAAGACAACATGAATAGCACATGAGATAAGAGGGCACGTGAAAAGATGCTCAAGATCCTTAGGCATTAGGAAAATAAAAATTAAAACACCAGGAGACACCATTACATACTCCCTAAAATTATTAAAATTAAAAATTCTTACCATATCAAGTGTTGGCAAGGATGTGGAGGAAGTGGAACTGTAATACACTGCTGATGGGAATCTAAAGTGAGGCAACCACTTTGGAAAACATGTTAGAAGCTTCTGAAAAAGCTGAACATATTCCACCACACATTTCATTTCTAGGTATTTGCCCAAATGAAAACTAGTATGTGTGAATGAAAATGAAAGACTTGTACATGAATAGAGAAGCTTTATTTGTAATAGCTGAAAAGAGGAAACAACTCACATTTCCATCAATGGGTGGGTGGATAAACAAATTGTGATACAGCAACACAGTGGAATACTATGCAGCAGTAAAATGGTCAAACACTCCACATTACAGATGAATCTCAAAATAATTATGACGAGTGAAAGAAGGCAGACAACAGAAGAGTAAATACTGTATGATTCTGCTTATACAAAGTTTTATAATATGCAAACTAATCTAAGTGACAAAAAGCAGAAGAGCTGTTGCCTGGGGATGAGGAAGGTGAGTGAGAAGATTCTACAAAGGGTCACAAGGAAAACTGAGAGAGTGCGTATGTTCACACAATCTTCCTTATGGTAATAGTTTCACATGGGCCAACACTTAAACTGTACACTTTAAATGTGTGCAGTTTATTGCACATTAACTATACCTCGATAAATCTATTTATTAAAAATATTTATTTTTACACCCCACAGAGGGCTTGCTTCTTTCAGTTGCTTTTACACAATAGCTTTTGAAGGATTCCAGATCATCATCTCACATCAACTACATGAAGGACTTACTCCAAAATCGCAACCATTTTCCTTGACTTATTTCTTGTACCTGCATACCCAACTGCCTATTATTATTAAATTATCCTCCTGAGAAACACATCATATGTCTTGTAAGGATGATGGCTACCAATCTCATTAAATGTCTTTCTCACAGAATATCCAAAATTTCAGCACAAGACAAAAAATAAAAATACAGATATATAGATACCTATCAAGCCAATATTTAACCATTGCATTAAAGCAGTGAATCAAAAAAGTATTTCCCAACGAAAAGTGTTGGCAAGGCTTTACAGTCCACATTTTTGTCTGGATGATAGTTAATATCATTAACTATAATCAAACACATTATATATATATATATATATATATATGATTCAAAAAGCCATGTACTTAAGATGTGTGTGCTCTATTGAATATAAGCTATGCTTCAATTTAAAAAAAAAAAAAAGAAAAGAAAAACATTCAAAGTTTGAAGATAGCAGTGCTGTTTCACAGCCATTCCATCTCTTCTCTCCCTGACTCTCCAAGTGGCTTCTGGAGCCCTAGTCCTCTCTTCAGTATGCCATGATCCTAATGTCTCTAAACCTGCTTCTCCCCTTGCTAGCAGCTCTACACTCTGTGGCAAAGAGCATCAGGGGTAGGGTCTCTTTACACGATATTCCCCTTCAGGCAGCAGCAGACTGGGAAAGAAGTTAACATCAGTGACTTCGAAATACATTTTTGATTTTTTTTTTTTTAAGATTAAGGGCATCTCAGAAATCACACAGAAGTTGATCGAGTTCAGAGCCAGAACTAGGGCATGGGTCTGCTGATTCTGAGACTCCAGTATTAACCATCGGCATTCTGATTTCTCAGCTCAAGATTCCAGTCTAGTTTCTTAACACTGTGGAATTAAAAACTGCTCAGCCATCAACTTGTAACCAAAGGTGACTAATATTTTAGCCAGTAAGGATTTAAAGGAGGAAATCAAGCTTAGTTTCCAGGTATTAATATCCTTTTAATAGCCTAAATTTGCAGTAAAGAAAGTATAATAAGCTGGAAATAGCCAACAAACCAAAAGGAACTCATTTCCTACAGAACACATGCACTGTTAATTTTAGGGATTTACCAGAGTTGCATATTTTAAAGTTAAAATGACAGAACTAGAGAACAGAAGCAGAGAGCAGAATAAACCAACAGTTTACTGATGGTACAGGCTCACATTCAGGAGTTAACAGGAAAAAAATCTCTTTTAACTGAAAAGTAAGGATTTAAGGAAGTCAGAAAAACATAAAGTCAGTTAGGTTTGGTATGTAGGTTCTGGTCTACTTTTGTAGTCTGTAGTTCCAAAGCAATTGAGTTTTTTTGTAAGCCTATGTGTGGTAATATGTGTCTGCTTCATTCTTCTAGCTCTGCTGGAGCTCCCCACTGGATAGCTTCTGGTGCCACACAGAGGGGTGGAAAGCATATCATTAGGCTGCACAGTATAATGAGGCCAGTGGGTAGGGGACTGCCAGACCTGTGGGATAAATAACAGCCTTTCCCGTGGCTTGTCCTACGGTCACCTCACTGGTAAGCTTCTCTCACTCTATCTCTGCTGGGCCACTGCTGTGGGCAGACTAGGCCTGCCACCGCCACCGGGTAAAATAGCTCATTGGCAAGTCCCTCCTGGGCTTCCCTTTTCCTGATCTTTTGGTCAGAGAGGACAGGGTTTTCTTGTTTTTGTTGCTGTCTATACCTGTTGGTGATTTCAAGTTGTACACCACTCCAGTCTGGAATATATGGGGGAAACACACACACACACACACACACACACACACACACACACACAATTACTCGAGTCCAGTGTTATTCAAGTCCTAAGGTCCCCTAGCCAGTCCACCCTCTTTCCACCCTTTAGAGTCCTTTAATACCATACAGGATCAGTGAACTTGAAGACAGATCTCAAGAACGGTTCAATCTGAATAGCTGCGGAAAAAATAGACTAAAATAAAAAAATGAACAAAGCCTCAGAGACCTGTAGGGCAATTATAAAAAATCTAACATTAGGAGGGGAGGAAAAATGTGAGGCTGAAGGAGGATTTGAAAAATTAATAAAGAACTTCTTAAATTCGGTTAAAGACATAAACTTACGGAATGAATTCCAGATAGGATAAATCCAAAGAAACCCATACCAAGACACATCATGAACTTCTGAAAACTAAAGACAAAAAGTCTTAAAAGGAACCAAGAAAAATGACACATTACCTACACCAGAATACCAATTCAAATTGGTGTTCAGTCTGAAACCATGAAAGTGCAAAAGAAGTGGCACATTTCTTAAATGCTGAAATAAAAGAACTGAAATATAAGTACTGTCAATTGTGTGGGCCTGGCATGGGTAGCTCATGCCTATAATCCCAGCACTTTGGGAGGCCAAGGCGGGAGCGCCATTTGAGCCCAGGAGCTCGAGACCAACTTGGGCAACACAGTGAGACCACATCACTACAAAAAGCTTTTAAAAATTCGCTGGGCATGGTGGTGTGCATGTGTAGTCCCAGCTACTCGGGAGGCTGAGGTGGGAGGATTGCTTGAGCCCAGGAGGTCAAGGCTGCAGTAAGGCATGATTGTGCCACTGTACTCCAGCCTGGGTGACAGACTGAAACCTTGTCTCACTAAAATAAAAACAAAAACAAAACAAACAAACAAAAACAATAGAAAACTGTTAATTATGAATGCCATAACCAGCAAAGCTATCCTTCAAAAAAGAAGGTAACATAAAGGCATTATCAAACTAACAACTTTGTCACTACCAAGCTTACCCTTAAACAATGTCTAAAGGAACATCTTCAACAAGAAAGAAAATAATAAAAGGTAGCTTGGAATTTCATAAAGAAAACAATAGCAAAGGAAGGGGTAAATAAACAGACCATCCTTCCCTTCATGTTTCTTAAATCATACTGATGGTTGAAACAAACTTAACATCTGCTGTGCTCAATGTGTGGAAAGGAAATAATTTCAGAAAATTACATTTTAAAAAACAGGGAAGGCAAAGAGGTTTTAATAAATGTCAGATTTTAGTACTGTACTCAAAGTGGTGAAACACTGATATCAGTAGCTGCGATATGTTACATATGCATACTGTAATGAGTAGAACCACTAGGAAAAATACATAAAGCAATATATCCTAAAACGGTACAAATAAAACAAGACGAAATCCTAAAAAAAGTTAAAGTAACCCAAAGGATGGCAAGAAAAATGAACCGAGAAATGAGAAAGAGGGGAAATAAAAGAAAATAAAAACTAGAATGGCAGACTTAAGCTCTAATATAAGCACTTTAAATATAAATGGTCTAAACATATCAATTAAAAGGCAATTAATAAATTGGCAGAGTGGAATATACAAAATCCAACTACATACTGTCTAAAACAAACTTACTTCAAACACATCAGTTTTACATAAAAGGTCATTAAAAGATATATCATGCTAAGGTTATTTTTAAAAAACAGGTATGGCTACGTTAACATCAGATAAGGTAGATTTCAGAGCAAAGAAAATTACTAGAGACAAGACATTACATAATGATCCTTTAAAAATCAATCCACCAATAAAAAATACTGCTCCTAAATGTAAATGCACCAAACAACAGAATTGCAAAATAATTTAAAAAACAGATAAAGCTAAATTATATGTGGGGGACTTCAATACATCACTGTCAGCAATTGGTAGAAGTAAAAAAAATTAGCAAAGATAGAAAAGAACTGAACAACAATCAACCAACAAGATCTAAAAGACATTTCTAGAACACTCCACTCTACAACAGAATATATATTCCCTTTAATCTACTATGGACCATGCACCAGGACAGACCATACTCTGGGTCATAAAACAAACCCCAACCATTTAAAAATAATTAATAATAAAATAAATAAAAATTAAAAATAATAAGTTATTCAGTTTTCCAACCATAATGTTGGTTAACCTTAAGTTCATATGATTTCCAACCATAATGTAATCAGACTAGGAATCAGTAACAGAAGCACAACACAAAAATCTTCAAACACTTCTATATAACACACTTTTAGGCAAATCATGAGCCAAAAAACAATAGAATAGCAAAAAGCACAAAGACGTAAATAAAAATAAAAATGCAAAATATCAAAAAACAGTTCTGACTGAAACACTTGTCTCGATGATGCTTATATTAGAAAAGAGGAAATGGTCTCACATTAATAATCTGTGTGTGTCCCCCTACTTTAAGAAACTAGGAAAAGCAGAACAAAATAAATCCAAAGCAACCAGAATGAAAATGATAAAAACAAGAGCAGAAACCAGTGAAATTGAAAACAGAAAAATAACAACAAAAATCAATGAAATCAAATACAGGTTCTTTGAAAAAGAATCAAAATTGAAAACCCTCTAGCAAGACTGACACAATAAGGTGAAGAAACAAAGCACAACCACCAGGAATGAAGCAAGGGATAGCTTCATGCTATAGCCATTAGAAGATTACTAAGGGCATAGTATGAATAACTTTATGTTCGAATTTGAGAACTTTGAAAATATGGACCAATTCCTCAAAAACCACGAACTATCAAAGCACAACCAAGATGAAAGAGATGGCCTGCATATACCCATAACCAATAAAGACAATGAATCTGTAAAGAGAAAGATCTTGGCTGGATGTGGTGGCTCACACCTGTAATCCCAGCACTTTGACAGGCCAAGGCATGTGGATCACCTGAGGTCAGGAGTTCGAGACCAGCCTGGCCAACATGGTGAAACCCCCATCTCTACTAAAAATACAAAAAATTAGCTGGGTGTACATGCGAGGCCTGTAGTTCCAGCTACTCAGGAGGATGACGCAGGAGAATCGCTTGAACCTAGGTGGCGGAGGTTGCAGTGAGCCAAGATCATGCCATTGCACTCCAGCCTGGGGGACAAGAGTGTAACTCTGTCTCAAAAATAAAAGATAAAAGAGAAAGATCTCCAAAAAACAGAAATTCCCAGGCCAAAATGGCTTCACTGGAAAATTTTACCAAACATTTAAAAAAGAATTAGGGCCAATTTTACATAATCTATTAAAAAAAAAAACAAAAAACAGAAGAACCTTTCCCAACTCATCTTAGGAAGCTAGTGTATTACCCTGACACCAAAGCCAGACAAAACCACTTCAAAATTTTTAAAAAAGCTATAGACCATTATCCCTTATTAACTTAAGAGGCAAAAACCCTCAAATACTAGCAAACTGAATGTGTAATATGGAAAAAGGACTACACACCATAGTACAATTTATCCTACATATACAAGACTGAATCAACATTTTAAAAAAATTAAAGAAATCAAATATACTAATAACAAAATCATATGATGTCAATTGATGCAAAAAATCATCTGACAAAATCCAACATCCCATGATACAAATTCTTACTAAAATAGGAACAAACCGGAACTTCCTTTACTTAAAGAGCATGTGCAAAAATCTACACTTTAATGATGAAAGAATGGTTTCCCCCTAAGACTGGGAAAAGGTGATCTGCAACTTTTATTCAGCACAGTACTAGAAATTTTAAGACACTACAATAAGGCAAGAAAAATAAAATGCATAGACATGAGAAAGGAAGAATAAAACTGTCCCTATTTGCAAACGATATGATGGTTTATACAGAAACTCCAAAGGAACTTGTGAAAAACATTTAAAATTTCTAGAATAAGTGAGTTCAGCAAGGAAGCAGAATACAAGATCAACACACAAAAATTAATAACATTCTATATACTAACAGTGAGCATATGGAAAGCAAAAAGTTGAAAACAAAATACTGGAGGGGGAACCAAGATGGCCAAAGGGGAGCTTCTCCGGAGTGCAGCTCCCCACTGAGTGAGACACAGAACCAGAGCCATATCTGCATCTCAAAGCGAGGTACCGGGTTCCTTCCAAAGGGACTGGTTGAACAGCGGGACTAACCCAAAAAAAGGCCGCGAAAGCAGCCCAAAAGGGTCAAGCCGAGGCAAGGCGGGGCACTGCCCCACCTGGAAAGTGTATCTGGCACTGAGGAATGGAGGAACGGGGGAACAGGGGGCGTCACCTCCTTGGTACGCCGAATCAGATACAGCGCTACACTCTGCGACTTCGGCAGCACACAGTCCAGGAAAACCCCGCCTGGCTAAGAACCTCCCCCGCCCAGGCCAGCAGCCCGAGCCAGACCGGTGCCTTGTCAGCACAGACCAGGGCGGGGACTTGGTCTAACACGGAGAAAGCTTGCAAGAAGGAACTGCCCGTCCCACAGAAGGGAGATTTGAAAGAGGTAGGGGGTTAGGCCAGACAGGCCCCACCCCCCACAAGATCAAGCAACCGGAATCCTCTCCCAGGAAAGTTTCGCAGTTAACACAGCAGACGGAGCTCCCTACGGGAGCAGCTGGCACTGCAGAGGGGGAAGAAGCCTGCCATTGGGAAGGCGGGGCTCATCCCACCGGCATAAGTGGAAGCCAGTCGAAGGCTAAACAGCAGCCTGGCTGAGACCTAGGCAGCCCAGCAGCGCCTCCACAGGCAGACAACGGACAGACTTATTGCAAGTGGCACACTGACACCTGTGTTAAGAGAGAAAAAAAAAGCCTCATTCAGGAGAAATAACCCCAACTTTAACAGAAAGGACGTCCACTCAGAGATCCCACCTGAAATCACCAACTTCAAAGATCAAAGATAGATAAAGCCACGAAGATGGGAAGAAACCAGTGCAAAAAGGACGAAAACATCTAAGTCCAGAATGCCTCTCCTCCCCAGAGAGATAACAACGATTCACCAGCAAGGCAACAAAACAGGTCAGAAAATGATTTTGATGAGCTGACAGAAGCAAGCTTCAGAAGATGGGTAATAACAAACTTCTCTGAGCTAAAAGAACATGTTCTAACCCAATGCAAAGAAACTAGAACCTTGAAAAAATATTAGATGAAATACTAACTAGAATAACCAGCCTAGAGAAGAACATAAACAACTTGATGGAGCTGAAAAACACAAGAACTTCCTGAAGCATACACAAGTTTCAATAGCCTAATGGATCAAGCAGAAGAAAGGATATCAGAGATTGAAGAATCAACTCAACAAAATAAAAAGAGAAGGTATTGATGGAACGTATCACAAAATAATAAAAGCTATTGACGACAATCCCACTGCCAATATCACACTGAATCAGCAAAAACTGGAAGCATTCCCTTTGAAATCTGGCACTAGACAAGGATGCCCTCTCTCATCACTCTTATTCCATATAGTATTGGAAGTTCTAGCCAGAGCAATTAGGCAAGAAAAAGAAATAAAGGGTATTCAATTAGGAAATAAGGAAAGGAGGAAGTCAAATTGTCTCTATTTGCAGACGACATGATTGTATATTTAGAGGACACCATCGTCTCAGCCCAAACTCTCCTTAAGCTGATAAGCAACTTCAGCAAAGTCTCAGGATACAAAATCAATGTGTAGAAATCACAAGCATTCCAATACACCAATAACACACAGAGAGCTAAATCAAGAGTGAACTCCCATTCACAATTGCTACAAGGAGAATAAAATACCTAGGAATACAATTAACAAAGGAGGTAAAGGACCTATTCAAGGAAAACTGCAAACCACTGCTCAAGGAAATAAGAGAAGACACAAACAGATGGAAAAACATTTCATGCTCATGGTTAGTAAAAATAAATATTGTGAAAATGGCCATACTACCCAAAGTAATTTATCGATTTAATGCTAACCCCATCAAATTACCAATGACCTTTTTCACAGAACTGGAAAAAATCACTTTAAACTTCATATGGAACCAAAAGAGAGCCTGCATAGCCAAGACAATTGTAAGCAAAAAACAAAAAACAAAAAAACAAAAAAACAAACAGAGCTGGCGGTATCACGCTGCCAGACTTCAAGCTATACTACAAGGCTACGGTAATCAAAACAGTACAGTACTGGTATCAAAACAGAGACATAGACTAATGGAACAGAACAGAGGCCTCCAGAGAAACACCACACATCTACAACCATCTAATCTTTGAAAAACCTGACAAAAACAAGCAATGGGGGAAAGGATCCCCCTGTTTAATAAATGGTGCTGGGAAAACTGGCTAGCAATGTGCAGAGAGCAGAAACTGGACCCCTTCCTGACACCTTACACTAAAATTAACTCCAGATGGATTAAGGACTTAAATATAAGACCTAACACTATAAAAACCCTAGAAGAAAACCTAGGCAAAACCATTCAGGACATAGGCATAGATAAGGACTTCATGACTAAAACACCAGAAGCAATGGCAACAAAAGCCAAAATAGACAATGGGATCTAATTAAACTTCAGAGCTTCTGTACAGCAAAAGAAACAATCATTAGAGCAAACTGGCAACCAACAGATTGGGAAAAAAGTTTTGCAATCTACCCATCTGACAAACGGCTAATATCCAGAATCTACAAAGAACTAAAACAGATTCACAAGAAAAAACCAAACAAACCCATCCAAAAGTGGGCGAAGGATATGAACAGACACTTCACAAAAGAAGACATATATGAGGCCAACAAACATGAAAAAATGTTCATCATCACGGGTCATTAGAGAAATGCAAATCAAAACCACACTGAGATACTATCTCATGCCAATTAGAATGGCGATCATTAAAAAATGTGTAGACAACAGATGCTGGAGAGGATATGGAGAAATAGGAACACTTTTACACTGTTGGTAGAAGTGTAAATTAGTTCAACCATTGTGGAAGACAGTGTGATTCCTCAAGGATCTAGAAAGAGAAATTCCATTTGACCCAGCAATCCCATTACTGGGTATATACCCAAAGGACTATAAATCGTTGTATTATAAAGACAGATGCACATGCATGTTCATCGTGGCACTGTTTACAACAGCAAATACCTGGAACCAACCCAAATGCCCATCAATGATAGACTAGACAAAGAAAACGTGACACCATGGAATACTATGCAGCCATAAAAAACGATGAGTTCATGCCCTTTGTAGGGACATGGATGAACCTGGAAACCATCATTCACAAACTGACACAGGAACAGAAAATCAAACACTGCACGTTTTCACTCATAGGTGGGTGTTGAACAATGAGAACACTTGGGCACAGAGAGGGGAGCATCACACACTGGGGTCTGTTGGGAAAGGGGAGGGATAGTGGAGGGGTGGGGAGTGGGGAGGGATAGCGTGGGGGAGAAATGCCAGATATAGGTGATGGGGGGATGGAAGGCAGTAAATCACCTTGCCATGAATGTACCTATGCAACAATCTTGCATGATCTTCACATGTACCCCGAAATCTAAAATACAACAACAACAAAAAAAAAAAGTGAAGAAACAAAACAAAACAAAAAACCCAAAATACTATATACTAACAATGAACATATGGAAACCAAAAAATAAAAAACAAAACACCATTTACAATTACTCCAGAAAGTGAAATACTTAGGTATACACTTAAGCTATGTACAGGATCTATGTACGAAAAATTTTAAATGCTGATTAAAAAAAGAAAACCTAACTAAATGAACATACATAATAGGGTATTTAACACAGTAAAAATGTCAATTCTCCCCCAAATTAATACACAGCTTTAATGCAATTCCTGTCATTATCTCAGCAACATATTTCATACACATAAACTAGCTTATTCTAAAATTTGCATCAGAAGGTACACACCCTAAAATAGTCAAAACAATCTTGAGAAATAAGGAAAAAGTGACAGAAATTACTCTCCCCAATATTAAGGTAGAGTAAGAGTAAGGGTAGTATTATTCTAGTTATAGAGTACCTGAGACAGTGTAGCATTGCCAAAGGGACATCCACAAGCTAATGGAATAGAAGAGATGACCCAGAAAGAGAGCCACACAAATATGCCCAACGGATTTTGACACAAGTACAAAAATAATTCACTGGAGGGATTTTTCAATTTTCAATAATCGTGCTAGAGCAACTGAACATCCACAAGTCAAAAAATACCAAGTATTTTTGTATCTCTGAACCAACTTGCTAAATGGAAATGTGAAATAGTTAACGATGACCCATCAGATAATTTCTTGACTATATGGAGAACCATTAAATTTTTACTCCATTCTTTAACTCATGTGGTATTGATCTATCTCCTATTACTTTCATCAGAGTTTCATGGTACAAATCAAAATTTCAAGTTTTTTTTTCAAGGAAGGTTTATAAATAACAAGTCATATTACAAAGTGGTAAAAGAAAAAAAAGACTTAAAAGTTTGAAAAATTTTCTTGGGCACAGTAGCAACTGGGGTAAACAGAGAAAATTTATGTCAAAATGAGAAGAACGTGTTATATATAAATATTTTAAAACATTTCTCTTTTTTCATTAAGTAGTGTAAACTAGACTTTTTTTTTTTTACTTAGGACTAAACATGACTTTTGTAAATACATGGTCCAAAAATTTTATTCACTATTAATCTTCAATAGCTTATTCTCCATCTCTGACATAAATTTTAAGTTAAAAAATTATCCAACAGTGGCTAGGCAAAATAGCTTACACTTGTAATCCCAGCACTTTGGGAGGCCGAAGCGGGTGGATCACCTGAGGTCAGGAGTTCAAGACCGGTCTGGCCAACATGGTCTGTCTCTACTAAAAATACAAAAATTAGCCACGCGTGGTGGTGCGTGCCTGTGGTCCTAGCTACTCGGGAGGCTGAGGCAGGAGAATAGCTTGAATCTGGGAGGCGGAGGTAGCAGTGAGCTGAGATTGTGCCACTGTACTCCAGGCTGGGCGACAGAGTGAGACTCCATCTCAAAAAAAAAAAAAAAAATTATCCAACAGCAATAATTTTAAAAATGAAGTTAAATGTTTGAATAAATGTGAGACTTCATATAAGAACAAAATTAAAAGACACCAAATTTGGCAAGTTCGAAACTCAGTAATGTTTACATAAAAACAAAAAGCAAAAAAACAAAAATTTTGTTGTGCCCAGTACTTAATGATTTACATAAATATATATTTCAGCATTACTATGAATTTATTTTTAAATTTATTTAGTCATATGTTTTACTTTTGACTACCTACATAAGAAACAACATTTTATATATATTTTTTATTTTAATTTTCCCCCTCTACTAACTAGGCACAAATTTTAATGTACCTCTAGTCAGTCCTGGTTAGCTTCAATGCTCAGGGAATACTATTTTGGTGCTGACCACTGAGTATAAACAGAAGGTACCAGCTAACTTGTAGGATGGGGAGAGGCAAGGTTATTTCATTATCTCATTGTGGGGTGAGACAAACCTAAACTTAAAAAGAGAAACATGTTACCTTTTCAAGACATTAGTAAAAAATAAAAAAGATAAGAAATGAAAAACAATGTGCTCAAGTGTTAGGAGTATCTATTCCAAATGATGTAAGTTTCCTGTTTTGAAAACATGCTGGAAAGCTTATGCCTGTTGGCATGGCTGCCAAGCATGTTGACAAACAAATAACAAAAGTTTCAAAACTAGGCCTCTGAAATACAATTAGCTAATGTCATAGCAGGTACCTTGATTATTTAAATAAAAAAAAAGATAACTTTTAACTAAAAGCTACTGTACATAAGCACTGTGCTAAGGGCTAAGGCCAGACATCCTCAAGGAGCTCACACACTGAGATGAGACACAGATGAATAAATCAAGTACTGGATGCTCCAGGTGCACTGAAACCACCAAATTAAGCCACATGGGTTTATGGAGTGGTTATATCTGAAGGAAGAGTCAGGAGAACAGGGAGGTTAAGGTAGGGCATTCCTACCAGAAAGCACAACGGTGCAAAGGAATTAGAGGTATGAGAAATCATGGTTCTTTAAGATGATAAGTCATTTCACATTTCATAGGTCTGAAATTTAGGGAGCACTGAAGAGAATTAAGAGGCTGGAGAGAGGGGCAGAAGCTGAGCCACCATCCACACTAAGCCCTGGAAGTTGTGTGCTATTTTTCCTATTTTTCCAGTAACTTGCCCAAGGTTAAACTTCCGGAAAGTGGCAGAGATGAGAAGACAGATCAGGTCTGCCTCTCTGCAAAGCTCAAGCTCAGGCTGTCTCTTAACAACCTTCCAGTACTTAGGATCTCCCAACAGAAGCAGCTTCCTGAAGACAGAGAAAGCCCATGGTTAAGCAGAATAGTAACAAACCCTGAAACTAATCATTAAAGTAGCTGTTCTCAAAGTGGAGTTCTTGGACCCCTGCATTAAATCGCCTTAGTACTTGGTAAAATGCAGATTCTAGGTCTACATTCAGACATAGTGAATCACATTCTCTGAGCTTGAGCCTGGGAGTCTGCATTTTAGTGACACACACAAGCTTTGAAGGCTGGTGATTTAAATGTCTGTTACACCCAGGGCAAGTGAGTAACCAGATATGAAGGGGCATATGAAGAAAGGAAAGTCTTAATTCAACTTCAGACAAATGGGATCTGAATTAACAATGAAATATGCAAGGAAAAATGCTGACACAGGCAGTTCCAAGACAGTATTTGAACTTGGGAAAGGGGGACACCAACAGAGGGATGAAAACTGAAGCTGTAAGCTTTCAAAAATCAAGGAAGAAATGGTAGAGGGCTGAGGTCTGCAATTTACTACGGGGCAGAATCTCCCCTCCAGCAGCAGTGGAGCCACTGCCAGTAGAGGTTTATGAGGAAGAGAAAAAGAAGAGGGCGTGTGTCATGGAAGCCAAGAAAGGGCTCAACAGTGTCAAAGGCTATCCCACAGAGAAAAGAAGGGGACAGAGGTGAAGAGACTTGAAAATAAGCCACCAGAGTTGGCCAATTGAAAGCCACTGGTAAGTCTTGAGATGGGTTTCTGAGGGGCAGAGAGAAGCCAGACTCTAAAGTAGATGCCTTGGAAAGTCAAGAAGACAGGAGATAGGAAAGGAGAAGAAATGCTCTTTCCGAAGACTGAAGTAAAGAAACATGGGTGGAGACACTCAGGTTAAGAGAAGGGAGAAATAACAGAAGGAGCTGGAGGGTCTGTTTCAATGAGCTAAGACACAAGGTCATCTGTGTCTGGGGGAAGGTGGGGGAAGAGCAGAACAGGTGGGAAGAACCAACTGCTTCAGCCACATGGTCAAGGCCTAGAAAAGCCACTGTGGTCCTGACTCTCAAACAGGGAAGTATTTTTTGCCACACCTTTTACTGTAGGAAACGTTAGAATACACACACACACACACACACACACACACACACACATATATATATATAAATATATAAAATAACATATATTATATATAAAAAAAAAATATATATATATATATATATATATATATTTAGCCAAACCATTTGAAAGCAGGCTACAGATACCACAACACTTCCCAGTAAATACTTTCAGCACAGATCCCTTAAGAACAAAGAAATTCTCCTAGATAATCACAATTCTATTACCACAGCCAAGCATTTTAATATTAACATATAATATTTAAAAAATACAGTCTGTATTTAAGCTTTCTCAATTGTCCACCCCAAAATTTCCTTCATAACCTTTTTTTTTCCAGTCCAGCATCCAATCAAGGATCATGCACTACAGGATTACATTTGGTTGTCTCTTCAGTCTCCTTTAAATTACAACAGTCCCCCTTAAAAGTTTTTGTCTTTCATGACATTATTTTTGGAGAATCAAGACCTAGTGTTTTACAGAATATCCTACAATCTTGATTTGCTTTACTGTTTCCTCTTGATTAGATATTAGATTCAGGGCAAACATTTTTGGTAAGAATAATATATAAATGACATGCATCCCAACTTGTCATTACTGGTGATATTAAATTGGATCACTTGGTTAATGTGGTATCCACCAGACTTTTCCATCATAAAGATATATTTTTCCCTTTGTAATAGATAATTCATAAAAAGAATTTTAAGATAGTATCCATATATCCCATAACCTCTACCAATGACTTTTAGCATCCATTGATAATTCCTGCCTGAGTCAATGATTACAGTGGTGGTTATAAAACAGTAACTTTCTAATTCAGTCATTCCTTGTACATTTACTAGAAGGCATTCTTTGGTAATGTCATTTTTATTTCCATCCACCTTTTTCATGTTTTAAGTATTGCCATGGACTGATATTTTTCCTCCAATATAACTGATTATTATTTTTTTGATGTTCAAAATGTCCCAAATTTAGCCAATGGGAATCCCTTCAAGTCAGCTTTTGTGTTGTTCTAACATGTTCCCACTAGTCCTTGAGCACTTCTTTACTTTATGACACAATAAAATGATCCAGACGCAATAAAATGATCCAGTATCATCCTGCAGTTTTCCTGTGTGAGCCTTAGATGGTTTCACTGGTGAATTCTAACAAATGACGCTGAAATGGCTTAAAAGAAATAACACTAATTCTATAAAAAATCATTCATTATAGGAAAAATCCTTCCCAACTCATTTGATGAGGCCAGCATTAATCCAACACCAGAAATAAAAATAGCAACAAAAACTAAAACCAATAGACCTCATTAATGCAGACATAAAAAATGCGTACTGTTTTACCAAATTGAGTCCAGCAATATGTAAAAACGAATAATATATAACATCCAAACAGAGTCAATATCAGAAAAGGATGGTTTACATTTTTTAGTAAGTAATGTGTTTTACCATATTAACATTCTAAAAAAAAGAAAAAAGAAAAACTAGTTACTTAACCATCTCAACACAGAGAAAAAGAATTTGACAAAATTCACCAATTCATGATGAAAATTATCAATACGCCAAGAGAAAGAACTTCCTCAGTGATTATGAGCTCCTATTAAAAACTTATAATTGACATTATACTTGATGGAGAAAGACTAAATGCTTCCCCCGAAAAACAGGGAACAAGGTAAGGATGTATATTCTTGTCACTTTTGATCAACATTGTTCTGTAAGTCCTAGCTGTTGTACTGAGGCAATAAAAAGAAACAAAAGGTTTATAGACTTGAAAGAAAGCTGTAAACACTCTATTTTTAAAAAAGTGCTATTAGAATAAGTCAGGTTATACCATGTAAAGTTTATTACAAAACTCAATTACAAAACTCAATTACATTTCTCTATACGAGCACTGAACAGCTGAAAAGTAAAGTAAAAATATAATTCCATTGTATTTGGCAAAAATACAATTGGTTGTATGTAGAACAAATACACAATTGTTTGTATATTTGTATACAGCAATATATAATTGTATATGGAAAATACACAATTCCCTATACAACAGCATTCAAACATATGAGAGATAAATACTGTTTAAAGAAATTAAAGAAGATCTAAATAAAGAGATGAATCTTGTTTGGGATTAAAGACTCAATGCTGTTATTTCACTTCTCGCCAAAGTTTGATTAGAGTTAATGTGCTTTCAATCAAAATCTCAGGTTGTTCTTGTTTTCTAAACTGACAAGTCTGAAATTTACATGGAAATGGAAGTAGCTAAAACAGCCAAAGCAATTTTTAGGAACAAAGTTGGAGTACCCATACTGCCTCCCTTAAAGACTTACTAAAAGGCTGCAGTAATCAAGCTACTATAGAACTCACAAAATGGTATGTAAATCAATAGAACAGAACTGAGAATCAAAAAACAGACATACAAATATATGGTTAACTGAGTTTCAATAAAGGTGTCAAAGCAACTCGATAGGGGGAATGAAAGTGCTGCAACAGCTAAATATGCAAATACACTTTAAAAGGTGAACTTGGCCAGGCACAGTGGCTCACACCTGTAATCCCAGCACTTTGGGAGGCTGAGGCACGCAATCACAAGTCAGGAGATCAAGACCATCCTGGCTAACATGGTGAAACCCTGTTTCTACCAAAAAATACAAAAAATTAGCCGGGCGTGGTGGCATGTACCCGTAGTCCCAGCTACTCAGGAGGCTGAGGCAGGAGAATCGCTTGAACCCGGGAGGTAGAGGATGCAGTGAGCTGAGATGGTCCCACTGCACTCCAGCCTGGGCAACAGAGCAAGACTCCGTCTCAAAAAAAAAAACAAAAACAAAAACAAAAAATGTGAACTTATGGGAAATTGTATCTCAATATTTTAAAAGTTAACAACAAAAAGCATGCTTTTGTGTTCTATTCCCTGTGGCAATATGCATTATTTGCATATTCCCATTATTTGAATATGCAAATAATGAATATTGACTCCTACCTCCTACCATATATAAAAATCAGCTCAGAATGGATTACAGACCTAAATAAACAGCTAAAACTATAATGTTCTAAAGAAACACATAAGAAAATATTTGTGATCTTGTGGTATGCAAAAATTCTCACAGGATACAGAATACACAGATCTGTAAATGAAAAAACTGAAAAATTGTACTTCATTAAAATTTAAAATATTTACTTGAAAAACACTGCTTAAAAAAATGAAAAGGCAAACTATACACTGGGGAAAATATTAGCAATATATATCTAATAAAAAGTTCACATCTAGAATATAGAAAGTACCATCAAAAGTTAATAAGAACTCAATAAAAATTCGGTAAAAGATCTGACCAGAAACAAAAGCTCTATAAATAGTCAAGAAGTGCATGAAAAGACACTCAATAATAATTAGTCATTACGCAAATGCAAATTGCGTAATGAAACATCACTATATACCCACTAAAATGACCGACAACATCAAGTGCTGGGCAAAGACATGATGCAAAAGCACCTGGAACTCTCACATACTGTGGTAATGGTTTGACAGTTTCTTCTTTAGTTAAACATAATCTTACCATACAACTCATCAATTACTCCTAGGTATTACTTACAAGACATAAAAATATTTCTCCACAAAAGGCCTTTTATTTAAACCTTCATAAAAGCTTTTTTCTTTTGCCCAAAGTTTTACCTGTTTGTTGTCAAAAACCTTCATAAAAGCTTTAATCATAATAGCCCTAAACTTGAAGCAACCCAGAAATCTGTTAACAGGTAAAAAACTAAATTGTAGTTTACTTAGCAATAAAAAGAAACAAACATGATAAATGCAAGGAGATCTTCAAAAGCATTATGCAAACTGAAATAAGTCAAAACAAAAAACTGCATGTAGTATGATTCCATTTATTTACAATTCTAGAGCAGGCAACACAAAGTGACAGAAAGCAGAGTAGTAATTGTTGCCTGAGACCAGTGAGGATGGAAAGGAATTGATTGCTAAGAGGCACAAAGGAACTTTCTGAGATGACGGAAATGTCCTACATAAAGATGGTGGTATTTTCACAAGTGTATGTTTGTGAAACTAATTAAAAGTGCACACTTAAAACTGGTGAGTATTACTGTATAAAAATTACACCCTAACAGAGTTGCTTAAGACATAAAGGAAAGAAAAAGAAAGCCAGCAGAAATTTAGTCACATTTTTAGTCGCCTTACAGGGTTGTTTTAAGATAGGTATTACCCCAGGCTCTTAATACCCTGAAGGAACATAGATGTCACCTCATTTTTGTCTTTTATTAATCTCTTAAATGTTAAGGTGGGAGAAAATAAGCTTTACTAATTTTCAATAGCTTTTTTGTTTCTTTAAGGTCCCAGGAACCAGGCAGCTTTAAGAATTTTTGACATTGCAGGCTGGGTATGGTGGCTCATGCCTGTAATCCCAGCACTTAGGAGGCTGAGGTGAACGGGTCACTTGAGGTCAGGAGTTCATGACCAGTCTGGCCAACAAGGCGAAACCCCATCTTTACTAATACAAAAGTTAGCTGCTCATGGTCTGTAATCTCAAACTCGGGAGGCTGAGGCAGGAGAATCGCTTGAACCAGGGAGGCGGAGGTTGCAGTGAGCCAAGATCATGCCGCTGTACTGCAGCCTGGTTGACAAATAAAGAAATAAATAAAAAATAATAAAAATTTTTAACATTGCTAGAATAATTTCCCTTTGTTGTTGTTGTTACATATAAGCTAGAGTAATTTTATCTTCACTTATAAATCAGATAATGTTTATGCTACATCACATATTTTGAAGTTTTTCTTCTATGCAAATGCATAGTGGCAAATTTCTGTTACAAGTCTGAAATATGTGAATACAGAATGAATTAATATTTGAAAGAATAAGTTATCTTCTCAAATATAAATGTTTTCCAGAATCCAGTTCTAACAGGTTTATATAAAAGTGGCACAGGTAGAGTAATGTTCTAATACTCCAACCTACTTCCAAGGAGACTGGCAAACCAAGCATTCACATTCCTGAATGTTCTACCAATAGGATGACAGCAATCCCTACACACTCATTACCACATACAGCTGCAGTCCAAGGTCTTTCTCAAGAAATCTCCTATGTCCCCAGAAAAAATAGTAATAATAAAGAAGACCACCACCGACAAGGTCAAAAATACTGCTGTAATACAATTTAGGAAATTAGGAGAATTGTCATGGCTTTCTACTTTAACACTGGATTTATTCAAAGCTGGTCTTTAACCTCTATTTCCTTGCAGTTTTGCTCATGTCACTTCCTATTACTGAAACGGATATGCAAGCCACACACCTCCTCTTTACAGTAAATTCAGTTCTACTGCAAACAAATCACAGGGAAATACAGTTGGGAAAGAAGTCAATGTTTTCTGTAATTTCTTTAAAACAGTCAAATAACTATTACAGAGGAAAGCAAAAATCACATGCAACTAAGAATTGGATCTATTTTTATCACAGCAAGCTTGTTAAATACACATTTGAAATATATGTCCTTGACTAAGTCAATCCTACTGCAATCAAGATTTTTCCTTAAACCACATGTTCACTCCCAGACAGAAAAACACATCGAAACAGAAATAACCAGAGTAAAATGTCTAACAACATCTAAATGCTTTCTACATCCTGAGCACTGTACTATACAATCTGCATGCACTATTCTTATTTAATTCCAACAAATCCTGGGAAGGAAGATACTAGTCTCTGTGAGGTAAGTTACCAAGCAGTAAATTTATTAATATATACTATTATCAGCAAAGTTTGGGAAAACACTGACTCTTGGTCTTTACAACCCCAGTCTTCTCATCTATAAAATATAGATACAATTTTTGTTAAAACAGGCACTACTGCATAGATTATCTGGCACATAATAGCCACCACTTACTACCAAGGGCCACTCTGCTAAGCACCGAGTGGACACCAGGAATGATCAATCTGAATGGTTGTCACTGGGCACCAATTCATCTGATCTCACAAATAGCACAGATTATTTAAAAATTCTCTAGTGTAATAAAAACTACTGCTCCTAAAAATCTGAAGAAATTCTCCAGTGATTTTAGATTCTGTAAAACTTACCTACTCCTAGACAGGCTAACTTCGAAAGCTATTTTCTACCTTTCTTTTGCCTGCTCTTGGAGAAGTGATCTAAATGTAACCCCGAAATTCACATAAAGGTAGAACTAGATGGCATTAGTCAAGTTTCCTAGGGTGGCTTTTTCTGCTAGAGCTAAAAATTTAAGTAGAAAAAGAACAGTAATGCAAGGATAATTCAGTAAAAGAGAGAGTAAGCAAAGCCTAGAAAGAAAAAAGAATTGAACAAAAGGAAAAATTTTTTTAAAACTTAAAATGCAAAATTATCAAGTTTATTGGCCATCTATTTGACAGGGTTATTTCTATCATGAATATCTGGTATGTTAGAGTAATTACTAGAGCTGACAATGCATACACCAAACATGTAAGCCTCACAGGGTACATTGGCCATTCTCTGCTCACTGCAAGGTAACTTAGCAGTAGTTAAACCAGCAAGGTGTCTGGCATTCAACTCAGACAAAATCTTTCTGGGTGATTAACAGAGTCTGGAAGGGCCAATTTCTCCCTAAATTAACTAATACATTACTTTAAAAGAACGCTTTCCTAATTTTTAAAAATTTCTTCCACTTTTCAAATCTTACTCTTTGAATGTCTTGATCCTAGAAGTATTTTGGGAAACTAAAGAGAACAAAATAAATAAAAGCAATGAACTACCTGAGGCCAGGAATCACCCTTTCTTCATCTCTTAGGCTCCAATGACCAATCCAGGGTCTGACACAGTAGCCCTCAATAAGTGTTTGTTGAGCTGACTGCACGGAATACCTTTAGACTAAGGAGTTGGTCTGGTCCAACTGAAAATAACTTCAAGCTGGCTCACCTGGGATTACACAGTAATCCAGAGTCAAACACGGTATGAATATGCAACAAGACCTAGCACCAATCTAGCACTTACTACATACCAAGCCCTACAGATTATTCAATACTCAAACCAACCCTAGAAGACAGGTACTCCTATTATCCCTATTAAAACAAATTAGGAAGTTGAAGCATGAGGACTAGGTAACTTGCTCAAGGTCACAGTCAAGCCCATATTCCAAGTCAGCAGTCTGTTTACTCTCTATACCACTGAGATAGGTAGCCAGGTCCCTCATATAAGATGACAAGACTAATCACTTAGGAAAACAAGTGCTTGCTTTGGCCAAACTTTTTCCAGGGGTATTCACAGGTTTGAATTCAACCACACCTGCGTACCACCTAAAAGAAAGAAAGAAACAAACAAACAAATGGCGCACTTCTTAGATGGGGGTGGCGAGTCAGATGGAACTTATGGAGTGTTGTTTTGACTCGTCATAAAAGGGAATTACATAGATCCAGACCTAATACCCCATTAGAACTGTCCTATCCATTTAATAAGTTGACTGATACACAGGTTTGTGTATACTGTCAACCTAGCTCCCTCCTGTGGCACGCACATCTTCATATGCACCTTTAATCTTACACTGTAATTATTTGTTTATGCCTGTCTCTAACAAAAAATTCTTGGAAGCTAATTACTGTATCTTACTCATAAACATCCAAGGGCCCAGCAATGTACTGAAAAATATACTGGTTGCCTGAAAGATGCACACTGGCAGAAAACAGGAAGCGTAATATAAAACAGCACAGTGTGTAAATTTATTCATATGTGACTACAAAATGGAATGTTTGTTTTATTTTAATTCCCCCGAATACAGACCCATTGGCAGAAAGGAAAGGAGAATAAAAAATAAGAGTATAAAGATCATATGGAAATAAGAGAGTAACAAACTACTTATAATAAAAAACTGCATACTCAACTAATTTGAACCAAGCAATGAGAAATTTTTCAAGAGGGTTGATAGTGGAGGGAGAGAAGATGAAGGTAAACAGATTAAGCATCCTCAAACCAAAAGTTTAACCTCTTCAACATTCCACAGAATACTTTTATTCCCACTTAGTCTAAGAGGAAACAGACTCTCGGGGATAAGTAACTTGTACGAGGTCACAGAGCTGGTAAGCAGTAGAGCCTCAATGCTCTTCTTATCATAACATGTTGTCTTCCCACATAACACAACCTGTTGTGATGTCTTACACCGTTTTTTTAGGTTTTTAGGTTTTTTTGGGGGGGGGGGGGGGGGGGGGAGGGGGAGAGGTTTTTAAGGTGGGAGGTCCAGAGGAAAAAGAAATCTCAAAACTCTGAGACACATTATTAACAAAGCTATAATGTCCTATTGCCTAAGACCCCAAAATGAGTTACTTATTCTAAGTAACACCCTAGTACAATGAAGTCCTGTCCCCCAGCAGCCGGCTTATCCTGGCAACCGCTTATAACTCAGCATCCATCTGCAGGCCTGTTCACTCCACCACAGTGAAAGCTGTTGCAGAGCCTGAATTGTGTCACTATCTTTCTAGACCCACCCTCAGACATGGCACCTACTGAATAAAAATTAATGAATTAATTTGCTGGTGTTCTGTCTAGCCTGGTGACCAGATAAGAACTGAGGTGTGACTACCAGATAAGGGCTCAGAGGGTCTGTTTTCTTTAAATAGACCTATAAATGTGCTGTTTTATTATTTACAGTGTCAACATTTTAAGACACCAACATGAACTTTGGAGGTAAACATGGGCATGGTCATGAACCTGCCTGTCAGTGTGTAATTCAACTTTCAACTGAGTCGAGACTTACTGAGCACTTGCTGTGTACCACACACAATGGAGACAACACAGTGGGCACTCCTATAATCCTGCAGTGGGGTCTCTGAAAATGAGTTCTCCCTTTGGAGGGGCAATGTTCAGACAAAAACATAAATTTCAGGAAGTATGGCAAGCAGTGCTGACATGTTTGTAGGGAAGTCTGCAAAAAGCAACAGTGACTCCCAACATCTCCCACTCGCTTGTACGTAGTGATGACAGAGACCTGGCAAGCTTCTTGGCTCCCATTATCCAGAAGATTCCACCCCTTCCTCAACTTGTCATTTGAACCCGTTTGCTAAGGCACATCCTTCCCATCAGAATAAGGATATCGGGCAGGCACAGTGGCTCTTGCCTGTAATCCCAGCACTTTGGGAGGCCAATGTGGGAGGATGGTTAGAGGTCTGGAGTTCGAGACCAGCCTGGACAACAGAGTGAGACCTCATCTCTACTAAAGAAAAAAAAAAGTTAGCTGGGTCTGGTGGCACACCTCTAGTCTTAGCTATTTGGGAAGCTGAGGTGGGAGGATCCCATTAGCCTAGGAGATCGAGGCTGCAGTGAGCTATGACTGTGCCACTCACTGCACTTGAATCTGGGCAACAGAAAGAGACCCTGTTTCGAAATAAAAAATAAAGAATAAGGATATGACAATATTTATGTTAATTTAGCTGACTAACTCATTAGCTGACCACTAGGCATGTATAAATTAAGCCTCTGATATTCAATTGTACAAAAGAGAAGTTACCTTGCACATAGTACATATCATAAGGCCAGCCACCTAATAATGGGGGCAGTGTAAGGGTGTCTGTGCTTAGATAGACAACTGTTGCTTTAATACCAGTTTCTTCCAGGGCCTCCACCAAGCTCTCCTTGTTTTGGCCTTCTGCCCCACCACCTCCTTCCCTGCCAACTCCCCTCCATTAGTCTGTTATTTCTTCCCTCCTCCAACTCTGGCTGCAGACACCCGACTGCCTGTCTTATTCATGTTTCCAAAAACATTTCCTTTTTCGCTCTTAATTAATGACACTTTCAGGTCTTCTCGGATATCTTTGAATGATGTATCTTTCTGTGCTGACACTTGTCTTCTAGGCTACTATTCCAAGGCCTTAGAGTATTTACTCTGCCATGAGTCAAAAACATATCTACACACTATTTGGTGAAGATTATTCCATACACTACTATATACCAGCTGCTCAAATAAAACAAGTTGATGCAGTAAAAACCTGCAGGAATAGAACTATGAAACTGAAAGCCAAGCATATTCTTCTACAAGTAGCTGGTATCTAACCACATTCTCTTACTTTATTAATAAGCAGTGTTTCACACAACACTGGACTATCTGACGTTACTGTAAAAAATGCAAAATTATCCACTTAGTAAACATTACTCAAGTGCCTTTTCACAGTGATCTGTCTGATGCAGTGTTGTTCAGGGTCCAGGAGGGTCAAGTTTAGTCTACCTCTGTGAACCAAGACCCTGGCAACATTCCATGCCATTCTCCTTGTTGACTAAGAATTACTGTTATAGTACTGATGAAACGCAGAAATGTTTCCGGAAGCGTGCTATTGTGAGGTAGAAGTACAAAGCATGAGACACATTTCATGCATATCCACTCTGGAACCAGCATGGTTACTGAAATGCAATGCAAAATTTGAATAAATAAAACACAATACCTTAAAGAAATGGCTACCTCTTTTGGGGGATGGCCTTAGGCTCCCCCTTGCCCCCAAGGAATTGCTCAGTAGGAAGCATAAGGGTATTAAGGCTGATCCAAGAGACAAATGCTCCATGCCCAGTTTCTTCCATTAGGGCAAGGTGGGGGAGGAGGTAAACAGAGACGTAGGCCAAAGGCAACAGTACAGAGAGAGGAGATAAAAGACAGAATGCCTTATCTACAAAGATATCCAAAACTAACATTTCGAGACCTATGCAAAGTGCCTAGCAAATCTATTAACCATGTTTATGCCCACTTACAGTTAAGAAAGGTCGGTGGGATCCAAGATGGCCGATTAGGAGCAGCTCAGGATTGCAGCTCCCAGGGAAAGCATGGAGGGTGAGTGGACGCCGCATTTCCAGACGGATATTTATTGCCCACAGACCAGGAGATTCCCAGGCGGAGGAGAGCCACAGGTTGCCAGCGTGGCTGTTTTGCCGGTGTC